>OZ010572.1:43913727-43923727 GCA_963932145.1 Acanthosepion lycidas | reverse complement strand
GATGGCCAGCACATCAACACCTTATGGGACATGCCCAGCTATTAAAGTCAGACAATCTGCGATACTTAACAGAATATTTATTATAGTCCATGTTAATTCACCAAGACAAAACATGTGCATGCTAACACCCCCAATCAATTAAGATCAGATGCCATGAAATTCATGCGTCAGCGTATTTGTTATTATTGCTATTATTGTTATTATTATTGTTTTTATTTCCTTTGTTTTCTTGTGCATAGCAATTTCTTTCCGGGTCCCAGCCAGAGAGATAAGGTCAAAAATGGCATCGTAACATTTTCTACTGAGTAGTTTTGAAAAAAAATGCACATATTTTACATAGATAAAGCCCTTCGTAAGGTGTGAGCTATAATTTTGAGTACAATTTTTTGTATTGCTTTAAGGCTTGGGCTACCAGAGATTCCTTCAATGAGTCTACTGGAAACTTTTCCAATCAATCCGAGGGCTCCAACTACAACTGGAATTGTTAATTTCCTCATGTGTCAAAGTTTTGAAATTTTGCTTTCAAGGTATTTGCATTTTGAAAGTTTTTGAAGATCTTCAAAGATACATTGCAGTCTGCATGGACTGTTATGTCAATAAGGAGGCATATTTTGCCTTTACGCTGTATAATCACGATGTCAAGGCGATTATCTTTGATTGTTCTGTCTGTGTTTATTGTAAATTCGCATAAACTCTGTAACCTGGTTTGGGTGGTGTTTTTCTTGCAGTTTCCTTTCAGTAAGCGTTGCAGATTTTCCAGTACAGATATTGGCCCAACTCTGTCATGACGGGTTTTATATTCAGTGGGTGCCAATAACATACAACCTGAAACAAGATGGTCAATTGTTTATGGATAATTATCACAGAATCTGAATTTTGGGATGACACAACTTTTCAGTATGCTTGCTTGGTAATTTCTAGTTAGAAAGTATTGGTCCTGTTTCAGCTTTTAACCCTGCACTACGTAACCACTGATGGGTTTGTCTACATCAGCTTGTTTGGGACGGGCAGAGCATTGACCGTGAAGTGGTTTATCTTGCCATCGTTCTATATCTATATCAGTTGCATTTACCTTTGCTTTCTTTTGTTAATAATAATAATAATAATAATAATAATAATAATAATTATTATTATTATTATTATTATTATTATTATTATTATTATTATTATTATTTCATTTGATTTCTGGCGTTTACACATTTCTTTCCGGTTCCCACCCAGGGAGCTAAGGTTAGAAATGGCATCATGACACTTTCCACTGACAAAAAACAAAAAAAACAAAAAAAAAAAAACATAGAAAAAGCCCTTCGTAAAATGTGGGCTGTACTTGTGAGAACAATTTTTTGTATTTCTTTGAGGCATGGGCTTCCAGGAATCACCTTAATTAGTCTACTAGAATCTTTCCCAACCAATCATAGGGCTCCAATTATTATTATTATTATTATTATTATTATTATTATTATTATTATTATTGTTATTATTATTTCGTTTGATTTCTGGTGTACACTCATTTCTTTCCGGGTCCCGACCATAGAGCTAAGATCAGAAATGGCATCATGACATTTTCGACTGAGCGTTATTTTTTTTTAAAAACCAAAAAAACAAAAAAAAACAAAAAATAAATCAAAAAGAAAAGCTAAGATCACACATTTCACATAGATAAAGCCCTACGTAAAGTGAGTTCTACTTGTGAATCAATTTTTGTTTTGCATTTCTTTAAGATATGGACTACCAGGAATCCCTTCGGAACATTTTTCTAATCAACCCGAGGGCTCCAACTACACCTGGAATTACTGATGTCCTCATGTGCCACATTTTTGAGATTTTTTAAGGTCCTTGTACTTTGATAGTTTTTTGAAGATCTTCATAGATACATTACAATCTGCAAGGACTAACATGTCAATAAGATGATATATTCTGTTTTAGTGGTTTCTGATCACGATCACTCGGCGATTAGCTTTGATGGTACATATGTGTGTATTGTCCCATAAAGTTGTTACAGGTCCTGGGTGGTGTCTATACCAATTTCTTGCAGTTTTCTTTTCTTCTTCTTCTTCTTCTTCTTCTTATTATTATTATTATTATTATTATTATTATTATTATTATTTGTGGATGTTATGTTTCCTGCTTTGTATCTTGTAGAGCTGGGTCCAAACTATGATCCTTACGTCCTATAGGAGAATTGCCATTTAATTGGTAGCACTTTTCTTAGTATATGGGATATTACTAGTAGGGCGATCTTCTGGACAACCTATATGTTGTTGTTACCTGAGACACTTAGTAAAATTATCCATTCCTTTTCTCACGAGGCCCGGAGCACAGATTACTATTGGTACACTCTCAGTCTTCATTCCCCAGATCCTGTTAATCTCGATCTTCAGGTTCTTGAATTTGGACAATTTCTCAATTTTCATGGAGGTGTTTCTCTCAGATGATATTTCTATGTCAATAAGCATACGCTTCCTGAATTTCTTGTCGTTTATCACAATATCTGGCCTGTCAGTTTGAATTGGTATGACCCAGAGGATAGTTACATTGTTATTTTAGGTAGCTGTCTCTACATCATTCAGTGGTTTCGATTTTGTGTTTCTTGCATATCTTCCAGTGTTCATATGTCACTACATTGTTATGTCTGTGTGTATATTCATTTTTTGCTAGTTCCGGACATCCTGAGATAATATGGTCGACAGTTTCATCATATTTTCCGAAGATTCTGCATTTCGGGTTAGTTCCATTATGTAATGGTGATAGGATCTGGTTGCGAGGCTTTGGTCCTAAGTTGCAATTATTATGCCTTATGTCTTACCTTTCAACCTGGTGCACGTCAGCCCCTAATGTGTTTTCTGTTGGTTCACACATGATTCTTTCATTCTTTGTAGGTATTTGCCATGCAACGCCTTCTCCTACCAGTTTTTTTTTTTTTTTTTGCAATTTCATTTGACCAAGTTGTTTTGCTTTCTGTTTTGCTGGGGTCGATTTTATTCGCTTCTATTTTTGGTCGGATTTCAGTTATATTAAGCTGTTCCTTTAAGAGTGGAGCTTCTTTGTGGAGAGGGTAGATTTGATGTTTTACTATAAGGTTGGTGCAAAAATAATGACGTAATAATGTCGTTTTTTGACAAATTTTTTCACGTCAAAAAACGACATTATTACGTCATTATTTTTGCACCAACCTAATATTTGTAGGAGAAGGTCATTGGTTTTTGTGAGGTATACTTCCAATCCGATTGTTGTAGTTATTTTTTTAGTTCAAGTTAGATTAGACCTCAGCTTCCTAAAGATTTTTGTACGTACAGCCTATTTACATCTGATTTCGGGTCGTGCACCCTCATTTGGGTTATCGTTTTTCTAGTTTGGTTTGGTTTGATTTGTTTTGTTTTATGACATATCAACCTCAATGGGTTGTTTAATGCTCACAAATTTTTTATTACTGGTAATATTTTTTTCAAAAATTGCTGGTATGTTTTTTATTTCAAAAATGTATAGCTGGTAATATTTTTTTCTGCAAAAATATATTACTGGTAATAATTTATTAGGAAGTTTTTCTGGTATTAAAACCTATTTTTACACTTTCTTTGTATTTTGACCCCAGTTTGGGAGTTACCTATTCACCGATAGCTGCTACCACCCCGGGTCAAGGTGGACCTGGGAACACCAGCAATTAAGAGTTGGGTCCGCACTCTCCTCCTGATCAGAGGTCTTACTCATGGACTTAGTTTATCGCCTTACCCATAGTGCGGATGTAGTTTATCGTCAAACCCAAGACGGCGATTTCTGGTCTTTTAATGACATTCAGTTTCCATTTAATAATGTTGAAGCTGTATGTTACTACAGGTATAGCTAAGGTGTTGATAGCCCTAATTTTATTGACCCATTTAGTTAGCTTTCTAGTATCACACATGGAGTAAACTTTGTATATTTTAGCCTCTTCTCTATCCAGGAGTGTAGTACACTGTCGAGTTCCTTTTTATAGTCGATCCATGGTATCGATAAGTTTCTTTTCCTTGTTTTCACCTCTTTCAGGATTGTTTTTATCGATAATGAGTTGGTCCTTGTAACCGTAAGCCCCACTTTTATATGCCTTCTGTTCTACTGGGAGTAAATTAGTTTTCTCAAGAAAGTTGGTTATCTTCTCGGTTATTATAGTAGTGAGGATCTTGTACATTGTTGGTAGGAAGGCGATAGGCCTTTAGTTCATCGGGTTCTGCGTCTCTTCTGTTTTGGGGAGTAGGTATGCTACTCCACATGTGAGCCATTTGGGGTATTTTTCTGTGTTTATGATTTTATCATGATATGCCCCTGCGAAGTCTTGGTGGGGGCTAGATAGTTTTTTTAAATCCAAAACTTGATTATTCGGTCTATTCCTGGTGATTTCCAGATGGTGGGGGTGGGAGTTGTTTCAGTTATATTGATATTCGTCCATTTTTGGCAATCAATATCTGTGTGTTTCTTCTGTTGCTTCATCCATGTAACACGTTCATTGTGCATTTTGCCCCTATCGTACACCAGAACTTCTCGACTTCCTGGACATTAGTTGGGTCATTTATCTCTATTTTAT
The DNA here is from genome assembly GCA_963932145.1 of Acanthosepion lycidas. Taxonomy (NCBI): domain Eukaryota; kingdom Metazoa; phylum Mollusca; class Cephalopoda; order Sepiida; family Sepiidae; genus Acanthosepion; species Acanthosepion lycidas. Next base: position 43,919,169 of record OZ010572.1, on the reverse strand, counting down.
TTTTCCCAGTTCTCGATATACTTTCTTGTCATCTTCTTTAAAGATCTTGTTTTGCCAGAAGAATCTGTTTCATTTTCGCTGGAATTTGATGCTTCAGCTTCTCTTTAAATTTTGGTACGTCAGCCTTATTCTTTATGTCAAAGCTTCGTTTCATTTGTTTCTTTTTTCATTATTTCAGTTTTGATCCCTTGTCTACTTCTCTCAGAAGTGACAATTGTCCTCGTAGTTAATTTATTTCTGTTTTTATTTTTCCTTTCTGGACTGTCATTTTTCTTTTTCGTTTAAGTTGTGTTTTTACTTTTTTACCTATTGTTTCTGCGATGGTCACTCAGGCTGCATATATAAGATGATTGATTTCTGTCAAGTTCATCGGGCTTTCCATTTTGTCCCTTGTTTTCCTAATTGCTTGGTTAACGAGGTTGATGGTTTCCTTCCCTTGACGGTTCTTTCTTACTTTTGGAATTTTCAACCTTTCCTCGAAATACATTTTCTTTACATGTTCCCATATATATCAGAAGGTTTTTGTCATCTCTGTTTCTCTGTGATATTCGGCATTATCTTCCTCCATTTGCTTGTGTACTTCAGAGGGATTATTACAAATGGTTTCTATTTGTCCCTCTGTAAGTGTCTCCTCTGGTTTTTAGCCTCTCGATGTTAACGTTTAATCTATCTTTGAGGTTTTCTCGGATATTTTCGTGTTCTATAGTGAGGTATTCTATTTTCCCTGATGATTTCACGCCTGAGATTGGCTAAGTTGTTGGCATCGATATTTAGGTTGTTTGAGGGGTTATTTTCTTGCCAGATATTACAGGGGGATATGATCATTATTGGCATTGTCGGATTTATGGTAGCTGTGTAAAATGCTATCATTACTTCAATATACTCTTCTCTCAGCCTTTTATTTATTGTTTTATTTGTGGGATTTTCTTTTAATTGGTACAGAGGGCCACTGTGAAGACTGTTCTCTGCGTGGTTTTCTTCTAGTTCTCCCTGGGTAGAGTTCCTTCCAGTTGAAGACTTTTCGATCCCAGTCTGGTTACTCACTGGGGATCGCGGTCCATGTTGTCCAGCGTGTCGACCAATGAGGTTTAGTAATATTTTTCATTGTGTCAGCATTATAGTTAGTTCGTGTTTACACATACGTGGGGGATGGTTTGTGGGCGTCAGAGCATATACATATCATGGTGGGCCATCACATTCAGGGCGCCAGGCCACCCCCTGCTATTTTTTTTTTAATATTGCTATTATTAAAACAAGGGTAAAATATTCATTTATAAGCGTTTCGATTCTAAGGAGACAAAATGTGCTTCACCAGACTTCGACATAACTTCAATTTTCAACGGAATTTTATTTGACTTTTTCTCTGTTTCTCTTTTTTTATTCAATATTATGAAACTATATTCAAATCTCCCTCATCCTGTTATTACACGAATATATTTCACCCATAAATACAATTAATTTATAGTTATTAGGTTGGTGCAAAAATAATGACGGTTTTTGACGTTAAAAAATACGTCGAAAACCGTTATTATTTTTGCACCAACCTAATACTAATAATATTTGAAGAAAAGTTTATTATAACTGTATTGTATGGCTTATAAAATAAAAATTTTATATAAATTACTAATAAATAAATAAGAAAGGAAAATTACAATTGATCGAGAAGTCACTATCACCATAATCACCACCAACATCATCATCACGATTACCACCACTACCATCACTACTACTATTGCATTCCACTTTGTTTTTCTTTCTTATTTCTATCTATCTATCTATCTATCTATCTATCTATCTATCTATCTTAGTCCATTCATATGTATCTCAATCCGTTCATATCTATCTATCTATCTATCTATCTATCTATCTATCTATCTATCTATCTATCTATCTGTCTATCTATCTATCTGTCTATCTATCTATCTATCTATCTGTCTGTCTATCTATCTATCTATCTATCTATCTATCTATCTATCTGTCTATCTATCTATCTATCTATCTATCTATCTATCTATCTATCTTAGTCCATTCATATGTATCTCAATCCGTTCATATCTATCTATCTATCTATCTATCTATCTATCTACCTATCTATCTTAGTCCATTCATATGTATCTCAATCCGTTCATATCTATCTATCTATCTATTTATCTATCTATCTTAGTCCATTCATATGTATCTCAATCCGTTCATATCTATCTATCTATCTATCTATCTATCTATCTATCTATCTATCTATCTATCTATCTATCTTAGTCCATTCATATGTATCTCAATCCGTTAATATCTATCTATCTATCTTACTCCATTCATATGTATCTCAATCCGTTCATATCTATCTATCTATCTTACTCTATTCATATGTATCTCAATCCGTTCATATCTATCTATCTATCTATCTATCTATCTATCTATCTATCTTAGTCCGTTCATATCTATCTATCTATCTATCTATCTATCTATCTATCTATCTATCTATCTTAGCCCGTTCATATCTATCTATTTATCTATCTATCTATCTATCTATCTATCTATCTATCTATCTATCTATCTATCTCAGTCTTTTCATTATCTATCTATCTATCTATCTATCTATCTATCTAATACAAATGTTTCTGCATCATGCGTACGTCGGCCGTTGGGCGCATAATGATTTATTATTATTGTTATTATTATTATTATTATTATTATTATTATTATTATTATTATTATTATTATTATTATTTCACTTATTGAGTGCTTGCACCAACTGTAACTGGTGGTCTACCTTGGAGCTTCAATATCAGAAAAACTCATTAATATTCTAACACATTCTTATTATCCTATTTTTCCAGTGATCACTTCGTCTACATAGTTCTATTTCTTGCCTTCAGCCGTTTTCTATGCTTTTCAGGACAGGTCCCAGTGTTCTTAGAACAACTGATACAACTGTCACCTTCATCCTCCGAAACATCCTCACCGCTTCGGCAGATGTCTTTCTTTTCGGGCAGATACCTATCTTTTCAATTTCTTTCAGATGTATTTTATGGCCCGCCACAACGGCGAAATCCTCTAACATATTTTCTTGTTTAATAACACTAAATCCGGTTTCCTACTCTGGATTGGGATTCCCATTACAATCTCAACGACCTAGAGAATTTTAAGAGTTTCATATTATTATTATTATTATTATTATTATTATGGCAATCATCACCGTTCATTTTTATTACTGCTATATTTGCCGTAAAGCTTTTTATGTTCAGGCAGAAAAGAATGGGATGATATTTGATTGAGATATCGGCCATTTTCTTCTCGACGTAACATATCTTGATAATCATTTATTTCCTTTAAATTATTATTATTATTATTATTATTATTATTATTATTATTATTAACCCCTTTTTGTTGTTCAGTTGTTCTGTCACGCCCATTTATTTCATCGCTTCATATCCACTTTTTCTCGTACTTCATTTCTGTTCGTCTCTTTCTTCTGCGGCTTTTATATCTTCTTCCCTCTCACTCTACATCCGTGGCCATCATCAGTTTCGTTTTATAATGCCATTCATTGTCTTTTATATCGATATCAGTCTGTCCATTTTGCTGATGTTTTCTTTTTCTTCTCCGTCGTCCTCGCCATCGTCATCTGTTATTAAATAAATTATCCTACAAATTTTCATCTCCACTCGCATACTCATTATTATTGTTGTTAATCGTTCTTACGAGAGATGCTGAAAAGTTAGTCGTCCTACCTCGAATGTTTATGGAGAATGGGAATATTAGCCGTTTCCTTATATGGAAACATTAGACATTCATAGACGGAGCAGCTGGTATTATTGTCGGATGAAATTTCTAAAATCTTTCTGATACAATTTTTCAGGAAACTAAATAGGTTTCCCAAGTTCACTATCATAGCCCTTCCTAATACTGATGGGGGTTTATTTCCTAAGCGTTTTGCTTGAAGTAATCTAAAATATCAACATTTTTATTGGGTTTTGGAAATCTTAAAAACCAATCCTGTTACTGTACTAGATTTTGGGAATTAGGTCGAACTGAGAACAGCATCTATCATAATATCATCTTTATTTTTTCTTACTGCGGGTTGATTCATTTTTTCCGTTTTCTTTTGATCGGATAAAAAACAAAACAAAAACAAATATCAAAACAACTACCTTTTTATATTTAAACGATTGTATAAAAAACTTGAGGAAACAGTACAGTCCTCCCCACATCTACAAAAATATCCTCTATTGAATAATGTATGTATTGCATATTAGGTAAAAAGTTAGAGTAGCTGTGTTACATTTGTAGCAACTATGGAAATCGGACAGAAATTAATACCGTCTGTAGGCAGACGGATTTTTGAAGCCAAGAAAACAGGATTATTTTATCTCTGAAATAAATGTTTTAGGGTTTTTTTTTCTAGAGTAAGAGCAGCAAAAGTATACCAGATATAAAAATAAAGACAAAAGAAAAAAAAAAAGATCCTAAACGACGCGTTTCGTCCTCTGGTGAACCTTATCAAAATAGGTATAAGAATTTTTATTTTGAAATAAGTGTTTTGCACAAAGTAAAAATGTTATTTTTTCCGAATTTTTACATTTAAGAACGCTCATAAATATATATCAGGCAAACTATAAGTCAAAATAAATTATGGGGAAGCTAAGCGCTTTTATTTAATGTATAAAATACGAAAGTGTGTAAATAATGTTATTGTTGAATATTTTGTCTTTATTCATATTGTCTTTTTTACAGATACATTTTTGTTGATATCTGATTTTTTACATCTAATGAGTATGCTGAACAATTACTCATAAATTCAACTACGAAATCCCGGAGTAGAGGTATTGAATATAACATTAATCAGCAAAGTGACAAATTTTATATTTGTATTAATATTATATATATATATATATATATATATATATATATATATATATATATATATATATATATATATATATATATATAAAGTTACTTTAAAATTGAAAACTGAAAAATATAAATAAAAATAAACAAAAAAAGTAAATTCATCCAAATAAATAAATAAAGTAAATAATAGACAAATTAACAAACCACTCCCGCCAAAACAACCGTTAGAACTCACAATGCAATAGACTACCCACAATGCATCACTGACCTATATATATACAGGGTGTTGCAGCAAAATCCGACACTTGACAAAAAGAAAACGAAATAGACAATCAAAACAAAAGTTGTATATACAGATACCCGACAGTTTATTTAGCAACAATTAGAGCTACATACTGCATTATTTTTCGATGTAACCGCCCTTTGGCGGCGATGACCATCTCAAATCAGGCGCGAAATGAGTCATACGCTTGGTGACCATGTCCTTGTCCATAGCGGCGAACGCCTCCACGATGTCAGCCTTCAGAGAGTCGACCGTGTTGTGAAATCGTCAAGGGAGTTGCAGTCAGATGAGGTGGGCGGCCACCTGACTGT
>OZ010572.1:43733727-43908727 GCA_963932145.1 Acanthosepion lycidas | reverse complement strand
CGACATATCTAAGAGTCATCTTACATGGTCTCTTTTTTTTTTTTTTTTTGACAAAAGCTCCTTGGTAATATCTTTCTCCCTGCCCAAAATATAGAAGAAAGCATAGCCCTGATCAGAGACATCCCGACCAAATTCAACCGTTCGCCACGCTGCATAATTTTCATTCCACTCTTTTCAAACCAAGTATTCCTAGCGTGATAGACGACATCTCAGATAGCATTCTGACCCTAGGGAACCAATCTTCACCCTCCTTAAAATTCTTGCCGTATCTCCACCCAAATATTTTTTAATACATGGAACTTGTAGCAAGCGTGTCTAAAACAGCATTGATTTAGTTGCACTAAATCAAGTTTGGCAAAAGGACATATTTCAGGTGACTCCATTATGAATCAAATATAAGATAATTAGTTGGCGAAACGTGCCAAGTTTTTGTTTGCCACATTAGAATTAACGTAAATACTCGAGTATAGTACGAGTTTTTTTATGAGCAGATTTAACACAAAAAATAAGAAGTGGCGCTATACACAGAAGATTTTTTGAAGAGTTTAAAACCCACGCATTTTCAGGAACCGGTTGCACTATATACAGGTAAATCTTTTTTACGGGGGGAGGCTAAAATCCATGCAAAATATTCAGAGGTAGCACTACACTTGAAGTAGGGTTATATACACGAGTATTTATATATATATATATATTATATATTATTTTTTTTTTCATTTTATATATTATATATTATATATTTTTTATATATTTTATATATTATATATTTTATATATTATATATACGAGTATACATGTATTTATATTTATATATATTTACATATTATATTTATATTAAAAAAATTATATTTATAATATTTTCTTATTGTATTAATTATATTTATTATATATATTATATTTATTATATATATTATATTTATATATATTTATATATTATATACACGAGTATACACCGTATCCTGTCTAAAATGTCTTAATATTAATGTGTCCGGAATATAATGACGTTTTATCAGACAGGATATAAAAACAATGTATTTTGAATTTATTGAACTATACTTTGTTAAATATATAATTTATTTTAAATGGCTGTGGTACAACAGGAGGCTAAATTTACAATTCCACGTTCAAAGAATGATTGATTTGGTTGTTTAACACCATATCAAGTCCTTATGGGTAATTTAATGCCGAAATTTATTTTCTTGTAAGCTTTGGATTAATAAAATTATGATATGTTATTCTTCTCTCACATGTAAATACATATTAGAGAATGGTCAGCTTTTATGCATAGACATGTTTGTGAGGACATGGGGCGTTGATATGGACTAGAGGCTATGATATGTGTATTTTATTTTGTATATTTCTTGAAGTTATATTTTGGAATACAGTTTGATTTAGACAGTTAAGAAATTATAGGATATCATATGGTTGAATGTTATAAAAGTGTTCTTTCATGTTGGTTAATTGTTTGATTGAATTTTTGATGGTATATCAACCTCTATGAGAAATTTAATCACAAAATCTGAATATTTTGTACATAATTTCATACTTTCAGCATAAAGGTAAGTTCTTTAAAATATATATTTTTAGAACATGAAGTATTTTGTTGGTAATTTACTACAAAATGGATTGTAGATTGTTTATTTGGAGGTTCCATATTTTCATGTAGTTGGAATTCTAACAGGAGCTATCACCCCGGATCAAGGTGGACTTAGAACAACAACAACTAAGAGGGGGTTTCAATGCTCCTCAAAACTTCCAATCTCTCGATCAGAGATGGTTGCTGCCTGGTGTAGTTACTTTTAAACAAATCACTTTTTTTCTCCGAAAATATTTGAAAGAATGTTTTAAATTTCTACTTTGTTTCTGAAGCTTATGCCACTCAAGAAATGTGTGTTTGCAGTGTTTGTGCCCTTTCATAGTTTTGTTTTAATAATTCCAGCCTAAGCAAGGCAATAAAGCCACTAAGACGCAAAAGCTTACTGAATGTTAGAGAATTTGAGAAAATATATTATTAAGGAGAAAGGACAATAAAAATATCAAGGATTAAGAAGACAAAAGATAAAGACTGACATTGCATTTACATTTTTGAAGACAGAAAAGAATTCCACAAGCGATATGTGTGACAGAAGAAGCTCTTAGCATAGAACTTACGGTTACGTCTAGCCATTTCAACTGTAAATTGATATCGCCAATCTAAACTATGCCGCCAATCTAGTACAGTGGTTAAATTCATAGACTCTAGGTAACATATATCATAAATTCATAAGATCAATTACGACGAAAATATTTATAGAAAAGGCAGAGGGAAGTTACGATACACCAATAGGGAAGTGAACAAAACCAAGAGAGTAATACCTTTTCTATTTATCAATGCAAGGCTATTTAGACGTAAAGCTTCCTTTACACAATCAGGCTGCTCGAAATAAACGCCTGACGTAATGGTCCTTCCATACTCCAGTAGTTCGTAATAGAGAAAGCCTTTCATATTTCACTTTTGTTGGCATTAGTTTCTCTTTTTGTGGTAAGTACGCTTTTTTCGTTTTCTATTGACATGCAAAACCCGTTTTTCATTACCGGTAACAATGTGATGTAAAAATAAAAGTTTGGCGTTCCTATCAAAAAGAACACTGTATTCTGTTTTTAAAAGCAAGCTATTGATGAACCCAAAGACCTGCTTCGTAAGTTGTCAAAGGTTAATCTTATCTATCTATCTATCTATCTATCTATCTATCTATCTATCTATCTATCTATCTAATTTCATATTCTAATCTATCTATCTATCTATCTATCTATCTATCTAAAAGATCACCTTTGATTGAGATTTTTCTAGAGTTACGTGCATATATACTTATTTGTAAAATCTGATATACCTCAGTGGGAATAGAGAACGTGAAAAGGAAGGAAAAAGAAAACAGTGGTGGAAGATGAAATAGTAATTAACGAGGAAGAAAATGGAAAGAAAAATGAAAAAGAAAATAAAGAACAGGCGATATAAAGGAAAATGAAAGACAGGAGGAAAAAAAGGAGAAAGTAGGAAAAGAAAATATTTTCATTAAAAAGGGAAAAAGAAAGTGAGAAAAGAGGAAGAAAATGAAACGAAAGAAAAAAGAGGAAAAAGAAAATAAGAAAAGGAAAAAACATGAATAATAAAGAAAAGAAAAAAATGAATTTGAGATAAAGAAAAAAGAAAAAGAAAGAAGGATAATGAATTAAAAAAAAAAGGAAAAACAAGGAAATAAAGACAAATTTGTGTTTAGTTCGTATATTTTAATGACTAGCCATAAAATTTAAAATAAGTAAACAAATCTATCATTAAGCTTAGACGGCTAGGTTGCCGATTTGTAACACATGCCTCAGCATACATTCTTACTTAGTCATTTATTTACAAAAGGACAACAATTTTTTTCTTGTTTTAAAGTTGAAGAATGCACCAGACTGACATAAAGTAAGGAACTTTAGAGCTTGACACTTTCGAACCGGTTTCTTCGTGTGTGTCGTGTTTAACGCACCATATCGAACGGGGAAGGCCGGAGGATACGTCATTGGGATTGGGAGAAAAATCGACGTGTAATTGAGTCCGACTGAATCGAAGTATGACCTAAACATCTTTCTTCAGTAAGGAAGAAAAAAAAAAAAAAGAATTCGAAGGCGCATTAGAATAGCGAAAATTGCCTTCCAAAAGCTAAGCAAAGTATTAAGAAACAGGAAAATTTAATCAGAAACAAAGAAAAGATTGTTGAGCGGCCATATAATATCAATTCCCCTATATAGCAAAGAATAGCGGACAATTTCCCCACAGATGAAGAGGAGACTTGAGGCAATAGAGATGTAGTTTACAGAAGGATAGTGAGAATGCGACGAGGAAGTTTCACGGAAAATTATTACGGAAAGAACAATGCTAGAACTCACTTTAGGTCTTTACATCTGTATAGTAATGTTAGGTGATTTGACATCCGTACCAATGTTTGAGGGTGTTTTCTGACAGCTTCCATTGGTGTATGACATCGGGTCTGTACCGAATCGATAATGAGGTTTTTTTTCGCACTATTGTCCTCATCTTTGTTGATTCTATCACAAAGTTCGGGCTGTTGTATACTCCGAACTTCATCAGGGGCATATATATCTGGGTAAACTACAGCGAATTCCGAACTAAACACTTTATTTAATCTACGGGCTAGACTGTTCTCGTCCCACTGCTCGTGACTTGGGTATCGTCTAGTTCTTTTTTTGTACTATTCAGTTATTGTGAGCTCGTTTCCACTGAGTGTAAGTACACACTGTCCTGCTCAGATATTGATCTCACAAGGACGCTGGGACTTTAAAGTTGAAATCTCTGGGACCCATGATAAAAAAAAAACAGATCTTATAGCATTTGTAACTCCCAGAAGGCAAGATGGGCAGATGGAAACATTGAGTAAACTTTTTAAAAAATCATTTCAACCTAAGTAAGGCAATAAATCTACTGAGACGCAAAATATCAGAGAATATGAGGAAAAGAAAACATTAGAATATGCACAATAAAAAGAACAATAAAAGGACAAGAATTAAGAAGACAGGAGAAAATAACGATTGACAGTACATTTAAATTTTTGAAGATCAAAGTTGACAGGGAAACAAGAAGAAAGAATCAAAAGAGATAAGTGCGAGAAGAAGAAACTGTATATCTAAGCATTTCAACTGTAAATAATGAGACCTTGCCGTACTACGCTTAATTTTTTAATATTTAGGTACAATAGCGGAAATTGTCGTGAAATTGTTTATAGAAAATGTTATAGTGGAACACACCTATTCTATAGTTAATAGACTCTCCCACCTATAATAAGTAGGAGTAGTAGGAGTCGCTCAGTGGATCGTTCAGTCCGTCGACTGGCTGATCGGTTAAACTCTCTGCCTTCGGGCGGGGAGGAACCCGAACGAGGGTACGCCGAAGGGCGGACTTTCTTTCGGGGAGGTAAACCAACCCTGAACCCGTTTATACAGGTTCAATGGGCATATTTTTGGCCGATCCACGGGCTCGGAGAGCCCACGTTAAACCGGCCTTGTGCCACAAGATGCCCACGTCGGTGGGGTGAATAAATATAGTCGGGTAGTCAGTCGACTGGCTGATCGGTTGATAGACTCTCCCACCTATAATAAGTAGGAGTAGTAGGAGTCGCTCAGTGGCTTGTTCAGTCCGTCGACTGGCTGATCGGCTGAACTCTCTGCCTTCGGGCAGAGAGGAACCAGAAGGAGGCTACGCCGAAAGGCGGATTCTCTTTCGGCGAGGTAAACCGACCCTGAGCCCGTTTATTCGGGTTCAATGGGCATATTTTTGGTCGTTCCCACGGGCTCGGAGATCCCATGTTAAACCGGCCTTGTGCCACATGATGCCCTCGTGGGGGGGTGACTAAATACCGTCGGTCAGTCAGTCGATGCCGGACGACCGTTAGTCGGATACTAAAGTATCAGCGACCACAACTAGATTTCTCTGCGTCATTACCTATTATATCAAGTTCCTAACGTTTTGTACGTCGAACCTATTTTAGGACCGACTTAGTACAAATACAAGCCTCCACTTTGAAACCACTCCATAACAGAAAATGCATAGGGAAGCTACGTTACGGCGATGGGAAAGTGACTGAAGCTGAGATGCCATATCTGGATCAATAATATTGCAGATTCTTCTTTGTATTTGATCAAGCATCTCTTTAATATATAACACAAATAACAGACCAGATGTAGCGGCAATATTCAAAGCAAAGACGAATAGACTCTTGCGAGAAAAATTGTCTAGCTCGACACAGTGGAGCGACTTTACTAGTTACGGACTTAGCAATTGATACACTATTCTCTTTCTACTTCATTTGACCGCAAAGCATTAATCTGAGAAGTCGCAAATTAGTCAATCTTCTGGAGGTTAGCATCAGCCATGCTGGTGGGAGGTAAAAATGGTTCTCTCAGACGAGTAAAAGAGAGCAATTTCGTTTTGGAGACTTTCAAATTAACAACCCACTCCCTGTTTCATTAAACAACAGATTGCTCATCAATTTTGAGATCAAATGCCAATTTGAGCTTATCGAAAGGTGACAGAGATTGGGAGGGATAGTAAAATGATAAATATATGATAGGAAGCCGTGGAGAGCTATGATAATCCACGTTCCGAAGGAACATGGTATATAAGAGAAGAAAGCTGTGTATTTAGCATATGAAGAGGAGATATAAAATATATTTTGTGCGTGAAGAAATGGTTAGAGCTTTGTCACTCCAACCTTGGATCAAATCTCCCAAAAGTCGATGTGTCAAAGAGGTGAACTATTGTTATCGGCCTCAGGAGTCTATTCCAACATGACGTGCCGGTTGAAATTTCCTGAAAACCATGCAACTGGTTGACCCAAATTCTTGTAGATGAGACTACATGGAAGCAGTCGATAGTTAGGCTAGGTCGAAGTCACAAGTCCTCACCTAATGGGCAGATAGAAGCGCTTTAACTTTGATTGGTATTCTATCTAGAGATGTTGTTTCGATAAAAAACATCCTGCGGCCTAGCTACTAGCGGGGAAGTATCGGCCTAAAAAACTTGAAATTCTTCAAAAAAAGAAAAGAAAAAGAAAAGACATTATGTCAGTTGGCAATCTGCCACAGGCAGAAATAGCACGACATTATCATTGAAAAGATTTGATTTTTCCCTTTCTTCAATAAAAAAAAACAAAAACAAAAAAAAAACAAAACAAAAAAAAAAAACAACTCATGAACAATCAGATCGCTGTTACGCATATGAATTAAATCTAATAAAAAATTCTGGTAATCTTTTCTAAGTAAACAAAATAGAAAAAGAAGAAATTATAAAATGTAACAGAGATTAAAAACAATCACATAAACTTCCAAATATAAGAAATCTGTAAGAATTTCTCGTTAAAAATTTAGAATATTTAAAAAGAGGAATTAGTCATAAAAAATATCACAAAACTTTTTATAACATGACTGTTACACCGCAGTATAGCCTGAAGGCAAGTCTGTTTTATTTCACTAATTTCTCACAGCAAGATGTTATGTACAAAACCTCGCTTAGTTTGGAACAAGGCCGCGACCTCACTAGAAACGATTACCCGACGCTCCTTTCCTCTTAACAAGTTCATTGCAATTTATGTTCAAGAAAATATGTAAAGCTCGATAAAATTTAAATTTAATGCATTATCTTCCTTCATTATTTCAAAATCAGCTTAACGAATATATGCCATTCAATATCAATGTAATATGAATTTTGGATAGGATAAAACTAGCACACACATAGATTTATTATCTCCTCACTTAACGACGTTCTAAAACCACTGCACTTACGTCAAGCTATACAATCTCATAAAATAAAAAAATTGTTGATATGCATTGCAAAAAAACCTATTTGGTATTATACAGTGTAAAAACAAAGCTTCAAAGCAAATCATTATAACTAAAAGAAATGAAGTAAAAAATAAATACGAATATCCATGTATTGTATTTACAGTATGCAAACACGGACAGCTGTTTTTTTTTGTTGACGACAACAGTTTATTTTATAAACATTTAGAAATTAATAGGAAATGTTTCAAATGGTGCAAAATTCATCTTAAAGCAAGCTGAAGATGGTTCACATCATCCATGTGCCTGAAATAGCGGCCAGGTATACTTCTCACTTAGCGAACGATGCGTTTAACGAGAAGATCGTTTTTACATGACACGCCTGTTAAATGAGGAGTGTCTTTACATACATACATACATACATACATATATATATATATATATATATATAAAGAACATCTTTCAACCAGTATTACATTTATTTTCGTCTCGGATTATATATACATATATATCAATATATATATATATATATATATATATATATATTTACATACACATACACACATATACACACGCACACACACACACACACATATATATATATATATATTTATATTTACATATATATATGTATTTATGTAAAATTGGACACTGAAGTGCGACTGTCTGTTTCATGCTTGACCGCAATCTTCAGGTCATAAGATGACCTGCATATTGTCGCTGCTTCGTGTTGACACCACTGTCCAATTTTAAATTTACATACGGTCTATTTCTGATACCCATAAATATAGCATACCGTAAAACTATAAATATATATATATATATATATATATATATATATATATATATATATATATATATATATACAGTGTAACCCGGATATAAGAGAGTTGCCAGGACCGGTGAAGAAGTCTCTTATATCCGGGTTTCGCACATATCCGGGTGTGGTCTATTTTGTTTAGGTAAGTATGGCTCTAATTTTGGACCAGAGAAAATCTCTCTCATATCCGGGTTTCTCTTATATCCGGGTCTCTTATATCCGGGTTACACTGTATATATATATATATATATATATATATATATATATATATATATATTAAAGTAGAAATTTTGGTAGGCAGTGACCGACCACGGCGGTATAGTTTATGGCGGTAAAATTTTTGTGAAAATTCTGTTTCGATTCACGTCATTTCATTTTGACGTTTTTTCGTCATTTTTTTAAATGATTCACTGACAACATGCTAGGCATATTGCTCAAATGTTCAAAGAAAGTTTTGTTCTAACATCTATCAGTTGATCCTTAATTCATAAAACTACTCACAACGTTTTGCTTATCTTTCTCTCTTCATGCGTATTTCAACCTACAGTAAGCATCTACTATTGCCACTGCACCTGTTTCAACTATAACATAGACATAGTTTTTAAATCTATTTTTCCCCAAGCAAGTCAGTAAAGCCACGAAGATACTGTGGGTTACTGTGTGTGGGAAAAATAAGAATAAAAACATTATTAATGAGCGGGAAGAAAAAAAAGGAAATCAGGAGGACAGTAGACAGCGATTAACATTGCATTTAAACTTTTGCAGATTAAAGTTGGCTGGAAAGCACAGAGAAGAAATGCGAGAAAATGTTAGCATAGAATTTACGGCTACATTTAGCCAGCTCCACTCTTAACTGATGAGATCTCGGCGTTACTCTAGTACTGTGCTTAAATTCAAAGTCTAGGTACCATAGCGAAGAGCTCATCCGAAAAATTTACCTTCAAAGAATAGAAAAAAACAAAGAGGGAAACTTACAGCGGGGTGAAAGTGACTGAAGCCGAGCCGCCAGATCAGGACCGATAATATTGCTGATCCTTCTTTGGATTTTAGCAAGGAGCTCAAAGTAAATACCAGAAGCATCGGACCATATGTGGCAGCAATATTTTAAGTATGTGCGAATGGTAGACTTGTAGATATGAATGATTCTGGAGAGAAAAATTGTCTCGCACGACACAGTGAACTAACTTTCTTAGCAGCTGACCTAGCAATGGATTCATAAACTATATTAGGAGCTACTTTGGTTATCGATAACTTAGATTTTCAACAGAGATTAATTACACTATTTACATTATTAGGACTAATTTTCTCACTGGGGTAGACTGTTCTAGTTCCACGTGCCATGTTTAATGGATGTCAGTTATCAGTTATCAGTTATCTCCCTGTTAATCCCCCTCTGAAAGTTCTCCACTGCCTTAAGCAGGTATTGAACTCACACTCTTTGGGTCCTGTCACGGAATTTAACTAACGCCTTTATCCACTGTGCCATGTGTCCTTGAGAAAATAAAATTCAGTTCTACATTCCAACAACCCGAAGAAGGTCGGAGTTTACAACGGCCGAAACGTTGTAATAAATATGGAGAAAAAAAGATGGGGACAATAGTCCGAATAATGTAAATAGTGTACATAATACCTCATCTCAAAAATATAGACAGATACAGAAATTAATTGGATTTAATGAGAAGTCTATTATGCTATTTTGTAAATTATTCTCTGATATATTACTTTTTAATATCTGCCTATATTCCTGAGATGAGGTATTGTAACTATTTACATTCTTCGGACTGTTGTCCTTATATTTATTGTCGTATTCACGATGTTTCGGCTGTTATACTCTCTAGCCTTCTTCAGGTGATATTTATTATGAACAATCACAAGACATACTGAAAACATGAGGAGCAGAATGAAGCAATTAGGGCTGAGCGAATCACTGAATAATGTTCTTAACGAGCTTATCAACATAGTAAGTTAAAAAGGCATCCATAGTTGCTTGGTGTTAGGAGGGTTAGTAAGTCGTAGGTAGCCATCGTTGCCCACGTCATGAAAGGACGCCAAAAATATAGGAAGAAGAATTAAACGTAATACTTCATTTCGAAATTCCAGACAGACTTCTCTTCTTTTCTCTGCAAAGTGCGGAACTGATATAATTCTTGCTAATTTCTGCTAACTTACGATAAGAGTGAAAGCTCTAATTCAGAAAATGTGAAATGTTTTCATTACTGTTTTACACTTACGGGTATTGAAGTCACTTATTTATTCATTGCGCTGATATCGAAAAGAGCTTCTGAAGCACACATTCAAGGAACTAGCGTTGATCAGCTTAAGCTGCCTGTCAACAGTGGCTCAAATCTTAGATAAAGTCAAATATATTAGCGAGAGGTGACCTCGTTTTCCATCTGCAGATTCTATTACTATTTGTTTATTCACGCCAGAGGCCATCCCTCAAATATAGATAGATTCAGTTATCAGGCCAACCTTAAACAGAATTCTGACCTTCCAGTACCATCCGTAATCTCTTGCAGATATTACAGTGCTATCCATTACATGCTGAATAGACTTGAGAGTGCTACCAAATGCTATGATTACCGGTTCTGGCGTCACCAATATATTCCATATTTTTGCCAGTGCTAACAAAGGTTTTATGGTCACGGGTACTTGCAAAACTAAAATATTTCACAGGCTTTACAAATTTTTTGCGAGTGCTACCAGTGGTACTATGGTCACGGGTACTAGCGTCACCAACATATTTCAGAGGTTTCTTATATTTTTGCGAGTGCTAAGATGTTGCATAGCCCTCTCATGCTGGGAGATTGTGGTCAACGACGCCAATTCGACAAAATGTTGCATCTTCTTTCTCGGCTGTTTTTGGGCAGAAATAAATGACATCAAAAACGGAGAATTTGAACTTAATTATTGTTGATATGTACTAACTATCGAGTGGGTGTCATTCCCCCTCACTAGGGAACCGTTTCAGGAACGAAAGAGAACACGTCTACAATGCTAGACGGTTAAGACTCGAATCGCTGAAACCTTTTTCCCTCGCCATTCCCACACTATCTCAACCAATCAAAATCGAATTTCCATATTATGGCTTGTATTAATGTCGACATGTACTAACTATCGAGTGGGTGTCGATCTCCCTCACTGGAGAACCGTTTCAGACACGAAAGAGAACACGTCTACAATGCTAGACGGTTAAGACTCGAATGGCTGAAACCTTTTTCCCTCGCCATTCCCACACTAGCTCAACCAATCAAAATTGAATTTCCATATTATGGCTTGTATTAATGTCGACATGTACTAACTCTCGAGTGGGTGTCGATCTCCCTCACTGGAGAACCGTTTCAGACTCTAAAGAGAACACGTCTACAATACTAGACGGTTAAGAATCGACTTGCTGGAACATTTCTCCTATCTTCTTTCCGATGCTAGCTCAGCAAATCAAAATTGAATTTCCATAGTATGGCTTGTATCAGGAAGTTGGAGCAGAGATACACTTTCTCTAAAATAAAATTATAGTCATCTAAACTATTATTTAACAAAACCTGTTCTGTGATCCAACATATTCACACATTTGTTTTAAATGGCCATATATTTATCTCTTTACACAGTTTAAAGGATAGTGTTATGGAGGGATGGTGAAGGACGCATTCCAAAAGCTAGGCAGAGTATTACGAAACAGGAGGATTCCGTTGGTTACGCAGAAAAGAATACTAAGCTGTTACGTGGCATCTGTCCTTCTTTAAGACCACGAATATTGGACGATTTCCTCAAAGATGAAGAAGAAACTCGAAACGAAGGCGATGTAGTTCTACAGAAGTATTCTAAGGATATCACGAGCCGAGCGTGTGAGCAATGATGAGGTCTTAGGGAGGATGCAAAACAAGGAAGAGGCTATTTACATTATTCGGACAATTGTCCTCATCTTTGTCGCTATATTTATTACAACGTTTCGGCGGTTGTAACCTCCGGTCTTCTTCAGGTTGTTGGAACGATCATCTAGCGCTAACAGCCATACAGGAGGACAGATATCACGTATCAAGTACTCTTTTCCTTGTTTCTAGCGAAAGTTTTCTATTTCTTAGTAATTTGCTTAGCGTTTGGAATACTTCTTTGGCTATCCGAATACGCCTTCGGATTTCAGTGTCACACTTTCCGTCCTCTGTTAAAACATTTCCCATATATTTAAATTTCTGTACTTGTTTGATTTTGGTATCTCTGATTGGCAATTCACGATTTGATTTCATCATTTTTCTACCAACAATGTCTCCTGTCTTCTTGGAGTTAATGTTTAATCCTTTCTTCTCGTTTCTATCTTTTGTAGGAGTCTGTGTAGATTTATTTCTGTGTCTGCTTTCATCACCATGTCATCTGCATACCTTATGTTTCTAAGATTGCAGCAGCAAATAATAAATGCTGTTAGGCATTCTAGTTCCCTCAGAATCGCCTCGGTGTATAGTTTGAATAAGTCCGGTGTAGAGCCCGAAAATGCTTTCTTATTTTGCATCTTTGTTTGAAAATGTATTTTGTTTGGTATCCAGTGAAGGAATTTAGTCACTATTTCAAGTGGCTTGGCGTTCATCAAAATATTAGGTTGGTGCAAAAATAACGTCGTTTTCTCACATATGTTACTATGTGAGAAAACGACATTATTTTTGCACCAACCTAATAAATACAGCTGACCAATTGGTTAGTTTTGATATAATTAATTCTGCCTTTAGATTTAATGTCTAAAGCGACATATACAGGGAGGTCCAAAAGTCATGTCACCAACTACCAAATAGAACTACAGAACAAGCAATACAGTAATACAAAGCACATGGACTTGATTCAGTTTTCTTCATTTTCACTGACGATAAACACACCGAGAAGGTCTGTAGGAGCTCATGTTAACCAGCTGAAATAGAAAATTATATTAGGTGACAAGACTTTCGGACCACTCTGTATAATTCTGTTCATAACTTGATATATGGCATATGAGATGATTTCTTAACATAAAGCTGTGTCTTTAAAGTTCTGTTCCATAAGTTTGTTTGTTTTTTTTAGTTGATCAACTACAGATCAATTATGTCATTTATAAGACTTGAAAATTCTGAATGAAGATTTAGAAAAATGTGTACAATATACAAACATACATCGATCAACGTTTAAATAATTTTCTTTTTTGTCTTGCTTGTTACACAATATAGTTGTTCTTGGACATAATAACCGCTAGCATTGAAATATCTGTCTATAGCAACAATGTAAAATATAGAAAATCAATCGTGTCAAGAGCCAGGATGTATTTCAACTCATCTAACTAAAAGAATTCTTGACAAACAGTTTCGTGTAACGTTCCGGTACCAACATTGATACTGTGCCTTCACATGAGTCAGATCAAAGCAAATATAAGGTATTTCTACCATATCTGAGCCTTGACAGAAGAAAATACGCGGTCTTGTGGTTGATTAATTATTTTACACTCTAAAATCTCTTTCCCACGGATGTAACGCTGACAGACTCTCGTTACTCTTCCAAAGCAAATGTTCAGGCGAGCTTTTTTTTTTTTTACAGTAACAATCACCCTATACAAGGCTCGGGGGCCCCTTGAGGTAGAGTGTTACGATAAGTTGTAGTTTATATGGATATGAGAAGGGGGATATAACGGTTGACTCTAAACTTGAAGAGGTTAAGATCGTAGTGATCAGGAAATGATCCTCTAGGGAGTCTGTTTCACAAGGCAGTGGTTAGCAGGAAGAAGCTGTTTGAGTGGAACTTGCTTTTCGCTGATGGAATACAGACGGAATGTGTGTTATTTCGTGGAGAGGCTCCTGAGGGGATAATTCCCTGTTCCCTCCAATTTAAACCGCTTCAAGTCAAGATCAAGTCTAGGGTATCTGTCTTACTTATTGTCATAATCTGCACTTACGTTATGTTATTAGGCCTATGCAACAACCTTATTCATTAACCGTTGGCATTGAGTAACTCTTGGGAGAGTAACAGGTGAACATTTATTAAAAAATAAGATTTTTTTTTATCTCCGAGTTTAGTTGGATTCAAATAGACATATTTAATACGATTTCCTGGAAAGTGAAAAAAATTGCAGAATTATCCAATTTGAGAAATAACTTCTGTGAACAACTGTTAGATGTGTTTGTCTAAAGATAGCACAAAAGTATTTTCTCTTTTAGCCGCAGTATGTCTTAGTGATACGACGTCTCCTCTTTAGGAGACCCCTTTTTTATCAACTGAAATTAAATGCCTTAAGTTTATTTGATAGCACATAGGCATAACTAATAATTCTACCAAACCAACAAAATATCGTTCTTTTTCAAAATAAAAGTTTCTCAGAACCGTTCACATAATCTTTGAGCACAATGAGGCCATCAACTCCCAACGCACGTTAATTCGCCCAGTTTGCATTATTTCTATGTACTTTGCCCTGGCATCAAAATATGTTCTCATTAAATGAACGTAATTATTTTTATATTCATTCGAACTCTGTTGTTTAAGGAAATTCCCATGCGTCCAAAATTCAAGCGACTAATATTCCTCTCCATCTCCTTCACTTAATATATCTCTACAACAATTGATAATTTCGCCACATGTTATTCTAAAGTGAGTAAATGGATAAGCAACTGAAAAGAAGGCATCAGATGATTTTACGATATGAAGAAATTCGTCAACTTCGTGCACACGTAGCATATTTTTCAACCCTTGTTCCAAGATATTCGTTTTATAATACGTTCATTCCTCAGTTTCACAAATTGAAAGACAGAAAAAGAATCCACTGCAACTATTAGGTTGGTGCAAAAATAATGACGTAATAATGTCGTTTTTTTGACGTATTTTTTAACGTCAAAAAACGACATTATTACGTCATTATTTTTGCAACAACCTAATGGAATTGTTATTTTATGGTATAGAATTTACTAATTAACTGTAAGATTTTGTAGACTCATGGAAATTCAGAAAAAAGTACTTTAAATACAACAAAAAACTCACGGGGGTTCTGGTCTGGGGAATTAGGCGGCCAGATGTAAGGGGTGAGGGGGTCGCAGAAATTGTCTGACAGCTAAGACTGAGTTCTGCTTGTGTTTCATAGTTCAGAGTCCTGTTACCAGGCATAGGTCCTTCCAGCAATTACCCTTTTGGCCCATGACAGCACTACTTCCTCAAAGCACTTGATGTAGACCTCCTTGTGGAATCTGAGACCCTCACCAGCAAATTCGGGAGTTCGTTTCTCATCAGAACGATCAGAGTGAGTTTTCCGAGCTGCCGTAACTTCTTAATCTCCATCCAACTTTTTCCGAATCCTCTGCAATGTCCTTAGATTGACACCCAAACGCTTTGCAATGTTTGTATTAAAGGTTCCGGTGCGAATACCAAGCAGTACAGCTTGCTATTTTCAAAATTCTGGAGGAGTGAATTGCATCATCGTGCTCCTTTTCTCACAGGCAGTACCCAACTAACCCTACTATATTGTGCAGTCAACAAAATCAAAAACAAAAAATAGGCATGAGCCAAAATTAAGAATATAAAATATCGAGAATTTACCCATCGCATCCTCTGTGTGTGTGTGTGTGTGTGTGTGTATACTCGACTCTCCTCTCGTCGAATTCGACGTATGAGGGTCTAGCAGGTCAGTTCTTAGGAAACCGACAGCCCGACAACAGCACATGAGATTTGCTTATAGCAGTGAAGGTTTCGTGCAGGACCAGCCACACTTTTTGAAGGGCCGAATTCAGAGACCTGGTGCACTACGTGCCACAAGGTCCCCAAACGACCCTCCACAGGTTTTGAATTCAGAGTTGTCCTTCTCCTAGACCAGTTGCTATAGAACCCCGTCTGTCCTGCTATTTACCCATAGCTGGAGGGAGAAGAGGATTAACACCTTTCCCAAGTAAGTGAATGTAATGGATTCGACTGGAATTCGAACTCGGCTCTCCGATTCCTCAATCCAAGCCGCTATCCATTACTACATCGCATATATATATATATATATATATATATATATATATATATATATATATATATATATATATATATATATATATATATATATATATATATATATATATATAGTCATCCACCGACACACTGTATCACAGCTCAACAGTGTCGCTAGACATCAGATTGCTTTAAGTAGGGATTGATATCCGACTGATTTGGCATTAGTCGGAGATCCTACCCACAAGAGAGTGAGGGAAATATTAACGTTTTTAGTATACGAAAGATCTCAGTAGCTAGGAGAGCTCCATTCTCATTGAAGAGCATTGAATTAGTAGCAGATAATATTTTGTATATGTGTGTTTGTGTGTCCGTGTGTGTATTCTTTGTTAATTTTTTTTTAACCCGATCAAGTAATGTTAAATCCTAAATATTCTAAGAAGTTTTGTTTTCATCTCTATGGATTTTCGATAAAACCGTCATTGTCAAGACAAAAGGAAAATGAAGCAAGAACCAGCCATGTACAGATATTTCCAGTTCCACTAATTTCCCGTCTTGTACGTGTTCAACCATACAGGTAAGTACTTAGACTAAGATTATGTCTTCTTTACTATGTTTCACCAAAAAATTTTATCGCAATAAAATTCTTAATCAAATTCGGTTAACGAGTCTCAGAGATGACTTGAATTCAAAACAGTTTCTATCTCCGGATTTTCAAGCGGGAAACTGAAAGCGTATTTAACGTGATAGCGTGTAAGTATCAGTTCTCGTCTAGGAGATACGCCCATTCTTTCATATGGCATTCTGATGTAATAAAAAAAAGATACTCGTTTAGAAGAATACCTATAGGTAAAAAAAAGGTGTTGAAGAATTCTTTACCCACACTCCTTATTACTCGTATTTCTAAAACACCCGATACTTGAGAATATAATGTCGAGCACTTGGGCATCTTGTATTCACTGTCTATGTTGCTAGATAATGTCTGAGCTGAAGTGATACGATTTCTTTAACAAGTTCATTATGAAATTACACGACATAAGGGAAAAAGAAACGTGGAAATCAATAATAATGTGTCTTGAGTTAGACATGAAAAAGTAGAAAGAGAAATGTACAAAGTCTGATAAAATCGCATCTAACTTAATCATTCTTATTTTTTAAAGATTTCAAATTTCAAATCAAGCGAGTCAAAAAGATACAATTTCAAGAGAAAGTAAAGGAAAGAAAAGCCAATGTGAGACTTTGTGCCACAAAGAAGGAATTTTGGAGAAAAAAGACTCACTCAAATGGAATACGGAGGAAATGTAGGTAATTCGATTCCGTGGACGTAGCAGAGCGAGTGAGTCCTGCCTTTAATATCTGGAACTAAAGGATGGACTAATCTGAACATTTGACACAGAAAAAGTGAAAGATTTAAATAATACATAACATTAGAGAATATTTTCCTATTTACAATATATATATATATATATATATGTGTGTGTGTGTGTGTGTGTATGCGTGTGCGTCTTGAACAATAAAAATGTTAAAAATTAAAATTTCAGGCACACTGGGTTGTATATTAATATTTTTGTTTTATTTTTTAAAATTAAGTTCCACAATTAATTTCTGTCAGCTCTATGCTGACAGAAATTAATTGTGGAGAAAAAAATATTTTCAGGAGAAAAAAATATCTTACTTGTTAGTAGCAGTGAACTACAGGGGTGAATAAGAGTCCCTGAAAAAAGTGAACTTTACCTGTAGTTTCATTTGTTTTTTATATTTAATTTTGCGCCAGTCTTTGTATAAAGGCCTTTATCAAATTCTTTTAAGGAGAGATTGGGAAAATTATGAGTCTCAGATTTTCCCCCTTAGTCATTTTAGCAGCTTTATTGGTTACTGGGAGAGGTGTTTGTTATGTGTATGTTATCTTTTAGTTTTTTGGGAGTTAGTGTGATGTGTGTATGTGTATATATTTGTGTTAGTGTGCTGTTTATTCCGTTTGGACAAAGTGTTTTGAGGCGCAAAATCCATTTGTCTTCATGTTATTCTAGTATTTTCCTTACTATATCTTTTATCGCTATTTCTATTCTTTTAATAATATTGAATTTTGCATTCAATCATGGTTTTCTAGGTGGAAATGCTGTTCCACAGGTAATAATATTTCGTGGGGAGCCGACTTAATCCGTAAAAGGGCCATTCAGATTTTCCCACATACTAACGAAAACTAAAATTACAACTCTCTGAAGGACAATGTCGTCATTTAATTGGATACAATATATACAGTGCTGTTCAATAAAAGTGACTCACCTGATATTTTTTACTGAATGTTCTCTTCTTCGATGAAACGAAAGTAGAGCTAAATTCAAAGGATAAGCGATCTAAAATCCGAAGAAGCAGCTTTGAAAGCTCTTTGAATTTAGCAGTAAGTACTTATGGAGCATGTTGCTCAACTGCTTTCTCGAGAGCCTGTACATTATAAGTTTTCTATGTGGTTGAGGTCAGGAGATTGGGGCGCCCATGTCATTACACTCACCTGCTTCTCATCAAAGTATTCCTTCATCAATTTTGATTTGTGACAGGGAACATAATCCTGCATAAACATGACCTTGGTGGGGTCGATTTGCACCCTTTCAGCAGAAGGGAGCAGACAAAACTGTAAAATTCTCTTGTACTGCTAGCTTCTGGGGTCTTTTCAACAGGTTTTAAGAAACCAGTTCCATGCAAAGAAAATCTTTCCTTGAACATTATACTGAATGGATGCTTGACAGTACTTACTGCTAACTTCAACGATCTTTCAAAGCTTCTTCAGTTTAGATCGCTTTTCCTTTAAATTTCGCTCTACTTTCGTTTCATCGGAGAAGAGACCATTTAGTAAACAAAAGATGAGTCACTTTTATCGAACAGCACTGTACATCTTACCTGGTAGATGATTCTCTGATATAATTTCAAAGATTTTGGGCATCGTGTGAAGTGGTAACACTCCTGTTAGTACAACGCCCGTGACTGAGATTTAGATGGTGTAGGTTCAGTGGGAAAGAGGCTAGTGAAAGTAAGTTCCTCGTCACGGAGATGTACACGTGCTCCTTTTGCACAATGAGTGTTGTTTGAACGGGGATTGATTTGTTTATTTTCTAAAGGCTGGATGGTCAATTAGGAGAATTACAGTAAATGATAGAAAGTGATGTTTTGGTGATGCTTCAATGGTGGCAACAGTGGTAAAATGAAAATTCCTAAAACGGTAGACAAGGTTCTGGACGGCCAGATAGTACAAACGCTTGCAAAATATACGCATTGTAAGGTCAATAGAGCCGAACCGCAGCAGAAACTAGGATTGTCAATATCGACACTTAAGAATCGCTTACTTGTAGCAGGACTTTAAACGTTCATGTCTCTATCCAGTTTTCCACATACTATCGTTCATACACGTCTCCAGTGGCGTGGTGAAAGAGTTACTTGGGGGATCTGAGAGGTACCCTATATTGTTCAGTTACGAGAGAAGTTTATGTGTTTATGCAGGTGATGATCGTTTGTGTGCTCGGTGGAAAGCTATGAAGCAGCATATTCCAGGGTTTATTAGTCCGGGACACACAAGTGAAACTTCTGGGATCACGCTGGGTGAGGCATAAATTTCAACTCGCATCAGGTGCAAAAGAGGAGAAAACGCACACACATACACACACATATATTTGTGTATATTGGATTTTACTATATTAAACATACAAATTATGTTTATTGCATTTTTTTTTTGCTTTTCGAATAAGATACTAAAACACTGTGTACGGTTTCAATGTTTTAGGTATCTATAAAATACCAGGATATTACCGAAGTATACTTACTTAGCACACTGACAGAGCATATTTCTCAGTAATGACCAAGACGCTCGAAAATACTTTAACAAACCAAACAGGGACTTAGGGCAGTATGTAAACAATATAGATAATATTCAATAACTTATTTGAAAATTGGGAAAAGTATAATAAAATATCAAACGGAAAGAACTAGTCGATTGATATTAAAACAATTTATTTGAATAAATACTTGAAAAAATATTTTATTCGCTTTCTCTCTCTCTCTCTCTCTCTGTATATAGATATATATATATATATATATATATATATATATATATATGTGTGTGTGTGTGTGTGTGTGTGAATGTGTGTGTGTGTGTGTGTGCGCGTGTGTGTGTGCAAATATCTTGAAACATAGGAAAGAACTGTGAGGTTAATAATCCGAAGTTCTTTAGTATTTTTGTTTTTATTCAAAAAAAAAAAAAAAAAAAAAAAATAAATAAATAAATAAAAAGAAAAAAGAAAAAAAGAAAACAATGTTCGGTACACAAGTAAAGCCTACATTATAATTATTTCTTTAAAAATATGATACCATCGTTACATAGGAATTACCATGTTTCAAAAACAGAAGCTAAAAACTTCCAATTCAATTATAGAAATTAAATTAAGAAACCTAGTTCTGGTTCATCCTCAAGCGAATTTTGGAATCCACAATTCGCTTCAGGATGAAACGGAACTAGGTATTTGAATTTGATTTAATTTCTATAATTGAATGGGAATTTTTAGCTTCTGTTTTTGAAACATGGTAATTCCTATGTAGCGATGGAATCATATTTAAAAAAAATAATTATAATATATATATATATATATATATGAATTGGGATTAAATATAGATCACTTATGTATCCGACAGTCTGATAGTAAGGAAAAAATAAGAAACTTTTATAAATATAACATGTTTCGCTTTTATTTAAGATTAATCAGAAATGAAATAGTCTACCCATAACTACAACCAGGGTAAACTAAATTTTCACTCCAACATAAAACATTATTCAATCAACATACGGACTCTACAAAACGAATATAAAATGCTCAAGAGACTCGCGGACAGGTACGCACATTATCAACGAAATCAACGAGACCAACTAGAATCATGATACACAAGTATACAAAAATTATACACACGAACACTGGCAAGACAAATACACCTGAGATCTATTTAACGAAACCTTTTTGCATCTATATTTCATATATATATATATATATATATATATATATATATATATATATATATATATTAACAATTACTTTATATTATATTCCTTGTAACTCAAGTTGATGTCATATAACCGATCAAACTGAATTTTTTATGTTGCATTAAACGTGAGAACGTCGGAATTAAAAACAAAAACAGTTTTGTAAATATATACAGAACATTTGAATGTACTCGGGGAAAAATAATAAAAAAAAAAGTTAATATGAATTTTGGTAAATTTATTGATAGCATAAAATGACTTAGTTGGAATGGGAACTTATATATATATATATATATATATATATATATATATATATATATATATATATATATGATAAATCAGACAAAGTGTAAAACTTTCACCTTCGTCAGATAGGCTTCTTCGGGTCAGAATGAAAGAAATATGTGCGTGTGTTGTTTTTAATATTAAATCTTTATATTAAATCGTTTTATTAAACACACACAAACACACACACAAACACACACACATACACATACACAGATTTCTTTCATTCCGAATCTGAGATTTATCAATAATTTTGTTCGGATTCTATATCCTACTAATACACACAGACATACACACGCATACAGACAGACACTCACACAGACATACACACACAGACATACACACACAGACATACACACACACACGCACACACGCATATATACTTGTGCGTGTGTATACGAATTTGATGACAAAATATGTTTCATGTTTTTATTATATTGTTTATACAGGAGACATGTGGAGCACAATAAAACCACTTAAAAATCCCATGTGGAGCGCAATAAAACCATTTATAATCACAGATATATATATATATATATATATATATATATATATATATATATATATGTAATGTTTTATGTAAGCTATTTAAAGAAAAGAACGTGAAACTCGTTTTAGTTTTCTAGGCAGACAATCCTGTCCAGTGAATATTGGCGATAACTACGGTGTATAAATGTCAACTCTTCAACAGTTGAGATGTGGTCCTCTCTGAACATCTTGCAGGAGTGTCACGTTAGCAACATCACTTGTAATGAAGCAGGCTGGAAAGAAAGGATTGTGTAAACAGGACGGGAGACATGACAGGTCATTGCCTGGAGATTGGGAGGGGTCTATCACACTTGCAAGATAAAAAAGCAGGAATGACGTGGGTTACGAACAGATGCTGACTCGTCACGGAAGGTGAGAGAAGCGAGCTGAGACAAAATCACTGAATGTCAGATTAGATTATGAAGGGGTCTATTTTCCGCTTTCACCGACGCCGTTAATCTTACGATAAAAAAAAGGACCAGACTGTATCAGACACGACGTACGAAATTGGCTTCGAAGTT
The DNA here is from genome assembly GCA_963932145.1 of Acanthosepion lycidas. Classification (NCBI taxonomy): domain Eukaryota; kingdom Metazoa; phylum Mollusca; class Cephalopoda; order Sepiida; family Sepiidae; genus Acanthosepion; species Acanthosepion lycidas. The sequence goes on along the minus strand of OZ010572.1, from coordinate 43,886,311 downwards.
GAATGACAAGCACGAAAGAGAAAGAGAAAAGAAATTTAAAGTAGGGTCGAAGAAAGTGAATCTATCTATCTATCTATCTATCTATCTATCTATCTATCTATCTATATATATATATATATATATATATATATATATATATATATGCAGTTTATGAGATGAAGTGAAAAATTCATTTACGTCGCGTTTCACCGAGGGCATCTGTTTGTTTTGGCTTCTTCAGATTAAAATGAAGAAAAGACAAGACTGTAAAACTGCATGTGACGAAAAATATGATATGGGATATTTTAGGATAGGTGGGAACCATGAATCATATTAAATTACATTACATTATCACCTTCAATGTTTAGACTCTTTATATATGAAGATAGTTTTAGACCACCTGTTTCTTTGATTTTGATTTTTGCTTTATCTATATCTACATTAGAGTCTTTCGTGTTGTTGATTTTAAATCAGTCTCACAAAACTGGAGATTTTTTTTTTTTTGCGAAAGAGAGCCTGCACTCTCGGCGAAACGCGTTGTTAATGCATTTTCCACTTTGTCACATCTTCACTTTTCTTTCGCATACTATTATGTATCCTACAACATATCTCTCTCAGTATATATATATATATATATATGAAGAAATGTATTTTCAGGGTGTGCTATATTTATGGGATAATGTGAGACCGTAACATACCTACATCGTGGACTCTTCCAGGACTATATAAAGTATGCGATATAACACTCTAGGTGAAGATAGAGAGAGAGAGAGAGAGAGAGAGAGAGAGAGAGAGAGAGAGAGAGAAAGAAAGAGAGAGAGAGAGTGAGAGAGAGAATTCTAATACCGTAGTATCAGCCGCGTACGACTACCAATATTGGACACTAGTACATAGTAATCTCCGCTTACACTTACACTATCTTTGTAACCTTTTTGTTTAATATATGTTTATTACCTCTAATCCGTGTTCCGTTTTCCTTTGGGCCCACATCAGTGGCGACGAAGAATTCGAGAAACGCACTCACGCCGAAACCTCAATACCTTGCCAGTCCCTCATCAGTGGCGACAGAAAGATTCGAGAATTTCGTTCTCACCATATCAATAGCGACAGAGTAATCGAAAAATACACAGAAACGCCACGCGTTCCCACAGCAGTGTTGAACGAGAAAATAAGCTGGTATTACTACATTAGCAATTTAAACGCAACACCCAGTGTCTACATATAAAAAAAATATTCTGATACAAAACAGCAGTGACGAACTAGCGATTCGACATCTACGGAATATTAAAATCTGTCCAAATAACATTACGAGAACGATTTCTTACACCCCCACCCACCGACACACACACAAATAAAAAACAGTTTGTTCATAAAACAAACTGACAACACAAGTGCCGAAGTACTAGTTACGACACAAGTTTTCGAAAAAATTACCTAAATTTTTTTTTATGTAACTGAGTTGAATCTCGTGCATAAAATTAAATGAGGCGAGTTTTCTCTTTTTTTGTACCTATAAAAAAAAAACAATACATAATAAGTATGGTGAAATTTTATACAATTACGTTAAAATTAACGGAACCATGGAATCTCAAAAAAGCGAAACACATAATTAGTTTAGTTTAACTAATTGTCTGTCCATATTTTTTTTTTTTGTAAAAAAAAAAAAAAAAAAATCTATCAAGATTTTTTTGTGTACCTCCCCTTGGTACACGGGTTTCAAAGCAACAAAAAATCGCTGTTATTTTTGTTTGTCTAAATATGGAAGATTTTCAAAAAGTAATCGTCCAAATGCTAAAAGTACATTTGGATCAGCAACAAAAATCAGAAGAAAGACAACAATTATTTTTGGAATTACATAAACAGCAAATGGAATTCCAAAAAAAATTACGTTTCAGAATGCTGAACTACAACAGAAACAACTTAAAGAATTACTCGTTAATACATTAAAATGCTCAAACTCTGAAAAAGATACAATATTCTCCCAGATTACAATCTACAATTCAATAGAAACATTTGAATACGTACCAGAGAACGACAAAACGTTTGAGGCTTTTTACAGGCGCTACGAAGATATTTTCAACGTAGACTGTGAACAATGGCCCAGTAAAAAAAGGGTACATCTACTATTGAGAAAACTGGGAACTACAGAACATAGTAGGTTCGTAGACTTCATACTACCCAAGAAAACGACTGACTTGCATTTTTCAGAGACTATTAACCTCCTATCGGAACAATTCGGGCCTAACACAACCTTGTTCCACAAAAGTTGGAAATGCCTGAACACAGTCAAAGACAACCAGCAAGATTTTCTAACGTTTGCAGCATCGGTAAACAAGCTCTGTAATGAATTTAAACTAGCCGAACTGACTGCCGATGATTTTAAGTGCTTAATTTTTGCACACGGTCTAGTATCAGCCGAAGTCAGACGACGGGTACTGACCAAGTTTGAGAACGAACAAGGACAGTCAGAGGACTGTCAAAGAGTAATATCTGTAAACTGTGACTCAAACAATATCGAGGAATCAGGTGTGGCTCAGATTAATAAAATCAGAAGCAAGTCTACCTCCTTTTCCCCTCAAAAAGACAAAAGGCAAATCTCATGTCCTAAATTCCGCAGTAACCAAAACCCAAATAGGTTAAAGAAACCGCCCGGACCATGTTACCATTGTGGTAAATGGCATTGGATGAAATTCTGTCCAGTTAAGAACAAAAAATATTGCAAAAATTGCAATAAAAGTGGGCATACTTTAACTCGGTGCTGGTACGCCAACAGAACGAGAAAACCCAAAAATAAAATCAGGCAAGCTCAATCTGACAATATTGTTGATAGGAATTTAAGGAAGGATGTAACTGTGGATATTTTCAATAATTCCATTAAATTCCAGCTTGACTCGGGTTCCGATCTTTCAACCATTAACTGGCGTACTTGGCGAAAATTAAATAAGCCGACCTTATTACCTACCCTTAGTAAACCGCTATAAAGTACAATGTCACACAGTAAGAGGTGGTTAGAGTAGTTTAGGAAAAACATATATATAAGAGAAATCTGTGTTCGTGTGTGGGCAACTGTATGCGTGTGTATAAATGTATGCGTGTGTATAAGTGTGTTTACGTATATTTAAATGCATATTATAACACGAGTCACCACACCTATATACCAATTAGCTAAAACTTAAAACTAATTAATCATACCATATCTTCCGCCAAATGTATTCATTATATTAATGACTTCTTGCAAACAGTCCACGTTCATAGACCACAAAATGAAATCCTATTCACTAATGTCCCCGTCAATGAAATAATCGTTATTGTTTTAAACAAAAAAATTTTATCATCATTTATTTCCTCACCAATATAAAAATCAAATAAAAATTCTAAAAAAAAAAAATCTAACTTACACAACATACAAGGTTAGATGGATAAATTGTCGTCTAAATTACGCAAAAACATTTACGAAAACTACACAAAAATATCTTGATATACCGACAACTAAATTTATTCAATAAAACCGCCATTAGCCTCAGCGACGTCCTCCAGGGAACTTCGAAATCACCTGTTCCGTATGGTTTCCTTGTTTATGTTGGTGAATGCTATCATAATGCTTGCTTTCATCTTCGGAGTTACAAAGAGTTTTATTGGTCTCTCGGTCAACTGTGTCCCACGCATAATAATCAAGTGGGTTGCAGTCTGGGGAGTTAGGTGGCCAGTAAGACGTGATGTGGTCGCAGAAATTATCTGACAGTCATGATTGTGTTCTCCTGCTTGTGTGACATGGTGCAGAGTCATATTGCGAGACATAGGGTCTTCTAGCAGCCACCCTCTTGACCCAGAGCAGCATTACGTCTTCAAGGCATTTGATTTATTGAGTCTGAGGCCCTGTGGAAAGACATATAGCGGCATAAGGTCGCCATCACTAGTGATCACGCCAAACACCTTGAAATGTTCGTATTGGAGCTTCCGGCGCGAATGCCAAACAGTACAGGGCGTTACTCTTTTTCGCACAGAAAGTGCCCAAGTGCGCTTACGATACTGTGCAGACGATAAATTCAAAAACAAAGAACATGCGCGAAATTAAAAATATAAAATGGCGACAATTTACTCATCGCATCATATACGTTGTATTTAAATAAATATCTACGTTACATTTAAACCAGACTGATGGCGACACCATGGAAAAATCTTATCTTTTTTAATTTTCGACAGATCTTATTAAAGAAAAAGATGTGCCTTTTAATAAGCTTTTTCGAATATTCAGGTCGATAGACGAAAATAAATAAATATACTATTTAATAAATAAACTGAGTCTCTTCTGAAATTTGAGTATCCACTAAAAATAACGTTTAAATTGATAAAGTCTGTCGGATTAAAAAATAAATAATCCATTACTTCCTGAGAAATTGCTTTGTTTTCGTTCGAATACAAAACTGAGTAAATATGAATGTTTCGAGAACATAGAAAGGAATTTGCATTTATAAGATATTATTCGGCTTTGCTTGAACGGCGATATTCTCTATTGCTCACTCGGTCTAATGCATGTCGACTCTAACGACGGTTTTTCTCGTAAAGGAAGGACAGAGGTTTGAATTCTGCCACAGGGCTAATGTTTAATCTGTATAGGGCTCATCTTGAAAGCAAAGTATTTAACCAGTTAATTAGACCTTCTATTTAAGATACATTGATGACATCTTTTATAAAAAAAAAAATAAAAAAAAATAATGACATTGTTGAACTTAAAGATAATTTTGAAAAAATTACTGTGTAAGTTTTGAATTAGCTATTAATAAAATATTTCCGTATTAATTATAATGGTCATAAACTTACCACCTCACATTTTAATTTTTTTTCTAATTCTGATCTTCCATATAATAAAAGTAAACCTCCTGAAACATATATACCTACTCTCAAAAAAAAAAAAAAAAAAAAAAAAAAAAATCTAATCCAATCTTTTTATCCATAGCAATTTTATTAAAGAATTATGTAATATAAAACAAGTATTTTTTTTTAAATAATGGTTTCCCTAATTTTATCATTGACAATCAGTCTTCACTGTAGATTAGGTCCACGGTATTATTATAAAATTTATCTTGATATTCTGTAATATCAAGATAAATTTTATAATAATACCGTGGACCTAATCTACAGAAAGCAGATACATAGAAATTACAAAAGCAATTAAAAAGTAATCAACGGATCAAAAACAAAACACGTCATGACATATGTCATATGCTCTTTGACGTGACAAGTACAGGAAAGGATGTACTGCGTTTTTTTTTTCTTTTAAAGTTAAATATAACGTATCTGAAAAAGAGCCTACCTACTACTCTTATCTATTTGCCTTACAATACAATAAATCACTACTCCAGAAGATAACTCATGAGAATAGAAAACTTGGACGAAGCTATTATATTAGGTTGGTGCAAAAATAATGTTGTTTTCTCACATATGTTACTATGTGAGAAAACATTATTTTTGCACCAACCTAATAAAAGTTTTTTTTTTTTTTTTTTTTTTTAATTTCGTACGTCAACAACTGCCATTTCCAAGAAAGGGTCATATGGACAAACTCAACCGATAAAAATGTCTATACTCTATAATAATAATTGTTTGAAGGAATAATTGCTTCCTAATTACAACAAATAAATATATGTTTATGAAGCAAAATTGTACACAGTAAAACGTTGTCAAATGAGATAGAAGAGGTATATATATATATATATATATATATATATATATATATATATATATATATATATATATATATATATTAATAAATATACATATTATCCTTCACCTGTAGCACGACGGAGTTTCATAAAAAACACAATATTAAGGAACTGTGTAGAGACTGACCGCTACATAATTTATATTGTCAGAAGAATATCTGATTAACATAATACTGTTGCAGTTCATATATTTTTCGGGGAATACTTTTTTTTATTTTAAAAATATATATTGCATTTAAAATAGACGGAAGTTTTATTTTATATTCAAATAGACGGGGATTAATATTTTTATTTTCTATTTAAAATAAACTGGGATAAATAAATATCTATTAAAATATATTAAAATAGACGGACCTAAAATTATAAATAAATAAAAAAAAAAATAATTATTATTTAAAGTTCGGATTATTTTTTTATCTTAAATATAATACTGTTTTCAAATTGTTCAAAACTTTTTATACAAAAATAAACGTACATAGAATCCATTGTGTGTGTGTATATATATATATATATATATATATATATATATATATATATATATATATATATATATATATATGTATGTATACACCAGGTAAAAAAAATCCGTGGATAAGTAATCAATGTAGATTCTAATAATATAAAATATTAAAACTGATCCATAAAAGAGAGCTCTATATAATTTTTATTATAGATCATATAACTAAATCACAATTAATGAGATTTAGATTTACCTCAAGCATATGATCATTTCGTCCATGGGAAAGTAGTTTTTCCCTGGACTTATCAATGGAAATTTGCACTGAGATGTCCAGGTTAAAAAAAAAAATGAATTTGTAAGTCTGATGAATTGGATCGTGATTACGATTCCAATGTAACAAATTATAACCATGGAATATTAGTGTTTGACACTTTTATATTATATTCTTGCTCTATCCTGCACATTGAGCTCTATCTGGTTTCTACCCTCTTGGAACTATATATATATATATATATATATATATATATATATATATATATATATATATATATATATATATATATATCCAGGTAAAATGAGAAAAATAGAGTATAATTCCACTGTACGTAGCATTTAATTTAAAAGAGTGCTTAATACAAATTTGAACAAAATATTATTTTTTTAGCATATTAAAACAAAAACATGTTAAAAAATGCATCAAATGTGTCTCCTTGGGCGATGTCAAACCACAGGCAAGAGAAAGATTAATTTAATTTAAAAAGGAAAATACTTAAAATAAATAAATAAAATGCTTGTGGGCTTATTCTGCTTTTGAAATTAAATGAATCTATCACTCGCCAGTGGTTTGACATCGCCTAAGGAGACACATTGGGGTGTTGAAACATAATTCTAATTCTGTAGTGATTTTGGTGTGACCTAAAAACATGGATATGCTCGACATAAGGCAAGTGAGCATAAAAATAAGAAATAATAAAATATAAAAAAAGTAAAGTTTATAATTTACAGTAAAAAACAACGTGGAGCAACATATTTCAACAAATCTTTATTTTTATGCCTACATGTTTTATTAACTATTCCATTAACACCATCACCCAATATGTGATATCGTATATCATATATATATATATATATATATATATATATATATATATATATATATATATATATATATATATAAAACCAGACTGAAAAAGAAATTTGAGAAAGCTGGGATGATGGATGCCTCTAGGGAAATAAAGCTGTTGATTCGTATATATATATATATTTTGAAAGAGAAATGAAGGAAAGTAATTTACAAAAAAAAAAAAAATGCTCCTATGTAATTCATATTTAATTAGTATTGAGAATTATTTACATTATCTGCGTTCGAGCTAATGTACACTTTTAGGATTACTCATTGTGATAAAAACAGCAAAAATGAGATCATTTGTCCGACTAATGGAAATAATGATGACTCCTCATTCTAGAATTTCAGACAGGTCTTAAGGAAGATATCACGATCAACATTGTTAATAATTTAATACATGTTTGCTTTCAATGTCCAGTTTGTTTGTTTGCTTTTTCATTTATTTTAATCATTTCACCCCAGGCAAGGCGGAAATGCCACTGTCACGCAGAGGAGTTGCAAAGAGTGAAAGTAGGAGAAAAGACTGAGAATATGGAGGATTCAAGAAAAGACATAAAATGAACAGGATTCAAGATGACAGAAGATAGCGATTGAAATAGCATTTAATTTTTTCACGATTGCAGTTATCAGGGATGCGTGTAAACGATAGAAAGTTCCACAGGCAGGAAGTGCGAGAAAAGAAACTCTTGAAGTGGTGGTTGTATTTAGCTATTTCAACAGTAAACAGGTGGGACATAGATGCCAGTCTAGTAGCACGCTTAAATTTATTTATTCGGCAGACCAGGAAAGCAGTTCGTTAGTACAGTTGCCATGAAAATATTTCTAGAAAAGGCAGGGAATGCATGACTTGACGGTAAGAATGTGACTGAAGTCCAAGTCAGGATCGATTACATTGTAGATCATTCTTAGGATTTTGTCAAGAACCTTGAGATGAATAGAAGGAGGACCAAACAACATATGGCAGCAGTATTAAATGTACGGACACGTGAAAGATTTGTACATGTGCAAGACTTTCCGGAAAGTCACAGTGACCTAACTTTCTTTGCAGAAGATTCAGCTATTGATTTGATGCGGTCTCTTCATTTCAAGAAAGCACAGTGTGTTGCTATCCAGGAGTCTAGCGTCAGTCATGCTGATGGTAGACAGAAAAGTTAAATGAGAGTAGTTTTATTTAGGAGGAGTGAAAAAATTACATGCCGTTTCCTGTTAGCATTTAACCGCTGATTGGAGGTCCTTTTCAAGAGCAGGTTTACTTTGTCAGATCTTCACAATGAAGATTTCCACTTTGCCAAAGAATTCCAGTGACAAAAAAACGAAAACAAATACTGGAAATAAAAGAACTACTATATTTGTATATAAAAAATTACAAGATATCAAAATTAGATATTATGGAAATAAATGAAATAATAAGTTTAATTTATATTTCTAAATAGATTCACAACTGTCAATGCAAATTTACTATCTTCAAGGAAAGTTATATTAGAAGTTTGATACATTTCAAGTGGGTTCATATCTGTTCTTTCAGGGAATATTTTTATCCTGAAGTGTTTCGAGTTTCTATTGGAAAATGAGGTCTAACCTTTCAAGGGTACGTTGCTGAACGAATCAATGGTTTCATTTTACCAGCACATCGATTTTTGCAAATTTTCTCTCAAAGTCATTCCTGTAGTAATAGGAACACTTGGAACACTACCTAGAAGATTAAAAGAGCGGTGAAGAAATATTGTAATTGACAGCAATCTTCAGAATGTTGTTATTATTTAATCTGCGAGAATTCTCCGAAAAGTTACTGAGTTGTGAGGAGTTTTAGTGAAATTATGTCTCAAGAATAGAATTTTCACAGGCTGCGTCAATTTGCGACACAAACATAATAATAATAATAATAATAATAATAATAATAATAATAATAATAATAATAATAATTATTATTATTTTGAATTATACACTTTAAATAACATTATATATATATTGTTAGCATTATCATTTATTTTATATATTATTATAAAATTATATTATATTATTATTTTATTATTATATTATTATATATTATAATTATAATATTTTTTAATTATTCGCTTTAAACAAAATAAAATATGCATATTATTTATTTATTGTATATGTATTATTATAAAACTATATTATATTATTATTATAATATTATATCATTATATATTATTATATTATTTTGAATTATTCTCCTAAAATAAAATATTTTTATGTATATAAATTATTATGTATATTTTTATTATTTATTATATATACATATATTATATTATATTATCTTTAATTTTTCTTTTTAAATAAAATCCATCATATACATGTATGCGTGTGTGTGTGTATAAATGTATTATCCAACACCAACATAATAATAATAATAATAATAATAATAATAATAATAATAATAATAATAATAATAATAATCCAGACCTGTTACAATTCTATGGGACTACACAATACACACTGATGGAGCAATCAAAGCCAACCGCATAGATATTGTTATTAGGTTGGTGCAAAAATAATGTCGGTTTTTGACGTTAAATATACGTCAAAAACAGACATTATTTTTGCACCAAACTAATATTAAAGATCACAAACAAAAAAAAGTGCCTTCTTATTGATATGGCAGTCCCGGCTGACTGCAATGTGTCTTTGGAGATATTAAAAAAGATGTCAAAATACAGGGACCTTGAAACAGAAATCTCGAAAATGTGGCATATGGGAACATCAACAATCCCTGTTGTAGTTGGAGCCCTAGGACAGGTTGGAAAAGATTGCAGTAGATTAATTGAAGGGATTATGCCTCAAGGAGATACAAAAAATTGTTCTGACAAGTACAGCCCACACTTTACGAAGGGCTTTATCTACGTCATTTTTTTTTTTGTCAGTGGAAAGTGCTAACCTTAGGTCCCTGGGAAGGACCCGGAAAGAAATGTGTAAACGCCAGAAATCAAAGAAAATAATAATAATAATAATAATATTGTTATTACACCTATTGATATACGTAAAATTATGCAATTTAACGTATGTCAAGATGAGCAGCATTTCATCAAGAAGAGTGCTCAGTTGATAACTACTGCAATAATGATAATTATTATCTATAAATAAAATGTTCGCACAACCAATCTGTAACCGACTAAAAGTTTCAGTTTTCGTGGTTATATAAAAAGGCTGTATTATAACACAATATTCTTAACTGACACTGATAAGGGGTAACATGATTAAATATTTCTTCGATCACAGATAAGTCAAATAAGTACTTTGAAAATTTTATTTATTGATTACAAACACATACATGCACTCATAAATGATTACATTTAATTAACATGGAATGGCTGCTTACTTCTTAGAACTGAGATTCTTGATCCTCATATGTTGAGAAAAAACGACGGATGAGTCCATATATATATATATATATATATATATATATATATATATATATATATATATATATATATATATAATAAAAACGATTAAACACTAGTACTCCATGTTCATAATTTATTACATTGGAATCGTAAAACGACCCAATTCATCAGACCTACAAATTCAACCACTAATATTGTCAATATATATATATATATATATATATATATATATATATATGGACTCATCCGTCGTTTTCGATCCTAGCTAGAGGCAACCGGACGTCTAGTCACACTGATGAGCTGTGATACAGCGAAACAGTCTCTCTGTGGATGACAATATATGCTTCTGAAAACTTTATTTCGGTTGAGCTCTCTGGGGAGGAAGTGTGGGTTTGTAAACAATGACTATTATGAATAATAATGCAAGACTCTTCGGTAAATCGAATCGAGTTCTCTCAGTCACTGTGTGTTTATCTAATATATATATATATATATATATATATATATATATATATATATATATATATATATATATATTTATATGTGAAAATATCTATAGAGGGAAAACTTTTGTTGATCAATGCGTTTACTCATCTGATAGACTTCATCAAGACTAATGTGAGGATTTTATTTTGTAAAAAATTAAAAACCTTGCATCCGAGGACGAGACGCGTTGGTAAAGAAAACGTTTTCTTTTATCTTTATTCTTAATGTCGTTTTTATTTCATATATATCTGAATTGACACACGCGCGCGCGCGCACACACACACATATATATAAATATATTAGGTTGGTGCAAAAATAATGAGTAATAATGTCGTTTTTTGACGTTAAAATACGTAAAAAAACGACATTATTACGTCATTATTTTTTGCACCAACCTAATATATATATATATATATATATATATATATATATATATATGGTGAAGTAATCTGTCTAATGAGATATAACGCACACACACACACACACACAAATACCCCCACCCACTCAAGTACGCCGCGCGCGCTCACGCACACACACACATCCTACTTTTTATAGATAGAGTTATTATGTTTATTTATATATATATATATATATATATATATATATATATATATATATATATATATATATATATATATATATATATATATACTGTAAGACCAAATATACATTTTATTCTGATGTTGGATTTTATTTATAGAAAAAGTAAACATAAAATTTGCATTAGAGTTTATTTTGACAAACACCATAATGAATGAATTGAAACGGGAAGTAATTGATTCGTTTATTGCAACTTTACAATAATGTTCTACGTCTGTTGTATAGACGACGCCCTTATATTCATAAAACCCCAGTGGTGTCGCAACAGTGTCGCCAAAATAAACATGTTTCATTAAATTTCTGCTGGCACTGTCGATAATAATGAAAATTACATCGTACATTTAGGCTTGAAAATAATCAGGTATGGGGGGATAATTCTAATAAAAGCAGTACATATGCCTGAAGGCTACGTTTCTTGACTTAAATTTTTTTTTTGTCCAACCTTTATACTACACACCTCACCCAAAATGCATTTTCTTTTCTTAACACTGTGTTCGTTTGTTACAAAATATTAGGCGTAGGAAGGCGTTGCAAGTTCTGACATATACCGAAACTCGAAGGGGCACTGAGATAACTAAATATGACTTCCAAAATCTAAGCAATGTATCAAAAAACAGGAAAATTTATTTAGAAACAAAGAAAAGTGTACTGAACATATGCAATATCACTCCTCTATCATATCATAAATGAAGAAGAGACTTGAGGTAATATAAGTGTGTTTCTACAGAAGGATACTGAGAATACTATCAACTGGGCAGGTGAGCAGCATCGAAATTTAAGAAAAAGTGGAAACAAAAAGCTCACTTATACTTAGCATCAGAAAAAGATATTTGACATGTTTATAATAGATAACAAGGAAAGAGGGCTTAGCAAATTTGTTACTCACAGGACATACCGTTATTTGATTAATGAATTGATTTTATAGTAATTTGTGACGTTGGGCTAAACTAGATCTTGCTGCGCCAATCTTTTTGGAAGGGAGGACTTGGCGTGAAAAATTAATAATGGAAATCCTGTATTTTTGTCTGGTTATGAACACCAAACTCTGACACTGACTTATAATAAAATAGTTATAATTATTTTAAAATATTGGAGGTTATTTATTCCGTTTCACAGGTTACTGAAATTTATACCATGTGTACATATTCCGAAAATAGATATGTCAACGTATGTTTCCATACGATTTGTGCGTGGATTGTGAAATTTTCCAGATTTTACGTTAAAAGTGAAAATGTAGGAGAATGGGGTACATTTTTGTCATTTGATGCTCTTTCATATGTTTACTTTTTTAAAAAAAAAAATTCACCACAAGCAAAGCAATAAAGCCAATAGGACGCAAGAGGTTACTGAATGTTAGAGAATATGAGGATAACTAACTTTTAAGGAAAGAGGAAAATAAAAGAAAAAAAAAGAATTAAGAAATACAATATAACGTCTGACATTACATTAAAATTTTTGAGGATCATTTTGATTGGGAAGCAAGAAATCGGAACATAGTTCCACAAGTGCGAAGTTCAATAGAAAAAACTATTAGCCTTAAACATACGGTTACATTTAGCTATTTCAACTATAAATTGATGACACCTTCCCGCCAATCTAGTAGTATTTCCAGTAACAACAACAACAACAACAGAAACAATTTACAAACAGCAAAAAATATGTACTATTTATGGAGATGGTGCCATAGCTGAGAGTTCTGTTCGTAAGTGATTCACTAGCTTCAGAAGTAAAAAAATTGATCTGTAAGATCCAGATTGATTCTAGGAGTCTTTAGTCGTTGTGGATGACGAATTCGTAACGTTGATTTAAAACAATTCAGGTCACACGACACGAGGGATGATCGGGATAGCCATATATGTTATATGAGCGTTGTAAGTCATGTTAAAGAAAACATTTGGATACATGAATCTCTAAAATGCTTGAGGACTTCACGTTTCAACGGGAAAAATATTAATGGATCACATTTCTATCATTTTTTTAAAAGAACGATCCCAAATGATAAAAAAATGTAACTTTTGCAACAGGTCATCTAAAGCCAGAAATTTTTTTTAGATTGTCAGAGTTTTGTATTTTGAGTTAATAGGTGTTTAGTGTTACAAGTTATCTGGCAAGAAGAGGTGGACGGTTAAAACTTGAGAATAATGAGTTGCATTTTCATTTTGTGTCCTTTTTTTTACAAAGGTATTTGCGTGTAATTAAATATAACGAATTCTGAGCCATTATCTATTACACCACCCGCACAATAAAGTTTACAACACTTTTCTTTCCCAAGTGTTCATCCATCTAAGTATTGACCGTTGCTTAACTTCGTTGATTGTACCGAAACCGGTGTTTTAAGATGTGAACGGAAACGACTAAACCTGTACTAATCCTGATGCATTTTCCCGTTTATTTCTCCAATATTTTGAAATTCATATTTGATTCTCTCATAGACTAGTTTCCAACCAATCCTATAAAAACGATTCGGACCTGCTATTTAATCCACAGGTGGTGGCTAGTGAAAGAGATAGCTTCAAACCTTCTCGGATAACCGGTATTTCAACGTGATATATCCATAAGCCTCTGAACTTGTAACAATCCTGATGCGCAGACACAACCTCAAAGAGGTTCCTTGCCTTGAACGCCTACTGGGTCTAAATTTCTCTCCCAACCTAACATGAAACGCGTATGCTGGTGCCATCGCAAAAGATTCTCGAAGAATGATCGGTTCCTTGTAAAGCACCAGAAAATACCAAACTCCTGGTACCATGATTTCTCTTTACAAGAGTCAGGTCAGTTGGAGTATTGCTGACATGTCTTGGCTGGTGTCCACCACTCTTCAATGTCCAGCCTCGATAGAATTTAATAGCCATTACACGGCCTTGTGGGTCATGAAATATTCTCCACCATACAACCCTTAGTCACAGACGAATCATTAGCTAGCATTTCACTACTCTGTCGGTGTGGACCCGAAGAAGATAATCTTTATCTAGTGGGATTGGAAGCGTATTGTATATCAGTAGCTCCTTCTGCAAGATCAGACTTTGAATTCAGACAAGCACTGTTGCCATCTGGATCAATTAAAGGCAGCAATCAATGAAAATGCACGTTTTTTTTTAATATATGGTGCTTTTCTATGCGTAGCTTAGATGTGGCACAAGTATGACGCATCCAGTGAGGATCGAACTCACTGCCCGGTCGTATTTGATCTAGCGAGACAAGATTGTTAACGATTATATAATGTCGTGGTGCATTTTTCTATATGTATGAATTAGGAATTTCAAATGATTTTCCATTAAAAGTTAAACTTGAGAATAATGAGTTGCATTTTCATTTTGTGTCCTTTTTTTACAAACAGCAAAAAAGATATCTGCTGTTTATGGGGATGGTAGCATAACTGAGAACACGGGTCGTAAGTCGTTCTCTAGGCTCAGAAGTAGTAATTTTGTTTTGGAAGATCGAAAACATTTTGGCAGATGAGTAGTCATTGATGGTGAATAACTCAAAATACTGATTAGAAAAATATCCAGGTCATACAAGATCACAGATGTCGTCCACATATCTCATATGAGCGTTGTGAAGCATCTGTAATCACTTGCATACATGAATCAATATGATGTTTGGGTCCTCAAAATATAATGGAAAAGAAATAATGGACTACATTTGCATCTGTAATGTTGTACTCAAACAATCAAAAGAAACCATCTTTTGAAAAGAACGATCCTAGGCAATGAAAAATGGATTCTTTATAACAATGCCGAGAAAAAATATCCTGCTATAAATGAAATGCCAGTCTAAATCCAAATAGACTTATGCTGTGTATCTGGAGGGATTGGAAAGACCAGTGTGCATTAGGATCCCCTTCCATAAAATCAAATGTTGAATTCAGATATGTACTCTTCAAAATGGTGCCTTTAAAAGCAACACACGTTGAAAGGAGTTTTAATTGGTCAGTCAGATGGCAGGCGTCTTCCATCAGTTCAGCACTAGACCCTTGGTCTCTTTGCAGACTTAGTAGCAATTGGCACAGATTAGCTATGATATGTTAGGATAAGCACATGCTACTTGTTTTTCCCCCTTTTTTTTCCCTATGGATTATCAATTATTTCAATGCCAACGAAATTCTCTTAATGGGAAGGAATTCAGTTCTGTGCAAAACTGTAAAAAACTGTAATCTTCTGCAAGACATGAAACTGCCTCAAATACTGCGAAATATTGGGGAGCAAAATGGCACATATCTGCTTGAATAAAACTCTGTAAACATATCGAAATATTGTCGTTGAATTTCACTTAAAAACGTTTCGAACTTTTGTTCCAAACCATTATTAATATAGTTATAATAGAAACCGTACCTGATATTTAGTATAATAATTGTAAGTTAGTATAAAAATAATGTACCAATAGAATGTAACTAATATTGCTATAGCATTTATAAATGTCTTCTCGTATCCGTCTATCTTTGTCCACTAAGCCAGATAGCTAATCTCTGATGCAGAAGCCTGATCAGGTACAATTGAGATTGTTTAACATCCACAAAGTCAAGCTGTGATTTATATTACAGCTCTGCGGAGTGGACCTTAGTTAGTTTTTAGGAACGAGGAAATTACACTAGATCTCACGTCACCTTTTTTTGCGCATTTCGATTGAAAGTTTAGGTAGAAATTGTCGTATGGCGGAGTAATTCCGGCTTTCATTATCAAGGAGTTTTTGTTTATATATATATATATATATATATATATATATATATATATATATATATATATATATATATATATATATATATATATGTGTGTGTGTGTGTGTGTGTTCAAAATTATGACATATGTATGTTATATCATCACTACAGATATAGCCATTTTATTTAATCACTTCTGGTATCTTACCAGGGATGTTTTTTTTTTGTTTTTTTTTTTGCAATCAACACCATTACTAGATAAGACATCAGAAGTAGTGAAACAAAATGGCTATTTTTCTAGTGATATTATAACATGCATATGCGTATATGCGTATATAATTAGGAATAAATATTTAATCTACACTGTATTTAGCACTCTTTAAAAATAGTGTTTTTGGTTATCTGAAATTTATTTCATCCGTACCAACTCTGTACTTATCTCTCTCTCTCCCTCTCTCTCTCTCTCTCTCTCTCTATATATATATATATATATATATATATATATATATATAGATAGATAGATAGATAGATAAACGGACAGACAGATTGATAATATTAGTGGTCAGTATATATATCAGAGCGTGATTACGATTCCAATGTAATAAATTATAGCCATGGAATATTAGTGTATGAGATTATATATATATATATATATATATATATATATATATATATATATATATATACAGACTAGTATGTACAAATCCTCAGCCTTAATGCAAACACAACTATCAACGATTTTCAAACAGTTTTGTCTACACAATTTTACTTCCAAGTTTTGACTCAGCCAGCCGTATGGTTTCCAGGAACTTTCCAAATGTGTTGCGTGTTGGGATAGTCTTCCCAGGCTAATGTTATCAAGAATTCCCTTCCTTGACAAATCGACCGTAGACAGACCGCTTATGTTCTAAATACCTAGACACGCGCCTATTAATATACATATGTGCGTCGTATGCCTACGTTATATATCTTTACATTTTAAGTGGATGTTATTATCCAATTTAAGCACCGCATAATATCTGGTTATATGTTACATCTTGAAACCATTTATTCTCTTTCTTTTTTTTAAGAGATATTTTGCGTATTTTGTCTGTTTCAACAGATACGAATGACTCTAATGGCGGTTAAATATATATAAGAACTAGTTTCCTTCAGCCTCTCCCACTCTCTATATAGAATTCCGCATAATGTAAGAATATTTCAATGAAAAAAATATTGTGAAATTGAATTCCAGTTGAGAACTATCTCATTTGTCACTCAAGAAATGTTTAAAATAACCTCCACTGTCAACGTTGAGTCTTAGAGAACTGATATATACTTACGTATGTATATTTGTGTAGTCTGTATGTCAATTACTTGCACTTTCAACCAAAGACTGTCCGGGATAATGTTACTTTGCTCTGACGTTTTCTCGAATACACACCATTCCATCAACAGCAGTCTATCTTAAGGAATGCCAGCGATGTCAAGAAACGAGAAGTGACTGTCTGACGTCCAGTCGCGCGTGAAGCAACGAGAGTTTGAGAGAAAAAAAAAGCTAAAATGAAGGATCAGACGATTCATAGTCACACATATGTAAGGGTGACCATTAGAGAGGAAAAATGTAACAAACATGTCAAAGAAGGCAAAATGCAGCAAACAAACGTTGTTTAATGTCAGTCTAAAGAAAATAACCTAATGTAAGATTGTCGAGAATTCAGGATGGGAACACGAAGACTAACATTCAAGAGACTGTCAAAGAACAGTACATCTATTTCAATGTTATTTACTTTGTGAATTAAAACATCGTAAACAATCAATTAAAGCTACCATAATTGTCATTAATTATAAAATACTTATTGTAATAATCTAGTTCCTAAATTATTAACTTCGATTTGAACTAAGATAATGATTTTCTGTTCTTAATTGCTATAAAAAATTCAGCCTGTTAGGGTAAAATTGAAGAGTTCCGTTAGTGTTGTGTTCATTCTTTCTCCATGTATCAGTTCCAATGCAAGCAGATTGTCACAGAATTGTTTCAATGAGGCTTTTGATCCCAAAGGATCCTACTGAAATATTTTTTTTGCGACAAGGGTAATCGTATTTTTAGCCATTTCCTTATAAGGAAACTTTCGGCATTCATTGACCAAGAAGCCAGTGTCACGTTCGGTTGAAATTTATAAAATCTTTCCGTTAAAACAATTATTCAGTAGGATTCTCAGGTCAACTTTTGTATCTATTTCCAATATTGATTAAAAGTTCTTCTTTAATTTTTTGTTTGGTGTAGTGTGCTACATTAACATTTTGATTATAACATTAATTTCAGTTTGAGTTACATGTGCAATCGAGTTCAGCTTCTGCTACTGTTAAACGTTCCCAAGTAATATGCTTTCTTTTTTTTATATACAATTTAGTCAACGCGTTTTAAGGTAGAATACTTTTCACTTTCACACTAAAATTCACCAGAGAGCCATTAATAGCAGAGGGTTACTGTAAATTAGTAACGATGAAGGAAATGTTTGATATCAGTGAATGACGATATGATGACAACTGATCGTTGACATGATGAATTTAAGATTTTAGTGCTCAGGGAAGCACTCACGTAGAAGCTTCTTCCACAATGTGACATTTTTGGAGAAAAGTTATGTATGAGCGGAAATTTGTTCTTGCCTTTGGAACACAGAGAAAAATTATTCGACTCACCGGAAGTAATGTTCTAGCTGTAAATGTCTGAACTATTTAAACTAGTATATCTATATTAGTATATCTAGTACGTTTTAATAATTTTTATAAAAAAACAACAACACTCAAACGCAGACTGAAAGTGATACGTACAATGTAAGTAGTCACAATATTACAAAAAGTACATGTTGTAAAATAACTTGACGTAATATAGTCAATGTAATTAAAATTAGAAATTTGAAAACTATAAGAGTAAAGTTAAAGTATGTCCAAAAATATGTAAAGAAAATTAAAATAGGTATTTAAAATACATTTGTAAAATTAAGACGGATATTTAAAATACGTATGCATAATTAAAATATGTGAAATAAAAATAGGTATGCAGAATTAACATATGTATTTAAAATTAAACTAAACAAATAAAGTCAATTAAACGATAAAAAATTTAATATTCAAAATTTATTTTTTGGATAATTTAAAATAATTTTTTCGCGTGTTTGATTAACAAATGCATCAAATTGAAATACCCCTTCACAAAAAAAGCAAAAAAAAAACAAAAAAAAAAAACAACAAAAAACAAAAAAAAAAACAAGCAAAAACACAAA
The DNA here is from genome assembly GCA_963932145.1 of Acanthosepion lycidas. NCBI lineage: Eukaryota > Metazoa > Mollusca > Cephalopoda > Sepiida > Sepiidae > Acanthosepion > Acanthosepion lycidas. Next base: position 43,866,652 of record OZ010572.1, on the reverse strand, counting down.
GAATAGAAAGCTTTTCAAGAGATGAGTTAAGTCAATTTCCAGGAAGATGATCAATAAACATTGTTGGGTTTAGCTCTGGTCGATGAAGCAAATAGAATTTCTTACAAAAACACAATTGCAGTTTGTGCATTGTACGCAAATATAGATAATAAGTATACGCATACGCATATATCGATGGATGTAATTTTTATCTATGTAGATATTGTTAACGACCACCGAAAGTCTTTTGTGAATACTTTCTTATTTGCTTTTTATATATATATATATAACAACCCTCTTATATATATATATATATATATATATATATATATATATATATATATATATATATATATATATATATATATATATCTTTGTGTGTCTCTGTTTGTATATATATTTAGGCAGCAATCCTTCTTTCATACACATTTCATTGAAATTGTATAAAAAACTAAACAAAGCACCTTGTCTGTAGTATTCAATGAAATGTGTATGTATACACACATACACAGACGCACAGACACAGACGCACACACACACACACACACACACACATATATATATATATATATATATATATATATATATATAAATTTCGGACAATATTTCCTGATTCCGATAAAAGTTTAAATATAAATTTACCAATGTCTGTATGTCTTCGGTTTTCATAAGCCATTAACAATAAGATTTTTGCTTATTTTGCATGTAGATATATATTATATCTACATAACTTTATGTTGATACTGAGTCCTTTTCTGTAAATGTAGCAACTTTTAAGCAGTATAAATAGATTTATATATTTGGCGAATATTACTGGCGAGCAAAACAAAAACTCGCGAGCGATCTACTATACTGGACACCAAGCCATGGAGTAAGACGTGCTGTTCATCCAGCAAATCACCTACACTGAGCAATCATTTTAGGATATATAATGCCGCTCAAATGGCATTCCGACCTTGATGCAGGACAATGATGGTTGGTGTAATAAACTCATCAATGTCCGAGGTAGCTAGATAGAATAAGAATAAGAGTTAGATGTACAGACAGACAAACAGAGAATTAGATAGATATAAATAGACTGATATAGCTAGATGGATAAGTATAGATACATATACATACATACATACATATATATATATATATATATATATATATATATATATATATATATATATATATATGTGTGTGTGTGTGTGTGCGTGAGATTTCCTTGTTTCCATTGACAATTTCTAAGATAAATAGTCCGATGTCTGTGTACATTATTATGCCGTAATTTTTTATACCAATTGTGAATATATATATATATATATATATATATATATATATGCATTGTAATATTTTTTTTCAAATATTGTATTTTCACAGCTAATATCGGAATTTTAATGTATTACCACTTATATATATATATATATATATATATATATATATATATATATATATATATATATATATATATATATATTAGGTTGGTGCAAAAATAATGACGTTTTTTGACGTTAAAATATACGTCAAAAAACGTCATTATTTTTGCACCAACCTAATATATATATATATATATATATATTTATCAAAAGTTTTAGTATATATATATATATATATATATATATATATATATATATATATATATATATATATATATATATAAATATAAATAGTCCAAATCTTGTTTATCACAGAAAGCGTTTAATATCTAAAAAAAAAAAGAAGAAGAAAACACTAAACTAATTGAGCTTCTCTCTTCCAGGTTTTCAGATAGGACATTTAACCAACTTGACACCTTTTGTCGTAAGAATAATTGAAAAAAACCTTTGAGCCATTCAACTAGAAAGATAACAGGCTAAAATCGTTTTTTGTCAGCCCAACTTTCTTCACAAATGAGCAAATTTGATATGAAACAATCATTCAAGCCTTCAGTAATGGTACCAACATTCATAATCTGACTTCCATCTTGAAAGACCATTCAAATACTATCTAGAGAAATATGTCCTATGTTTCGTTCTGCGTGTAAAGACGTTCTCCCTCCCCATCAAATTAATTCAATTATTTATAAATACGTTTGTAGTTGCGGAGCCGACTACATAGGGAGAACAACTCAACGCTTAGACATGAGAATAAAACAACACGTTCCTACAAAAATCAGGAATCATACCTTACCGTTGAATAGACTCGTCCCGAACGCCTATGGTTCCGCCATATGCGAACACCTATTAAAGAACAGAGATTGTGCAGCCAAATTTAGTGCCGTCTGGTTCACCGTGTTGTCCCGGTCACACTCTTTATTTTTTCTCAATGTTCCAGAGGCACTTTACATTGGGTCCCGCAAGCCTTCTTTGTGTAAACAACGTGAGTGTTTGTTGGGGATCGCTGTCATTTGTCTCTAGTTCCTTTTGCGAATTTTTTTCCTCCCACAACTCCCTTTTATTGTACATTTTCTGTTTAATTTTAAATTAAATCTCCCGTTGAGGCCTGAAGAGCGGGAGCGAAACCGGTTGCTTCGCCTGTTTTTAATATGTCGAGTAATATTAAGTTTTATACTTTTATTTCGATCATTAAATTTTATATATATATATATATATATATATATATATATATATATATATATATATAGTGTGTGTGTGTTTGTGATTCTTATTACCGTGTAGCCTTATTGTGCATAGTTGAACTCAAGGGAAATATTTTGTTGTTATGCCTCCATTTTAGTTTTAGAATCAGAAACATTATATGAATCTGAAACATAATATGATTTTCAAAACTCCCCCCACTCCATTTATCAATGGCGGTTTCCCCCATCCACGTTGGCGCTTTTTTTTATATTTATTTTACTCATACATTTATGCCGCGTAACTTCTGACACGATTTTATGTAACCATGTCAGAAAGACAGTTGCTGTCAGCATTTTTATGCTTACAGGACAAAAACAAAATAAAAAGATGCATCTTAACCGACATTTTTTTTGTTTATAGGACTCTAGACTCTTTCAAACTTTTCTTTCTCTTTTCTTTCTTTTTAACCGGAGTGAAATAACTTAGAATAGGTCATGTTATTTGTCTTTTAAACTTTCAAATACAGAAGGTATCTGCAGAATGTGAAAAAAAAAAAAGAATTTTTTTAACATTTACGAAATGGGACCATTTCTAGATTAACGTTTATGCAATTTTTTTTTTAAATCAGTATCACCCAAAGAAAAGCAGTACAGCCACTAAAACGCAAGGTGTAACAGGGTGTGGAGGAATTAGAAACAGAAATATTAGCAATGAGCAGAAAGAGAAAAATGTAAGGAGGACCGTAGACGACGATTGGCATTGCATTTAAATGTTTGCACATTAAAGTTGGCTGGAAAGCATTGAGTTGAAAGGGAGTTCCACAAGTGAGAAGTGCGAGAAAAGAAACTGTTAGCATAGAACTTACGGTTACATCTTGCCTCCTCAAATGAAAATTGATGCGACCTCGACGCTAGTCTAGTTCTGCGCGTAAATTCATAGCGTCTAGGACCCATAGCGAAGGTACAAACGTCGCTTATGAAGTGAATAACCAGGACGCCTGTCATGCAAAAGGGCTTCTCAAAGGTCATTGAAAGTAAGGACGAATCTCACTGCGTTCTAAAATTAGGTGGATTATGTTTAGATTTTGGATGATACTAGCAGATTACTCGTTTCAAAACATTTAAATAACAGCTTGCCGATCCCTATTGCAGAGGCCTACTCAGACATATTTGGCCAGGTTCAACACCAACAGAGCATACCGGTGGTTTATACTGCATGAGTGTTGAGCTAACCTTAATTACAGTTTCTGTAAGATAGCAAATCATCTGGCTTGATCAACAATATGAATAATGCCAGTTCGCCTAAAAGTTCGGTCAAAATGACTTATGCCTTTGGGCTATCACAACTGCCCAATGTAAGAGTTTTTGAAAGTTATACAACACACGTACAGTCACGCAAGGACATGCACATACACGCGCGCGCGCACACACACAGACACACACACACACAATATATATATATATATATATATATATATATATATTAGGTTGGTGCAAAAATAATGTCGTTTTCTAACATATGTTACTATGCGAGAAAACGACATTATTTTTGCACCAACCTTATATATATATATATATATATATATATATATATATATATATATATATATATAACAAATGAGAGTGGCGTGTTGAAACTTTAAAAAATAGGAAGACGATCAATTGAATTCCAGCCTCGCACAACACGCGAAGGCTCGGAATAAATGCTCCTATTAGTATTCAAACAACACACAAATACATCTCAAATTGTCAAATCATGAAGGACAACTAACAACACCAAAATCCACCCACCTTGAAAATGCCCGAATGGTCTGGAACAATGACCATTAATATGAACAGATTTTGCACTCCATCACTCGTGACAAATGGAAAAAAAATAGGAACGCTGCAAAAACTAAATAATAAATTAATAAAATTTTCATTGTACGTCATATTTAACGAAATATATTTAAACGAAAGGTTATTGCCTATATATATATATATATATATATATATATATATATATATATATATATATATATATATATATAAGTTATATAAAAATGTTAAAGAGAAGACGCAAACATGTTTGGTTATAATGCGGATTTTTAAAATATATATTATACTTTAATTTACATATATTTTGCTACACGTGTTTCGGTTTTTGTGAATTTCATCAGGAGAAGAATGGCTATTTCTACGTGCTATTTAACTGAATTAATTTTTTTACTTATGCATTCTTGTGATTAACCATTGTATTTTGTGTGTTGTAGTAATCCAAATTCTTCACGGACTGGTTTTGCGTCAGAGTGAAGTGGGGTAACATTAAATTTCTCACTGAGTTCCCACGCCGTGGTGTCAAGATTTGCTGTAACAACAATTTGCCAAATGTTCTTAATCGAAATCTTTAGGCTGACCCTTCCTTGTCTCTTCGTCTTGACTAGAATTAAAAGTCTTGAAACAGAGAATCACCTCATGCAACTTCTTTCCCTCATTGGCTGCACCCCATGAGGACGTTGGATAGTTTTTGACTTGACCTTGAATGATATCTCTCTCAGTCTGTTCATATCTATCTAATTGTCTTACTGTTTGTACATCTAACTTTTATTTTTTTTTATGTCGCGCTAGCTCGGACATTGATGAGTGTATTACGCCAAACAGCACGGAATATTATTAGGGTTGCATTATGTCCTAAAATAGTTGGTTAATGTAGATAATTTCTAGGTGAATATCACGTCTTGCTCCATGGTGTCCAGTACAGTAGATCACTCGCGAAGTCTTGTTTGATCGCCAGCATTCTCCTGCAAAGATAAAAAAAGTATTTATTCTGTTTAATCTTTTTGAGTTTGATCTTTTCTAACGGATCTCTTTAGTTCTAAGTTGAAATGATGATCCCTCTTCCTGTTGTGACCTCCTGATCCAGTTTTTCTCTCAAACTGTTCCCTCTTTTTTAAACTTATTCACCGTTCTCTTGATGGTTCTTGAATGGAATTTGAAGATTATGAATGTTGGTACCATTACTGAAGGCCGGAATAATTTTTTCCTCGCACCGTTTCTGATTTGGAAGACAGTGGGAAGACAATGGGCTGCCTCAAAATGATTTTACCTATTCTCTTTCTAGCTGAAAAACTCAAAGGGTTTTTCAGTGATTCCCACGACAAATATTGTCAAGATGGCTAAATGTCTTATCTGAAAAGGTAGAAAAATGAAGCTCAATTAGTTTAGTGTTTTTTTTTTTTTAGATATTAAACATTTTGTGGGACAGACAATTTTAATGTTACACGATTCGGACAACCGGTATATATATATATATATATATATATATATATGAGTATAGGATTTGTGCTTGCGGAATAAATTCCAATAACCAAAAAATACTATTCTTAAAAGAGTGATCAATACAGAGAACAGCAAATATAATTATTTATTCGAAAATTATAACATAAGTATGTTATAAAATCACTACAAATATAGCCATTTTGTTTCAACACTTCTGGTTCAGCGCCATCACTTGATAAGACACCAGAAATTTTGAAACAAAATGGCTATTTTTGTAGCGATTTCATAACTTATTTATGTTATGATTTTCGAATAAATAATTATATATATATATATATATATATATATATATATATATATATATATATATATATATATATATATATATAAAGGGTGTCTATAAATGGAATAACCTGATATTTCATTTTAGGTGTAAATGATTTGAAATAATGGCTTATATTAAATTAAGCGTTGAGAAAAGGAACTGTATTCTCCTGGATGTGCGAGAACATAGAAGTACAAAGACCAATTTTGAAGGCTACTTCAAAGAATCCCACCTGAGATATTTAGCATTGGCCGCATTAGAATTATATTCACAGCAAACGGAATTGTTCACGGCGTACACGAAAATCATTCCAGAAGGCAAGAGAAGAAAGGATACGAGAGATTCCAGAAGAATATATTTGGTAAGTAGATTAAGGGACACTCGAGTGTATGTTACCTTTTGAAAGGCGCCCATTGCTAAAGATATATTACATTCGTACAAGCGCTCAATGAAGATAATCACGCGGTGGTGTGAGGGCGTAAATTACTAAAAATCTGCCGAATGAATGTATTGCGCCAAGAGGTAGCATTGAATACCTGCCCTATTCAACACATCTCAAGAAAATTTTATATGGGGATACTTCAAAACACTAACACTTAAAAAATAGTGTTACCGCACAATAATTCTCAATGATTATTGAAATGAAAGATGTTAGCTAAAAGAACATCTAACCAAATGGGATTTTCCATGCACGCAATTCAATTAGACTCGATTCTCAGAAATACCTGAACCAAAACAGTAATTAGCTAATTAAATACTGCAGGTAATAAAACTGATGCTGTACATATCTGTTTTAATATAAACATATCAATTTTTGATGTTATTGAATCGAGTGTTTAATTGTTAGGCTTCCAATATTTTGAGCCTCACTTTCGCTCTCTGTACATATATATATATATATATATATATATATATATATATATATATATATATATATATACTTTACAACCTGTCACTTCTGTTCTCCTTTTCCTCTTTTCTTCTCTTCTGTCTTGATTTCCCTTCACCTTGCCAATCTAGTATTGTAAATGTCTCCATGTATTAAAAGCTTTCGGTCTGAAGTGATGAATTTATAAAGATATTCACGAAATAAATTATAACCGAAATCTTTAAGGTCTTCTTGAATATTATATATATATATATATATATATATATATATATATATATATATATATATATATATATATATATATATATGTATATATATATATATATGAAGAAAAATATACGGAAAAAACAAACAAAAATCCTTATATGCAATAATGCTGTTTTAATGTTAATATGTCGACGTCGGACGTTTCGCTCAATAAACCATCTTCAGGACATATTCAATATAAAATATAAAATATAATTAACATTAACAAATTTAACATGACAAAGACGATGGACACAAGAAAAATACTTATCCAAACAGATAAGTGAAAGTTTTATACGATCAGCGTTCCGTTTTAAACATGGTCACGTTGTCACCACGTAGGCGACGCTGTGAAAACGTATTCCTAAATTTGAATATTTTCAAAGAAAAATGAAAAATGAAAGAAATTCTATTTGATCTAAAATTTATATGTACGCTTGTCGAGCACACATATTTTAAGTCACAGTTTTTGCATGAGATTTGGTAGATGCAAGCATCAGATGTAATATGTTGTTTGTTGGTGCTATTAACTCCAAGTAGAGTTTGATGTAGTCAGGGAAATATGTGAAGATGATTTCAGAATATGAGATAAGCCCGATGGAACGATTTTCTCATATAAACAGTTAGTATCTTCCGACGTCGACATATTAACATTAAAACAGCATTATTGCATATAAGGATTTTTGTTTGTTTTTTCCGTATATTTTATAGATACAATTTATTGAAATAAATTGTGACGTCCCCCCCCCCGGTGTCGCTGAGCCAAACGTGACGTCTGCCTGGCCACGTCCGTCGTGCTATCCTGTGCTGTGACGACCAACTGGCTTGGTATTGGTCGCGGCACCAAATGTGACACTCTAACCTTTTGGTGATTCGGATGGGAATCTGGTTAGATTCGGTATCAGCCTTGTCGTTCCCAGCTCGCCTCCAACGTCTGGTTACCGAAGTAACTGTTTTGATTTCCAGTCTAACCTACCCACGTTGTGATTTGATCTTAGGACGACGAAATCAATCAGTCGCCGGGCCATAATGCAAGCCGAGTTCGATCAAGGGCAACACCGCACAAGTATATGTAAAATAAAATAACATAATAACTCGAAAAGTTCAAATGTGTTAAAAAAAGGATAACAATATTTTATATCTGGTTGCTGAATACAGGACTGCGTCTTTCTCCCAAACCCGCTATATGGATTCGTGACACTTTGTGTTTGTTAGGCGAGTCTTAACATCTTAAGTTGTTTGTTCTTTAAGAAACTGGTTTTTGGTGTATCTTCAGGCGATATTCGCAAAACTTGTTTTGGTGGTATGAGACTAAGTCGTTCTTCAAAAATAAATTGTTCTTGGCTAAAAGTTGAGGTCGTGATGCCTGGAATCTTTCAAGTCAGCTATCTGCGAGGCGGGTGCAACTCCAACTGCGAACTTCACTCAACTTGAATTCGAACTGGTACTGCTTTTCACTCGCTGCGACCCTGCTTATATGGACGCCGAACAAAACCGAGGTGGGCTTGTCGGGGTTTGAGGTTCCTTGATAATTCTAAACCCACAATCCACTTCTTTGTTTTCGGTCAGGAAAATTTTATTATTTTCCATTTTTGGAAGTCTTTCGTCTTCCCACCTTCTTCTGTTCTCATATTGGTATCTCACCATGCCCTCAGAGGGTGTCAACGGGTTTCCCCACTCTCTCACAGTGGCATCTCACACCTATCCCTTCAGGGGTGTGCGCAACAGGCCTCCCCTCCTTCTTCACATGATTACTTCCGCCTAACGCTCATGCCATCATTCAGCCAATGGGCGCTCAGCAGCGTGGGTGTGGCCAGACTAGACTCGGTTTAAAAAATCTTGCTCAAAGAAAAAAAAATTATATTGCTTTTTCTTTTTTCTTTCTTTTTTTTTCTTTCTCATTCTTTCTCTCTGCCCGACAACAAACCTTAGACTCTTATCATAGTCAAATGTCACTTGGACTTTATCACCCGGGGCCTTCGCCAAACAAGTGGGTGGACAATTGGGCGTATTTGCATTCTGTTGTTAATTAACTGTTCTGATAAAATAATTTCGCTATCATAGCCAGCCCTGACGATAAACAGGTGTTTTTCCCAAATGACATGGAGGTGGTTCCACGGACATTTTGGTTTCGGTCAAGCTTCACCTAATTAATTTTTATCTCCCAGCACGCTGCGGGAGGTCTCTTGTCCAACTTGAAAAAATCTTTTTTTATCATTGCCATGGGCAGATTGGATATATCTTTCTCGCCGCCCCGTAACACAAATCAGATTAAATTCTGTGTTTTACCTTCTCGACAGTGGAAATAAAAATCTTACCACTTTCCCTGTCAGAAAAATAACACCGCTTAGTGTCCTTTTCGTGATAGCTTCTTATCACCTAAATTTAATTCCCGCCTTTCTTTTTTTTTCTTCTTTCTTTCTAGCGACGTAAATAGTGTCACAAAATGCTGTTCTTTTAATTAAAAAAAACAGGGCATTTACGTAAATTGTATCTGTAAAAATAACGTATAAACAGAAAATATATTAAATAACTGTTAGGCTTAATCCATTCAATTACACGCACGCACATATATATATATATATATATAACGTCATCCACAGACAGACTGTTTCGCAGCTCATCAGCGTGGCTAGACATCCGGTTGCCTCTAGATCGGATCGAAACCCGACTGAATTGGTATCAGCCAGAGATTCTACCACTAAGCTGTCGGCGGACGGCAGGGAAGCAGGTGGATTTTTAGCATATTTATTTTTAGAAACACGCCCAGTGACTGACAGTGACTCGATTTGCTATGCGAAGAGTCTCGCTATATATAAGCTATAATAGTCACTGTTTACAAACCCAAACCTACTCCCTAGAGAGCTCAACCGAAATTAATATTTATTTCAGGAGCCAATATATATATATATATATAATGAGACAAAGTGGAAAATTTTTATTAAAGTGGCGTTTCGATGAAAGTTTGAAAGATGAAATTAATCAATAACTTCAAAACTTTCGTTTGTTAAACCCTTTTCCGACTCTTCACGCAGAACACTCAGACTGGGTGACGAAAATTACCTCGTTGGCTTCTCCATTTTAATGAAAGAAAGACAAAATTGGCTCTAATACATGTATATAATTTGGTAGATGTGTACGTACACGTATATTAAAGTTTAAATTTGTATATATATATATATCTATATCTATATATCTATATCTATCTCTCTCTCTCTCTCTCTCTATATATATATATATATATATATATATATATATATATATATATATATATATATATTGAATAAATTACATACATTATGCCTGATAATTTAAAAAAAATCCGTTCATACTCACGAACAACCTTCCGTGTATTGATGTTTAAGGATAAGATAAATGTGCTATAGCTATTTAAATTTCTTTTATTTTCATTTCCAACACACTTTCGAATTTTTTTCAAGATCATCTTCAGGGGTACAATTTGTACAAATGTTCATTAGTATAAGTATTTATACAACAATCTGTGTTGTTATCCATTAACGTAATTTTTTTCATTATGCTCTTAAATACAAAACGGTTGACAATTTGCCGAGCGATCATCAGAACGTGAAAAAAATTATCCATTATGGAAACTTTTTCCTCTATGTTATAAAAAATAATCCATAATAGATAATTTTATTTTTTTATTTAAACTGAAGAAGTTAAAGACATCATACGCAACTCCGGTGCAACATACCTTTAAAAAAAAAATCCACTTTGTCTCCAATACTATTATAGCCTCCCACCCCTTTAACTCCCTCTTTCTCAGTGTCGACTGCATTGTAAACTGATATATGTGAATATGGTTTTGTCTTTACTTATCGCTCTCCATTCATTTTGCCACTACTCCATAGTGCTTCTCATTCAATTTCGTAACTTTATAGAATAACAAACTAAAAACTTCAGGCAGTAACGAAAAATGTTGAATTAAAACCGTATTTTGCAATTTCCTTTTAACCTAAAATTTATTTTTGGAATTTTCGACATCCAGTCTGTGTGTTCTGTGTGGAAAAAAGGGAATGGGTTTAACAAACGAAAGTTTTAAAGTTATTGATTATTTTCATCTTTCAAACTTTCATATTTTCTGGAGGCCATATTTTGCTTATCTGTTCCAAATTGTTCTTTTTTTGTTACACTTCCCCTGAAATAATCTCATATTGGATGAGCTTTTAAAATAGTCGGGAAAGCAAACACCAACAGCCATTCTTTCAAAGAATTACGTGAACAGACAATAAAAGAATTGTTTCTCCTTTGCTGTCAATTGAAAGAAACCTAATCATGAGAGGTATTTAGTCGTTACAATTTATTTGGGCCTCCGCGACAAGCAACATGCCAATGGCTCTGTGATGTTGGTACGATTAACTTCTTTTCTCTTGTGAGCGATAAATAGTTTCTGACTAAAATAAAACAAAAAAGAAAAAAACATCAGTCGAGCAGAAACTAGGGATGAAAGTAATGATATTTCGAGTAATGAAGTTTGTATGGAATATGAACCTGGCAATAAGAATCGGTAGAATAATGGTTAAATACTGTTTGGTAGTAAAATGCGAAGGCGCACTGGGATAATCAAAGATACCTTCCAAAAGCTAAGCAGAGTATTAAGAAACAGAAAAAAATCGTTAGAAACAAAGAAAAGAGTATCGAACTGTGAAATTATATTAGTCCTTCTATATAGCAGCGAATGCTGGACAATCCCAGATAAAGAGAGTTCTTGAAGCAACATAAACATGGTTCTACAGGAGGATGCTGAGAATACCATGGAGCCAACATGTGAGCAACAGGTAAGTTTTAGAGAAAATGAAAACGAAAAAAAAAAAACATACGGATACATAATATCAGGAAGATACAACTGAAATTTCTAGGGCACATAATTAGGAAAGGAGGCTTGGAAAATCTGATACAGTCCGGATTGAAGGAAAGAGAAGCAGAGGAAAACTTAGTGAGCTTGAGTAAATGGATAGCGGAAGAAGGTTTAGGGGACATAGCAAAAAGAGAAAATTTATTAAGAACTACAAAGGACAGGAAATTGTGTAAACCCATGAACTTGTACGTCCTGAAGGGACACGGCACATAGAAGAAGAAGAAGAAGAAGAAGAAGAAGAAGAAGAAGAAGAAGAAGAAGAAACACTATGGACGATTTGACATTATACTCGTTAAAGGGAATTAAATGATTGTTTAGTTACCCTGCATTCCCTTTTTATTTTCTTTCCGCCATTTGTATAGTACTTCATCTTTTGTTTTATGCTTTGAAATACCAAGCTACTTTCTTTTCGAGCTATGCTTGTTTGAGTCTTTCTTTCATTTTTTTTTTTCAACCATTTTCGTTATTATTATTTGTTTCTACGCCGGACTCAATTCCCTTTCATTTACCTGTCATTCTGTTGTCTGATATTTGTCAAAGTCAATTCAAATCAATCAAACAAGCCACCGATTCACTATTACGGTCTTCCCATATCTATCTATCTATCTATCTATCTATCTATCTATCTATCTATCTATCTATCTATCTATCTATCTATCTCAGTCTATTTTAATCTACCTCTACGTATGTATGTATGTATGTATCTAAATTTGCTAATATCTATCTATCTCAGTGTATTTTTTATATCTCAGTTTGTTCTAATCTATCGATTTATCTGTCTATGTATGTATTTGCATATGTATGTACATATGTATGTATTTTTGTATGTATGTATCTATCTATCTATCTATCTATCTCAGTCTGTTCAAATTTATCTCAGTCTATTTAAATCTACATGTGTGTGTGCGTGTGCGTGTGTGTGTGTGATTTGATTATTGTTTTAATGGTTGTGCTTAACCAACCACACTTTTCGGAAGTTCCAAACTTTTACCTAAAGTACATACATACATACACACACACACACACACACACACACATATATATATATATACATATATATATATATATATATATATATATATATATATATATATATATATATACTCGCGTATCATGCGACTATTTGAAAACTTAATTTTGAAACTAGTTTTAAGTGGGTTGCGATATAAAATGAGCTTATGTACTGCGTTGACCAAATTTACTGTAGTCAAATTAGGTCCAAAATTAGGTCGAGTAATATATAGATTGTGATATGTACGTGACTAGAGTTATAGGAATGTTTTATTTTCCAAATACGGTCCGCACATTGTGGCTCTGTTTATCACCAATGTTATTGAGTGTGGGATTTTTCTTTTTTATTATTAGGGCTTGCATTATTTTTAATTTTTTTTTTACATATGGATGAGATTATCATGCTTCTATTTTCAAGAAGTATGTTTCGGATGGAATCTGGTAGGTTTTTGCTTTTATATAAATGTGTCCTAGTGGAACTATGGTCCAGTAGGTGTAACGTAAGTCGTCTGTTAGGCAGGTAGTAGTGTCACCGAGGTAACTATTTGTGAGTTTGGTTTCATTATATATATATATATATATATATATATATATATATATATATATATATATATGCATACAGGGTGCGATGGGCAAATTGTCGCTATTTTATATTTTTAATTTCGTGTAGGCTGTGAGTAAAAAAGCACCATCACGCAATTCTCTCCACCAAAAATTTGAAAACGGCATGCTGTACTGCTTGACATCCGAGCCGGAAGCTCCAACACGAATATTTCAGAATATTTGGGTGTCAATCTGAAGACAGTGTAGAGGATTGGTAAAGAGTTAGATGATTCTAATGGGGATTACAAAGTTGTTTGGAGCGATCACTAATAGTGGCGACACCTATCTCTCTATTCATCTCCCCAACGGGACCTCGGACACAAGACACATGCCTACATCAAGTGCTTTGAGGAGGTAGTGCAGCCCTGGATCAAGAGAGTGACTTCTGGAAAAACCTGCATCCAGTCATGCCTGTCAGACAAATTCTGCGACCACATCACACCTTATATTTAGCCACTAATTTCCCAGTCTGAAATTCCTTTGATAATTATGAGTAGAGCGCAGTTGAGCGAGAGACCAACTCCTTGTAACCCCAAAGTGATGAAGGCAAAGATTATGACAGAATTCAACAACTTATACAAGGAGACCGTCTAGATAGGTTGCAGGAGATTTCGAAGATTTTGTGTTGTTTTGTAAAATTCACTTTTGTACTCGTAAAATGTTTTATTTAAATTCATTGAGATTTCTCCAATATATTTTTTACGGCAATCATTGCAGGTAGTAGAGTAAACTCTTGCTTCAATTTTAGCTTATTGTTTGTGTTGTATTGATTAAGATATTTATTGTTTTACATGTAGTTGTGAAAACATTTATGTTGAGTTTAAATAAATTCATTTATGTTCTAGTTGTGATAGAGTTACTGGGTAGACCAATATACTTTTTTATTGGGCGGGTTTGTCAGGATGGGCCACATTTTTTGAATATTTTATGGGCCTTTTTTGGCATTGAATATGAAATAACTAGGGTAGTGAAGAGTCTTCACCGAATTTTCATTATATTTCTCCTATATGCAAATATAGAGGGCTGCAAATGGCGAGTGCTCTTAAATAGAATCCAGTGATTATACCGGATTGTATTTTGTTGCTATGATGGGAACAGAAATTTATGAGATCATTTTTATGAATTGATTTTGGTTGCCATTAAGTTTTAAGCAGCTATCATGGCGTTGTGGCATGATATCTAGGAAATGTAAAGTATTGTTTTATTCCCTTTCATATGTAAATTCTACTGTTTTTATTTTTTCGGCTCTCTCTGGCTTCTTCAGATTAGAATAAAAAAAGACAAAAGAGGAAAATATGATAAGTGGTGGGGGGCATAAAAATACAAGCAAACAAACCAGAATGACCTGTTATCCTAATTTGACCCATAATATCAGGAAAAAACCGCATCCCACAAACTTCAAAATTGAATAAATGGCTTTAATACATACAAAACACACACACACACACATATACACATACATACATGCGTGTATATATATATATATATATATATATATATATATATATATATATATATATATAATATATATATATCTGTGTGTGTGTTTGTATGTATTAAAGCCATTTATGTGTGCGTGTGAACATGCGCACTCGTTTGTCTATCTGTGTGTGTGCATTGGTATATATACATGTACAGGTACGTGTGTGTGTACATATATATATATATATATATATATATATATATATATATATATATACATGTATGTATATGTATATGTACACACAGTCATATACATATATAACAGCCTTTTTTCTTTTTTATATACTTATACATAGATGTACGTGCTTACTCATATATGCCCATGCATATATCCATACACATACACGCAAAATAGCGTAGACGGTTTTTTCTTTTTTTTCCATGTATCCTTGTCCACATATATGCAAAATACACACATTTCTAATATATATATATATATATATATATATATATATATATATATATATATATATATATATATATGTGTGTGTGTGTGTGTGCGTGTGTGTACATATACAGTGGGTGGCAAAAGTATTTAACACATTGGTTTTTCTTACATATCTCAAAAAATAACAGATCAATTTC
Source organism: Acanthosepion lycidas (assembly GCA_963932145.1). Taxonomy (NCBI): domain Eukaryota; kingdom Metazoa; phylum Mollusca; class Cephalopoda; order Sepiida; family Sepiidae; genus Acanthosepion; species Acanthosepion lycidas. The sequence goes on along the minus strand of OZ010572.1, from coordinate 43,850,853 downwards.
AACAAAACTTATAGGAAATATTTAAACATTTAAATATATTAAACAGGAAATATTTAAACATTTAAATATATTAAACATTGTCGATCAAAACATAGAAGGAAAATTTAAAACCACTCTTTTGAGAAACATTTATTAACAATAAATAAAATAACCCATATGCAAAAGTATTTAACACACTTTACTAATATTTAGTACAGTAGCCACTGTTCTGCTTCACAGCCTCCAGTCGTTCTCGTAGTCTTCAACTAGTTTCTTGCAGGTACTTGTTGATATTTTGACCCATTCTTCTTCACAAATTTTCTTCCATTTGTTTAAATTCGATGGATTTCTTTTATGAACTCGTAACTTCACTAGTTTCCACAAATTTTCGATTGGATTTAAATCCGGTGACTGGCTTGGCCATTCCAGGACATTAAGGTCATTATTAATAAAGCAATTCTTAGTTGTTTTAGCAGTATGCTTCGGGTCATTGTCTTGCTGAAATACAAAATCACGACCATGTCCCAAAGATGTGGCACTGTTCAAGAGTTGAGTTGACAAAATTTGAGTGTATTTTGCAGCATTCATTGTTCCTTCGATGATTTTCATTTTTCCTCCTCCACATTTAAGGAAAAACAACCCCACATCATAATATTTCCACCCCCATGTTTGACTGTAGGGATGGTATTTGCTGGCTCGTGTTCCGTTCCTTTTTTCCTCCATACATGAGTGCGCATGTTTCGTCCGTAAAGCTCAATTTTCCTTTCGTCTGACCAAATTACTTTCTCCCAGAAATCATTAGATTCAATTTCATATTTCTTTACAAAATTCAAACGGGCTTGTACATGTCGGCGTTTCAGTAATGGAGTCTTTCTCGGTGATCTTGAAGTGAGACCTGCACGATTCAGTGATCTTTTACTAACTTCAATTCCGGTATTTTTCAAATCATTCTGAATTTCTCGACGAGTTGAAAATGGATTTTTCTTCACAGTAAAAAATGTATCGCTCATTAGCTTCATTTAAGATACGGGGACGACCACTCCTTTGAATGTTTTCAATAGTATCAATTTTTTTCCATTTTGGAACGGCAGCACCAACTGTACTCACAAGCAAATTCAAATCTTGAGCGATTTTTCTATATCCCTTACCATCTTTGTGATTCTTTATGATCTTCTTTCGACAATTTTGTTTTCACCATTTTCTTGCAGTAGTGGCAACAGAATAGCTGCAGTGTCTCAGAGCTGTTATCTAATAGCCAGTTGAGTATCGTACAGTGCTGTCATTGGTCGACATATCACATCATATCAATATGGGTAGGAATCATGACGGCACGTCTCTTCTAGCATAATATTTGAATTGGAGTTAAATACTTTTGCATATGGGTTATTTTATTTATTGTTAATAAATATGTAAGATTTGTAAGAAAAACCAATGTGTTAAATACTTTTGCTACCCACTGTATATATATATATATATATATATATATATATATTAGAAATATGTGTATTTTGCATATATGTGTACAAGGATACACGAAAAAAAAAGAAAAACCGTCTTCACTATTTTGCGTGTATGTGTATGGATATATGCATGGGCATATATGAGTAAGCACGTAAATCTATGTATAAGTATATAAAAAAGAAAAAAGGTTGTTATATATGTATATGACTGGGTGGGTGTGTATATATGTAACAAATTTAGTGCTATTCATTTTCTGCCAGTATTGTTCTTGATATATATATATATATATATATATATATATATATATATATGTCGTTTTCTCATATATATATATATATATATATATATATATATATATATATATATATATATATGTGTGTGTGTGTGTGAAAAGTGTGTGTATATAAATATAAATAAATATATATATATGTGTATAATTATTTATATATTATATGCGCGGTACTTATTAGAAAGCGCTCAATATCAGAGATAGAGCTAACATATTTGGTTGGATAGATGTGAGCTTGTGACCCTGGGTTTCACGCTTTAGCGATCGTCAGACGCTAAAGCGTGAAACCCAGGGTCACAAGCTCACATCTATCCAACCAAATATATATATATATATATATATATATATGTGTGTGTGTGTGTGTGTGTGTGTGTGTGTGTGTGTGTGTGTGCGCGTGTGTAAGTTTTAGGGTCCCCACGGATAATTTCTTAACACCAATCCACTGACGAATTTGTTTCTCGACGTGTGTATTTCTTTTTTCGCCGTGTGTCATATAAAGCCAAGCTTTGTAAATAACTCTATAAGCGATGACTCTGTGTGAAAAATTATGTGACTCAGGTGTGAGTACGCACAAAAAATACTCCCTGTTTCCAGCTTCAATGTCAACCAGTCGCAATATTTTCATACCTACTTACGTATCATTCCAATGTAAATGTCTAATGTATGCTCTCTGCACGTACCAACAAAGAAGATCTCCGAACGGGGGTGCACATTACTTACCTGCTGAACCCTTTTTCCTCACTATTCCCTCAATTCCAATTTACGCTTACACCTGTGCACGCACGTGTATTATTTCCAACTTTCTCCTACCTACTCCATTATGCCTCTTCATTCCCTCCATATTTTTTTTATCTGCACCTCCCATCTTTTCCCTCCTCCTGATAGTCCACGTGGTAATGACGTAATTTCAACATTTGTTCTCACGAGTTTATGATGTCGTAAAGAAGACGCCGATTAGGCGATGAGTCGGTCATTAGTCGCATGTGTATCTGTCTGTTCCTTTGTTTGTCAAAAATTGTATATAAAGTTCCACATCTATCTATCTATCTATCTATCTATCTATCTATCTATCTATCTATCTATCTATCTAAGCATGTGTGGCGAAATAATCTAGACATATTATGTCTATTGACAATGACTATTAATAGTTGCGATCGTTTTTGTAAATGCGCGTGCACGTAGAGTCACAATCAATTTTCGTTATAGATATGTAAGGGAGATAACTCAGTTTAAATTTTTTATTACTAATATTTTAAAAGTACTCAAACTGCAATTTTTTGAAAAAAAAATCTTTCTTTTACAATTTGAGCATCCCAAAACTGTTAACCATTTTAAAGGCTTTTTATAACACGCGTTGTGCAGTTGGAGGTACGTATCACATATGTGTTCTTCGTGAGTACGTTGCATATTGGGGTTGGTACTATCCCCTGATGGTATAAACGTGTTCTTATTGAAGTCTGGTCGGAGATTTGTAGAGCCTGTCATCTTGACAGGGGGGTGGTCTTATTATTCAAGGGGTTGATAGTAAATTAATGTTTCATTAGTCCTGTTAGCGAATTGATTTCGCCATTAATCACATTAACATTGCTATCTAATTCTTTGTATAAATTGTTTCTATATGATATAAAATATAAACTGTACACTCTTATATATATATATATATATATATATATATATATATATGTGTGTGTGTGTGTGTGTGTGTGTGTGTGTGCAAGCAAAGGGAAGGATTACCAGTTCATCCGTTTTTGCAGAAAGATGATTGCCCTAATTAAACCCTTTATTTTTCTGAGAAAGCCTCAGAGAATATTTAATCAATAGTTTTGTCAAGCAAGACAGTAATCATTCTTTTTCATTCATCTGATGTTCAGACAAACAGTTGTCGTTTCTGTGTTTAGATGTCAGCCACTTTCCTCGCTAAATATAATGATTGTTATATAAATATGTTAAATATCTTCAAGTTGTACTTCCTGCCACCTAACAAAATAAAACTTTCGAAAAAAACACAGTCTTATAGACATAAGGGTGGATCCATCAGTTTCTAGTCTGGCACAGTCATTGGCTAAATGTGAATCCGAATCTTTGTGTAATATTCGATCCTGAGACGAGGACAGTGTGAAGGCTATCGGCATGAGAAGTGACTTCAGCGTGATATATTAAATTTCCGCTTGATTCATTTTCTTTCACTCCCTTGGATAAAAAGCATGTATCCATGTCCCTCCAGTTAAGAGATCAGCTTCACTCTTTAGTTTGCCCATTTCAGACGCTTATAGTCAGAACTTGTCTTATTAATTCCACTGAGTGGAATCATCTGCACACTCCGTATTCAGTTTGTCTGGAGAAAGTTCCATTCAAATAGCTTTTTGTGTGTGTATGTCAGGGGAGGTACTGCAAATTTGTAGAAAAAATCGTACGTGTATACTTTACAGCCATAAGCTCCTAAAAGTGAAGGAAATTTCTGTCTATCCTCCTCATCTTCATAATTTGTACTTCCTTTTATCACACACTCTTAACAAGAGTGGTTCATGAGCTTTGAATCGTTTGAACGTTAATAATAATAATAATAACAAACAGGGCTCACTTATCTTGAGGTGACAAACAATCTAAGAGAATGAAACTCTGAATTCAATAGTAGACTCAAGAAGGACGTACTCCGACAGTTTATCTTTCCACTAGCAGCATGGCCCGGCGTTGCCCGTGCTTGATTAAAACAACCGTACGACTCATACAGAAATCGTTATCACTTGACTTAAAATATTTTTGCCCTTCCTTGCCTTTAAAGAGTGCCCTTTTCCGTGCTGATGTTGCTACATGCCTAACTTCTTGCCTATCTCACACTGCGAATTTTTTTCTAAGCTCTATACTAAACATTAAATCTGTTACGAAAAATAACTAATCAAAATGAACACAAAACGATCAGCTTTAAAAAAGGACTCGTAACTGGAAAAACCGAATGAAAAAAGAATGTTAACAACAAATACTTTTACACACTCAACCCAGTTCTGCGGAATCAGAATCAACGTTGAGTTTAAGCAAGCGAATGAGCCAATTGGAGTAAAGTGCCATGCAGATTTAAATTTTTCCCACTTGTGACGAATGTAGCTATCGATTTTTTTTGCATGCTAGCATGCTAGTTAACAATCATGTCAGTCAGCTGTTGGCTCTCACATTGGCCAATAGAATCTTCCTGCCTATTCGTGGCAGCCAGCTATAGGCTCTCACTCTGGCCAGTAGAAAATGGCCGCAAACAACATGAAAACTGCCGTAGAAGCAAGAAAAAATCGATTATTTCCGCTATCGATGGGAGTTGAGAAATGCAAAGTCGGTCTTGGCCTTCACGCTAACTTGGAGCATGTGTATGTAAATTTTGGTGCAAATCCGTCGAAAATTGCGGCCGTGCATTCGTTACACACACACTCACATCCTGCCTTTTATAGATAGAGATATGCACACTGTTATGGCTGCAGCACATGTGATTCCCTTACGAACTTAATCGGTTACAGGTCTTGTGACGAGACGATGATTTAGATTAATGGAGGAACGTTTACTTAAGTCTTTTGTTTAGGGGGTCAGCGAGGTATGACCTACTTTCCAAAATCTAATCACATGACTAAACGTAAAAATTTGAATTTGAAGATTTTCTTGGTTAGGCCGAGAATATTTCAGCGAATCATAATATCATCATAAATCATTATTTGTTTTCTTTTTCTTCTTTTTCTTTTTTTAACCGACGTCCTAAACATATAGATTCGTGTCAAAACTGGGTAAATTTAAATGATACGTTAGTTGGCCCCAATCGCTTGCGTGTCTTTGGATTGAAATGAACACAAATACAATAAGTAAGTTTTCTGTTCATTTTCTATCTACTTTGTTTATTTGTCTGCATTTCATACCAGTGTCTAGACACACACACACACAAACAAACAAAAGCAAGCATATAAGGTGTTCTCCTCAAAGAAAGGCAAAAAATATAGAAATAAGTATCACTATTTCCTGGTGGAAAGATTTCGTGAAATGGCGGGCCATATACATGACCAAGCTAGGTCAACGCTGATAAATAATGACGTATATTTAAAGTCTGCCTCCAGGACTGACTGGATGTAAATGCTTAAAATCAGTTAGCATTGTGCATTTTCGTTCGAACCCATGTAGCAGCCAAAATTTAGAACACAGATTTTCAACGCAAGCAAATAATTTCCTCTGTGAACATTAACACAGTGTAATAATTCTCTCCACTTACATCTGCACCTGTATGAATATCAAGAATGTTAAGTGAGTGTTATTTACCGGGTCGGCTTGGTGGCGGATGTAGTTGTGTACACTCAGTGATAAATATTTTAGTTAAGGGCCAGGCTACTAGTTTTCATTTTGTTTTTCACGTTTGGTTTCATTCCAGTTCTTTTTATTTTAACTCTGAAAATGTTTATCTCTAAATCATTCATTATTTTTTGTGAGATCACATTGACGTTTACAGAGACATTAGGAAAGCAAAGCATTGTAATGGACCAGTCCCCCTCAGCGTGATTTGGAGAAGGCCCACGCCTAACAGAGGACCTTCACAGAGTGAGAAAAAATATGGTGATTTAAGCATCTAAAAGCATCAACAGTTTCATGCACATGTACATAGGCGTGTAAGGAGAGTGAAAGTAACCAGTCATTTCTGTTTATGGCGTCAATCCTCTTTGGTGATTTATTTGCGTCTTCAATTATAGCGTAATGCAACTTGACAAAAGTTTTCTACCGTTTTCGAAACGGAAACAAAGCCCAAAGAAAAATCTGCAATGTTATCGGTCTTAGCCTGGCATCTCAGCTTCAGTATCTTTCTCACTTTCATAACATAGTTGCCCTGTGTCTTCTCTGTAAATAATTTCAAGGTAATTGTTCTGATCATCTTTCCTCTTTGGTACGTCGAATTTAAGAATTTAAGCGCAGTACTAGATCAGTACGAGAGGAGGCCTGGTGGAGTAATGAATAGCAGCTCGGATTGAGGAATCGGGTAGCCGAGTTCGAATTCCAGTCGGATCCATTACATTCACTTATATGCTAATATTCTCGGGAAGGGTATGAATCCTCTTTTCCCCACAGCTATGGGTAAATAGCAGGACAGACCAGGTTCTCTAACCTTGAAAGAAATGGCAACCTACTGCAGGAAAAATCTGCCTTGTCAGTCGTGTATCGAAAGATACATGATCGCCTAAGCGTGTATCACTCATCGGCAGAGAGGTCTCATTATTTTACAATTGAAATTAACTGTTAAATGTAACCATCAGATCTGCGCTAACAGTTTTTCTTTCGTCCTTCGTCTCGTGGGACTCTCTACCGGCCTCTTACTTTCCGGTCAAATTTGATCTTTAAAATTTAAATGCAATGTCAGTAGTCACCTTTTGGCACCTTAATCCCTGTTCTTTTATTGTTCTCTCATCTTAGCAATGTTTTCCCCCTCGCATTATTTCGAAATCAGTAGCCCTACGTATCTTAGGGGCTTTATCGCCTTGCTTTGTCATACTAACAACCGGCAATTAATATATTAAACGATTTATTTTGCTAATTAACAACCTTATACATTTATACCCCATTAATTAATATAGACGACAATTATATGTTTGTGATAAAAATTGTCGAAACAAACTGCAATAAAATGTACACGCCTACATAGGAGGATATATATGGACACAATTACACATAGAGACGTGAAGGGAAATCCCTCCCCACGTGTGTGTGTGTGCTCAAATATAACCATGCACACACAGGCGCTGGTACAGAGATAAGCACAAAAAATTGAATAAGATGAAAAGGAATCAAAAGAAGTCGGCACATCATTTCCAACATTCCGAACCGTCTGTTCTGTCTCCATAAATTCTTGGCATGACAAAGCGATCGTTGAATCTATAAGTGACCTACAAAACCACGTGGGTTTTAGGGAAGGAGAGTGACTTGGAGTGGGGAGTCGAGAGAGGGATAAAAGAAAGAAAGAAAGAAAGAAAGAAAGAAAGAATAATAATGAGAAAAAAGAAAGTAAGGTAACGAGAAAGAAAAAGAAAGAAAGAAAGAACAGTGCTGGAGGAGAGGAAGGTCTGAGATGGCGAAGGAAAGAGAAAATTATGGCGGGAAAGATATAAAACGATGAGGAAAGTAAAAACAAAAAATAAATAAAAGTGAGTTTTATCGCAAAAAATAGGAAAGAAGAAAGAGAAGAAGAAGAAAAGAAGACGAAGAAGAAACAAGGAAAAGAAGGAAAAGAAAAAGATGAAAAATATGAGGAGAAAAAGTAATAGAAGAAAAAGAAGAAGAAAAAGAAAAAGAACAAGAAGAAGAACATAAAGAAAAACAATACGAAGAAGAAGATAGAGAAGAAAAAGAAAAAGAAAAAGAAGAAAAAAGAAAAAGAACAAGAAGAAAAAGAACAAGAAGAAAAAGCAAAAAGAAAAAGAAAAAGAGGAAATAGGAGAAGTAGTAGAAAAAAGAAGTAGAACAAGAAAAAGATAAAGAAATAGAAGAAGATGAAGAAAAAGAAAAAGAAGAAATAGGAGAAGAAGAAGTAGTAGAAAAAAGAAGTAGAACAAGAAAAAGATAAAGAAATAGAAGAAGAAGAAAAAGAAAAAGGAGAAGAAAATAAATTAAAAGAGCAGAGCAAGAAGGTAAAGTGAGAAAGATTCACTTCATAACATGTCGAAAGATTTGTAATAAAAATACAAATAAAATAGAAAGATTTAAGAAAAAGAGAAAGCAAATGAGAATGAAGGTATAAAACAAAGGAACAAAAAGGGGTCTAATCTTCTTGGTTGGTTAATTACATTCGTATTTTCTAGCAATGCCAGCCGTCAATGTTCGAACTCATCTAAAAGGCAGAAGATGGAATACTGATTTTCAAGAGAAACACCCCACCACTACAATTATAAACGCAAACATTTCTCGCCCGCTTTCTACATATTTTTTTTTAATCATTTACTCCAAGTAAAGCTGTAAAGACACACAGACACAAGGCGTTAATGGGTGGGAAAGAATTTGAAGCGATTGTGAAGGAGCGGGAACAATGGAAGAAGAATTAGGAAGACAATAGATAACGATTGTCACTGAATTTAAATTTTTGAAAATCAAAGTGTTGTCCTGGAAGCCCAGAGATGGAATAGAGTTTCACAGGCAAAACAAAAAAAAAAAAAAAAAAAAAAACGAGAAAAGAAACTGTTAGCATAGAACTTACGGTTGAATCTAGTCAAATATACTGTGAATTATTGAAACCGTGCTGCCAATCGTATTAATGCAGTTAAATTCATAAAATCCATGTACCATTACGAAGTGCTCACCCGAACAAGTACCATGAAAGTATTTACAGAAAAGGAAAGGGAAGCAACTTTAAGGCGATGGGAAAGTGACTGAAGCCGAGATGACAGATCAGGCTCAATAATATTGCTGATTCTCCTTTGGGTTTTATCAAGGAACTCTAAATAAACTAAAAGAGTACCAGAGCAAATATGGTAGCAATTTTATAAGCATGGACGAATGGTAGACTTATAGCTGTGTAAGATAGATTCTGGAGGGAAAGATTTTCTAGCACGACACAGTGAATTAACTTTATTAGCAGCTGGCCTAGTAATGGATTCAATGTAGTATTTCCTCTTCATGTCGGCCGAGAATGTTAACCCGAGAAGGCGTAACTTGCCACTCTCCTAGGGGTTAGCATCAGCCATACTGGTGGAAAGCAGAAAGGGTGATCTCTGTTACGCAAAGTTGAGTAGTCAGAAGGAAGAACCATTACTTGCTTCAACAGACTCCGGAGCGGATGATTTCCCGACTACTACAATCTTAACATTTTCGACTCTGCCGTTAACTGTTGTCTATCCTAGTACAGGGATTAGGAATGATAGCAAAAAAAAAAAATAAAAAATAAAAAATATAAAAACAAAAAAACATGATATTTTAAGAGCTACAAAGGACAGGATATTGTGGCGAGAATCATGATCGCTAACGTCTTGAAGGGACACGGCACATAGAAGTAGATTAGCCAAACGTTATTAAAAATATTTACGCAAAAGGTAAAAACCTTTTGCGTAAATATTTTAACAAAGTTAACAAGAAAAAAGAAAGAAAGATTAATTTGCGGTTGCTTATTTAAAGTTAATGAAGTACGTGATATGAGCATAGACAAAAAGAAGAAAATTAAGAAGGAAAAAGAAAAAGGAGACAGTGGCAGAAAGAAGAAAATGAAAACACACAAATGACTGAAAGTTATCAATCCTACACGCTTTTCATAACTGACAAATCCAGTTACACACAGTGACACAAATGTCAAGTTCTTTTTTGCTTTGCTTAACATGCGTATCATTTATATCATAAAATCGCTAACCCATGACCATATTATACTCTGCTTCTTCAACCCTGTGGCGACGCAAGAAAATAACGGCACTTGTCTGCCTTTTGTCCCTTGACTGGCAAAAGGTGACTAAAGAACAAGAAATAACTACTCGCTATTTCTACTTTCAACATAAGGCGTTTATCAAAAGGAAACGCTTACTTAAGGTTACATGACCCCTGCTGATGTTAATATGCCGGAAAATATCTTGTTTATGTGACTGAGTTTGATGTTTATTGCAATTTTTTGTGTACATGGAGTCAGCGGACGAATTAAAAAGAAAACAAAACAACTCTTTTTCTCTAATCGATGGCATCTATCTATCTATCTATCTATCTATCTATCTATCTATCTAAGTCTGGTGTCATCTCTCTTTCTCTCTTTCCATATATATATATATATATATATATATATATATATATATATATATATATATATACTTTTACTTTTTACTACGTTACTTAAAAATTGAAAACGGAAAAATAAAAACAAATAAATAAACAAGTAAACAAAATAACAATAAAAATAAGCAAAATTAATTAATCCAAATTACCAAATCACACCTGTTAGAATAGACGAAATAGAATAATAATAATAATAATAATAATAATAATAATAATAATAATAATAATAATAACAAAAAACAAAACAAAAAAAAACACGAACCCAAATAAATAAAGTAAATAATAAACAAAGTATCAAACCATTATGACCAAAAGATTAGCTAGACTAAAAAATCAAACCAAAAAATCGGACGAAAAATAGCTATAACTGTTATATAATGATAAAAAGAAATAAATAAAGAAAATAAAATAAAACAAAATAAAAAATAAAATAAATTAAAAAAAAAAAAATAAATATATACTACATTACTTAAAAACCGAAAACTGAAAAGAGAAAATATACAAGTAAAATAAATTGACCTAAATTCATCCAAGTAAATAAATAAACTAACCAATCCCGATAAAGTTGCCGTTAGAAAAAACAAATAAAGATAATCAACCCAAATAAACACGAATTAAAAAACTGTTTCTGCCAAAATAATAGTTAGAATAAACTACAACAACCAAGCCCAAAGCTTTAATTAAATTCTCAAACCAAAACAAAACTATTAAATAAGTGATATAAACAAATCTTTACTACGTTAATAAAAAAAACACCGATTAAAAAATAAGTAAATAAATAAATAAATAAATAAAATAAGAAACAAAAAATAAAAACAAGTAAAATAATTTAACCCAAATAAATAAATAAACGACTTCCGGTCAAATAACCGCCATAATAGACTACCCACAATGCACCACTGACCCGTATATGTATAAATAGCCGAGAAAAATAACAGCATACGTGGCCTGACGATTGCATATAGCATGTAACAGACTGTCGCCTCTAAGTTTGATCTTATCTATCTGTGTATCTCAGTCTGTCCGTATCTCTCTCTCTCTCTCTCTCTCTATATATATATATATATATATATATATATATATATATATATATATATATATATATATATATATATGAGTCTGGTCTTATCTATCTATCTATCTATCTATCTATCTATCTATCAGACTAGCTGTTACCTTACGGCCTTTAGGATATGCAACCCGGAATACCAAAATGAAGAAGAGATATTTTGAGAAAACTTTCAAACATCTCCACTAACCAGATCATTTTATCCTCATCGCAAAACAAAAACGGACTTAATAATAAAAAAAAAACAAAAAACACACACCGTCAATAACACTTCTAATAAAAATGAAACAAAATTCATAACCCTGTCTTCAGCACTCCTTCCACTAAACTCGCAAACAAATTAATCATCCCTTATACTAGGATAGTTACCACCACCCCCAAGACAATGGGAGATAAAATTAGGAAGAAAAATGAACCCAACATCGATTCAAATGCTGAGATTTACCAAATGAATTGATTACAATACAAAAATGTTTATGTAGGGGAGACATCACGTGATCTAAACCTCGTATCTACGAACACAGGAGAGACTTGCGTTTAGACAATCGATCTAACTCGTTTTGCATCGAAACGATTCTAGACATAACATCTAATTAAAGAACATAACACTTTAATGAGAAAATGCATTGAAAACTTAATAAATATATTATTATCAACTATAAGCGGACGCCTAAAATATTAGATTATATCGCCGTCTTTCTTTAAATCTATTCTGAAAGAGTCTGGCTTATATCTATCTAATACAAAGAGTATATTCCCAAAGAAGCGAACCATAAAATCAGAACCAAGTAAATTCCTGCTACGAGAGTGTGTCGCACAAAGAGCAAGATAAAAATCCCTACTAGACAGACAGATGCACACAATTACAAATACACATTACCGTTCGTTGTCCCCTTCAACATACAAAATTCTTCACAAACATAAACGGTTTTAATACACGTAACAAAATTTAATCAATGAGAACTGAACAAAACAAAATTGAAAACATCAGTGTTTTTTGTCTTTTTGTATCTTTTCTTCCAATCTCTGGCGAAGCTTTAATAAAAGTGAAACGTTAGATTGATCCACATTTTCTATTTGTTCTATCTATCTATCTATCTATCTATCTATCTATCTATCTATCACAGATTGTCTTTCATCTATCTATCTATCTATCTATCTATCTATCTATCTATCTATCTATCTATCTATCACAGATTGTCTTTCATCTATCTATCTATCTATCTATCTATCTATCTATCTATCTATCTCGTTTGTGTAACATGATTTATTGAACAGAAGAAAACCATAAAATCTAACGATTTTTCCTAAAAATAATATAAGGCACGTGAGTCACTTAAGGTAGCGGATTACTGTTAGAATGCTTATAATGAATGTGTCTTGTGATGTATGAAAGAGGAAGTGGTTAAAAGCAAAGACGGAAAAGGCGGACAGAAAACGATTGACCCATAATTTGAATAGGTTAATAATATAGTTTTCAAGGAAGCATCCACGCAGGGGGCTTCTCTGCAACGTAACATATCTTATTTTTTTACTCGTTATATTAGTAATACGGTGTTAATTAAATCAGATTTGATTCGTGAGAGTCGATAACTTGGAGGAAAAATCTCCGACTGAAGCCAAATCAGTCAAGTTTCGACCTTGGTTTGAGGCAAGCGAAACAGTCTGTCCGTGGATGACATATATATATATATATATATATATATATATATATATATATATATATATATATATATATATATGATGTGTGTGTATGTATGTATGTATGTATGTATGTGTGTGTGTGTGTGTATATGTTATTAAATTCTTTTAATAATAAATCCAGAAATATTTAGAAAGTGATGTACTAGTTTTATAAGTACTGTTGGTGAAGGATAAGATATCGTCGTACCAAAGGAATTCTTAATACTCCCAATATAATGTTTTTAAATCGTCATATATATATATATATATATATATATATATATATATATATATATATGTATATGTATATATATATATATATATATATATATATATATATATATATTGAGCCATCTTTTAAATTAAATGTTACGGACAATGGAATTATATTCTATTTGTTCTTATCCTACCTGGATATATATATAAAGGTACCTCCACTATTTCGGCATAAATTTTCTATATTGAAGTTTAAAATGAATTTTTTACAACGAAAAAACATACTTGAAGATTTCATTTTAGCTTTAATTGAAAGTTTAATGATTAAATTTACGATTTCTATTAATTAAACAATTCTGGTGTATTTCAGATAGAAACTATATACATTTGATTGTCAAATTTAATTTTAAATTTTTAAATTTTCTTAAAAACGGCCATTTTCTTAATTTTAAGAAATTTGTAAACAAACACAAATTTATCGATTTTTAAAATATTTAAGAAAATTTCTGACACGTTATTTTAGTAAAATTAAAAAATTTAAAGTTAAAGTAATCTGATTTGAAAGAAATCTTTCTTACTTATAGCGTAAAAAAATAATATACAACCAATTATTAACGATCGATCCTGTCAATCTGACCCACCTATTGATGGATTGTTGAATGACGAGGCGATGACAGCTACTACGGATTACCATCAATGACATAATTTTTAAAAGTCTGAGTTACAAAAAAAAAATATTCTATTTGAGTATGACCCACACTAATGGAAATACAATACATAGAATAAAATTATTTAGTGAAATAGTAAATGAAAAAAAGAAAAATTACTTTAAAATTTAAAGTTTACACTTTTAAAGTTGAACGGAAAATAAATGTTGAAAAGGCCGCGTAAAGGGACAAAACCCTTAAATCACGTGATCTTGTAATAATACTGGCAATTTCAGTATATCATACATGGAAATAAGGAATGTATTAAGTAAAAAAATACAACATAAAAAATTATTTTTAAAAAAAGTAGCTCAACTAAATTTATTAAACTTAGCAATTTTGGATTCGTAAATTTTTTTTCTACTTAATTACTACATAATATCGAGGAACCCTCCTAATACGGAGCTTTACACGATGTTAAACTATTATAAATTATTATAATTAAAAATTTTTAAAAAACGAAAAAATTATTGTAAAAATTAATTATTTATCAGAAAAAAATTATTTCTTCAGACAATAATGTCCTTAATATTACTTATTTACAAAAGCAATTAAAAACTTTTCTAATTAAGTAATATCATTGTTTTATTGGATTCATTATTTTTCAATTCAGACAAGATTTTCAGTTAAATAGCGCAAATTTGAAAAAAAAAAGTAGGTTATTTATCATCTCCAAAGACTCCTCCTTTTAACAAAAAAAAAAAATTGAGGATCCGAAAAGGTTTCGGGCGAAATTTCATGAAATTAAATAAGTGAGGGGTAACATATTTAAAAAAAAATATTTTTCACCAAAAATTTCTAAAAACAAAATATTTCAAAAATAATTTCATTTATTTGTGAATAAGTCCTGAAAATTTCATTAAAATTGGACAATTACTTTAATTTTACAAGAATTTCCAAATCAATGTGTTTTCAACGGGAAAAAAGCGCAAAAAAAAACTATGTTATTTTAACGTTCCCGCGATGACGTAAACAAAAGAAGATTTTAACCGAAATTTCGAACGTGTTAGAAAATATTAAAAAATTTCAAAAAATAATTAAAAAATACTTTTTTCTTTCATCTTAATAATAACATAAACATTTTGACGATAATACTTTATTTTCTTTAATTTTGTGGCATTTTTCATTTACGCTATGCTGTTTTTCTGCGAAAACAGTGGACATGCCTATATATATATATATATATATATATATATATATATATATATATATATATATATATATATATATATATATAACGTTGAAGTAACGAAAATCTCGGATTAAAAGTAAATGCATAAATACTGAAAACTACTTAATTTAGGTTTCGGACATAAAGTTGCACTGATATGAAGCTTTCGAGAAAAAAAAACTGAGTGAAGAGGATGCGTTTTCCTTAGAAATGGAATATATATAACTTGGAGGAAAAATCTCCGACTGAAGCCAAATCAGTCAAGTTTCGACCTTGGTTTGAGGCAAGCGAAACAGTCTCTCCGTGGATGACAATATTTAATAGGAAAGAACTCGTTAGGCAAATAATCCAAAGTTCTTTAGTATTTTTGTTATTATTTTAAAAAAATAGTGTTCGATTTATTTATTTAAAAATATGATTAGCGTTGGAATCATATTTTAAAATAAATAATTATGTATATATATATATATATATATATATATATATATATATATATATATATATATACACGTGTGTGTGTGCGTGTTTAAAATGAGGCATAATATACTGATATGACGTATTTTCTCCGTGAATTTATTTTCAGTGATAAGGTGTTATTCTTATTTACATGCAGACTATTGTCCTTATCCTTGTTATTTCGGTTATTTTGCTCACCGACTTTCATTACGTATATATCGATCCGGTTGACCTAGAGGCAATTTCAAACAGAACCTTTTATTTATTTCACGGCTGTATATTATTCTCGCATCACTGACCTTGTCTAGGGATATCATGTCTATTTCTTATTTTAGTACTGCACAGTTATTTCTGACACGTTTCCATTGAGACAAGTACACTCTGTCGGGCCCAGAGATGGAACCCTTGGGACATTTAGTGGATAAAAGCGTTTGTTCGTGAACTTGGTGATATAATAATTGCGTGTTCAATATCTGGACAGGGTATTGTGTTCTTGGGTTCAGTTTACATGGCCTTGCGTTGTCATGGTGGAAAAGATCAGTTTTTTTTAATTCAGGATGACTCACTAAAACGGAAATTACTTACCACTCGAGCTAATACATATGAGTTGTATGGAAATTACCTCATTACCTCGTTCGATCATATATATATATATATATATATATATATATATATATATATATATATATATATATATATATATATATATATATATATATATAAATGACAATAGGAAAACTGGTTATTGCTGACGCGTTTCGTCCACTGTGGACTTTCTCAAAGCAAAAAATGAAATGAATTTCATTAAAGAATAACTAATGATAACAAAAAAACACAGAATGTTCTTAGCAACTGGAGGAATGTAGAGAACTCTATTTTCATATTGTTAACCGAAAATAACGTCAGTTATTGTCACGTGTGACGTGACAATAACTAACGTTATTGACAATAACTGACAATAATCCTATTATCATTTATATTTATAAATATTGTCTTTTTTACCGGTTAACTCTGAGAAATTTTCATATATATATATATATATATATATATATATATATATATATATATATATAATTAGTAAATCAGCCGATTCGGCTACCTTGAATTCAACAATTCGGTTATTTCAGTTGATTCAAGTATAAAACTGACAATTTTTGTAATTACTTAATAAACACTTTCCCTGAAATTTCGAATTGCATAAAATATTTAATAAAAACACAGTTAAATTAATATCCAGCTGTACTAGTAATTTTTAAACAACAATAAAAAGTCAAAATATAACTGTAACATATGTAATTGTAGAAATAAAAGCAGATATCCATTAGATGGCGTTTGTAAAACTGAAGCAGTAATTTAGAAAGCAGAAGTAGTAGATTGAAATGGCTAGAAAAATATACATGAGGTGTACTGAGGGTAAATTTAAAAAGAAGTGATACAATAATAAGTCATCTTTCAAGCTAGAAAGCCTTAGAAATTCTACTAAGCTAGCTAACCATGTGAGAAAAAAAAGATCCGATTGTAAAGTGGAAATTTAAAAAATCTCAAAACCTTACATGAATCATAACAACATCTGCAACTTTTGTCAACAAGAGAAATTAGCTATAATAACATTTCCAGAGCAAAAAAATCTTTTGAATCAGAGATTAGAAATTATGTCCCGTTGTATTCATACTAAAAAGTTCCTTTTGAGTTCATTTGAAATGGGATAAAAACAACGTATGTATATTTCATTTAATTTCCCACAAATACATTTCCAATGCACTTGTTTTCTCCTTCTCCTCACCTTCTTCCACACGTCACGTCGAGAGCTTATTCATTTATTTATTTTAAAAAAAATTACCGTTCATAAATTTTTACTAAGACAGTTGACAGAAATCCCCTGAAAGTAGCAGAATCGGATGATTCCTAGTTTGCTGTATTTAAAGCTCTACATGTTAATTTTGTTTATCTTTTGATATGTATATTCAGCTCATTATAATACTACTGTTTCCTGGCCTAATTCAATCATTAATAAATTTCTTTATTATATATATATATATATATATATATATATATATATATATATATATATATATAACCCCCCCCCACACATATATATATATATATATATATATATATATATATATATATATATATATATATGATCGGCCTGACAATTTTCTACTGATCATGTATATATATTATCGCCCGCAATTTCAGTAGAAGAGAGGGACTAGTTATTATTTCATTCACATTTTTTCAGCGTTTATGTGTATAGGAATGAATGATAACGGTTAATCCTAGCCTTAAGACTAGGTTAAGACTGTAGTGTTTAGGGAAACGCCTTGTTGGGAGTTCGTTCCACGAGTTAGTGGTTCGCGGGAAGAAGCCGTTCCAGTGGAACGTACTTCTCACCGGTGGAATAGGGAGGGAGTGTGTGTGGTTTGCTACCATGTAAGTGGCATGGCGTGTTCTTGAAGGTTTGCCTTGGCGTGAAGAGGAAATGTAATTCGTGCGAGCACTTTTCGGGAAATTATCGGTAGAGCAGCGAAAGGATTGCCACATCCCGCCTATGAGAGAAAAGTTGAAGATGGAGAATTATTCGTACCCAACAAAGTCTTGGAGATGCTTTTAAACACTATAAAGACTGGAGAGTGAGGTCTAGGCGACTCCCGCCCAAATATGACAACAATTTTTGTCCAGATCTTGTTCTTTTAAAGATAAAGGATAGCAAGAGGAGTTAGGCACTTACTGGATGTGTACAGAGAGCCGACAATTTAAACTACATCCTTAGTAATAGATTGTATGTACGAGTTTCATTTGAGGTTGTTGTGAGTTTG
Source organism: Acanthosepion lycidas (assembly GCA_963932145.1). Taxonomy (NCBI): domain Eukaryota; kingdom Metazoa; phylum Mollusca; class Cephalopoda; order Sepiida; family Sepiidae; genus Acanthosepion; species Acanthosepion lycidas. The sequence continues at coordinate 43,832,249 of OZ010572.1, read as the reverse complement.
AGGCCCAGCAGTCTTTCAAGGTACGGTGATTCCCCAACAGTACCACCGTTCATGCTGATTGATTCTAGTTCGTGGTCAGTTCGGTGATGACAGAATGTAACTAGCTTGGTCTTCGAAGCATTGAATGTAACCAGCCAGATTTTACCCCATTGGGTAGTTTTTGCAAGATCGGAAATGAGATTAGTCTCTAAACTCTGACCATTAAGTGGTCCGCCCCTATATAATCGTATTATCTTAGGCAGCACATTTATGTATCAGAAAGAGGGTTGTTCCGAAGAGTGACCCCTTGGTGGGACATCTACGATAACCTCTTTTCTTAACAAGGCGACGATAAACAGTAGCAAAGGTTCGATGTCTCCGCTAACATCTTTCTGGCAACGCAGTCTGATGGAGCTTCACCTCCATTACTATTAACGCGGCCGTGTGTAAAAGTCGTATCTACCTGCTCACGATATAAATATTCAGCACTTTGTTAAACGGAATACTTAACAGTTATGTCAATATTACTTACATTAAAAGTTGAACATAGACTAGCCACAAATGTACACGAATGACAAATGTAACCTAGTCTACATAGCAACACAGCGAAATATACCGTAAAGTGAAAAATAAAGGATTTGCCGATATATGCCTATATGGACTGTTGTAAAGAACCCGCTCCCAAATTTGTAAAAATATTTTTGATGCACTCTGTATGCGCCATCTTAGATTTTATTTATGAAAATATCATATGAATTTCAGCTAATTATATTAATTTTATTTGAAATATTTATAAAAGTATTTTTTTATTATGCAACTTGGGAGTCATTCAAATTTGAAATAAATAAATATATATATTTTTGGAGGCACGGAGGAGTAATGGATAGCGGCTCGGATAGAGGAATCGGTGAGTCGATTTACGAATTACATTCATTTACGTGCTGATACCCTTGGAAAAGGTATCATCATCTCCTCCCGGCTATGGGTAAATAGCAAGACAGACTGGGTGGCAACTGGTCTAGGAGAAGGGAAAACTCAGAATTCAAAACGGGCCTGGAAAGTCTTGGGCTCCGTCAGGCTATCTTGCCCGAGAAACACCACTTCTATTTGCTCTACGAGTAACAGGCTAATATATATATATATATATATATATATATATATATATATATATATATATATATATACAGTTATATTTACGTTAGGAATATTCGTTCCATATCACGTGACGCCCGCATCTCGCGACGGACGCTACTTGTAAACAAACAGTTATTTCTGAAGAAAGATTGAGGCCAATCTGAAATATCAAATATATATACAAATAAATAAATACTTTCATAAAAACATTTTTTAATTTGCAACTTTTCCTATATATATATATATATATATATATATATATATATATATATATATATATATATATATTAGATTTGTTTTGACTTGTTTTTGTTTTCTTATTCGTTTCACTCCAAAAATGATGCGATGGTTTTTCCTGGCGGTTGGAAAAAATGTAAAACCGGAGAGATGGAACACGAAACCCAATCTTAAAAAGGAAACAAGGCATAAACCTCTAGTCCTCTTCAAATGGCGCTAAAGGAGCGTCTAACCGGGAGTTAATAATATTTGTTTTTTTTTTTAATTTATTTCAGATATATAAACATTGTCCCTAAAAAAAAAAAATATATGAGCTAGAAACCCCCCCCCCAAAAAAAAAAAACAGGGCATTGTAAGGTTATTGTGTGCTAGGAAGACAACTTTTGAAAATATTAGGTTGGTGCAAAAATAATGACGTAATAATGTCGTTTTTTGACATATTTTTTAACGTAAAAAACGACATTATTACGTCATTATTTTTGCACCAACCTAATACAACAGAGATTAAATAACAATCACAAGAGAAATTGAAAAATTCTGGCAAAATAAGTACAAATCAATATCTTAAAGAAAGCAACACAAAGATGTTTGCAAAAAAAGAAAAAAAAACAAAAAAACCTAAAAGTGAAGCAGGTAAGAAAAGAGTATTGAGCAGCCAGAAAGTACTTGAATTAAGAGCAAACCACTTTTATACGGATAGAATAATGAATTGAGTAGACACACAAAAATAGAAAGAATGGGTCTTTTCATATTTATTTAGAATCTACAGTGAAGCTATCCTAAAGGAGGTGGAGAACATTCAGTATTTATTATCAGTGGGCGTAACCGTAATAATATAAGATAGGCAGATGACACTGCCTACTCGAAAAGAAAACTACAGGATCTCTTTGACAGAGTAGTAAAAGTAAGCGAGAAGAAAGGACTAACCTCCAAAAGCAAAAACACGGAAAGTATGGTCATCGGCAAGAGAGAGACAGAGACAGAGAGACAGAAAAAAAACGAGTTACAAGTTGGATATATCAACATTAAGCAAGTACAGAAGCTTAAATATGTGGGAAAAGTTTTAACAGAGGATGGAAAAAGTGATATCAAACTCCGAACACGCATTGAAACAACGAACGATGCATTTCAAAAGATAAGTAAAGTGCTGAGAAACAGAAAAAAATTCGTTAGAATCAAAGAAAAGTGTGCTGGATTGTTAGTTGTTATCCGTCCTCTTACGTGTATGTTGGACGATCTCCAAACGGATGAACAGCGAACTGGAGACAACAGAAATGTGATCCTACAGAAGGATACTGAGAATTCCATGGACGGAGCGAGTAAGCAAAGAGGAATTCTTAAAGAAAATGGCAACAAATAGAATCAGTATCAGGAAGAGACAGCTCAAATTTCTTGGACGCATGATGAAGAAGGAGGACTTGGTTAACCTAATTCTCACAGTTTATATTGAAAGTGAATGAGATCAGAGAAGGCAGTGAGCCTGATAAGCACGTGAGAATAAGCGGCTAAACGGGGCACTTGTGTTTTACAAAGGGGAGAAAAGCTGTTAAGAGGGACGAGGGAAAATAAGATTTGGAGACCCATGATCTCCCATGTCCCAAAGGGATGGGGCAGATAGAAGGATTTCATAAGTAAATTAAAGAGATAAAAAAATACAGAATATTATGGACATCGGTCACATAAGTGGAACATCACAAAAAGATGTTGCACATTGAGTCCAAATTTTTTTCTTATTTTCATTGATGATATTTGGGGATTTGTAATTCATATTATATCATTAATGTGGTATAAAATATTCTTCAATCATTGCTGAATTGTTTATTCTTTATTTCCATATATATATCTATCTATAAAAGGCAGGATGTGTGTGTGTGTGTGTGTGTGTGTGTGTGTGTGTGTGTGTGTGTGTGTGTAACGAATGCACAGCCGCAATTTTCGACAGATTTGCACCAACATTTACATTCACATGCTCCAAGTTAGCGGGAAGGCGAAGACAGACTTTGCATTTTCCAACTCCCATCGATAGCGGAAATAATCGATTTTTCTTGCTTCTACGGCAGTTTTCATGTTGTTTGCGGCCATTTTCTACTGGCCAGAGTGAGAGCCTATAGCTGGCGGCCACGAATAAGCAGGAAGATTCTACTGGCCAGCGTGAGAGCCAACAGCTGACTGACACGAATGTTAACTTGCATGCTAGCATGCAAAAAAAAAAACAAAAACTGATAGCTACATTCGTCACAAGTGGGAAAAGATTAAATCTGCATGACACTTTACTCCAATTGACTCATTCGCTTGCTTAAACTCAACGTTGATTCTGATTCCGCAGAACTGAGTTGGGTGTGAAAAAGTATTTGTTGTTAACATTCTTTTTTCATTCGGTTTTTCCAGTTACGAGTCCTTTTTTAAAGCTGATCGTTTTGTGTTCATTTTGTTTAGTTCATTTTTCGTAAGAGATTTAATGTTTAGTATAGAGCTTAGAAAAAATTCGCAGTGTGAGATAGCCAAGAAGTAAGGCCTGTACCAACATCAGCACGGCAAAGGGCACTCCTTTAAAGGCAAGGAAGGGCAAAAATATTTTAAGTCAAGTGATAGTGAAGCGGTTATATGGCACTTTGAAAGCATGCTGCTTAACATTAATCAAGATCTACAAGAATACCGTATTGGGTATCCAATTGTAATCCTAATAAGAGAAATTAGCGGCTTCGTTCCTGCCAGGCTTCAGCACCTGTTGTCAAAAAACGTCGTTTTGAACAGAGGGCCATGTGTGTTTAACAGATTTTCCAGGGGTTATTGCACTTTGAGGTTTCCTAAAGAGTCATGCTACCAACGGTGAGCTTTATGCTCAACAACTGCAGTGCGTATATAATGGTTTGAAAGCCCGATACCTAGCGTTGCTTAATCGAAGACGTGCATTTCTACAGTATGACACTGAGATTGGAAGTGATGTCCACTGTACCATCATATCATCACCTTTTCCGAGACATGGCTCACTTCCTGCGCGGTTCAACTATGAGGAAAATGGGTGCAGGGAGTTTTTCGCCTTTTAACCAACCGACTCGTATAAGCGTCAAATTGAGCTTCTGGCATATCGATGGTAACAGATAATATATGATAGGTATATTTTGATGAATAAAATCTTTTCGCATGTAATTTGTTTGAACTATTAATTAAAGCTTGAAATGCGTAAAAACTTTTGTCTCAAACTATTATCTATGAATGGTGAGGATGGATAGGATAGAGTTTGAATTATTCATGGAAAGGATCATCCGACACATTTTGGAGATACAGTATCGGAACAGGACTAATGTTTAAGCAATTACTATAGACAGTAGAATTAAAAGTCCCTTTCAAATTTGATGATAGTGTCCAGATAAATGCAGGGAATTATTGTAAGTTAAAGATGTATTTTTATCATGATACAAATCCCATTTAAATGAGAAAATGCAGAGCAATACTAGGTTTTTAAGTTTTTGATATCATATAAGTAGAATTCAACTCGGAATTACTGCCAGATAAAATAGATATTTTATTATTATTATTATTTTTAGTAAATATTCACCCAATACAAGGCCAGAGAGTTTTCCTGCATGATTTTGTTGCATGGGCGTAAAATGAAGACGTAAGTGAAAGTGATGAGGATATATATATAAAGTAACCAAAAAAAAGTCCTCGGCGCTTTTTACATCGTGTTGGAAGAAGTGATCACTGATACGCAAAAGAGTGCGTCATCTGCCTAGAAAATGGTGGCGGTTGAGTATTGGCATTGCCCTTGACCAATACAGCTGCATAGCGCATACGCATCGGCAATAACTTCAGCAGCAGTAAGGAAACATTGCGATGTAGAAGCCGTTCGTTCGTGGTGGTCTGCTTTATGACTTTAAGTTTGGCTCGGCATCAAATCGCCAAGCCTTTGAGGATAATGCTGTCAGTGAACGCTCTGCCAGGTATTGGTTCCAGAAGTTCATGTCGGGAGATCCCTCACAGGTACTGCAAGATGAGGTCCCAAAGGTGGCCATAGAGGTGAGTTTGCTTAAAGCATCCTGGTTTCTAAGTAAACAGCCAGACTCTCACTTGCACCGTATAGGGAAGGCGTACAAGTTGAGCAAGTGGATACCCCATACACTGTCGGAAGCCATCAAACAATAACGATTGGCTTCCTGGTCCCTGTTGCTTTCCAAGCACTGCAACGTATCCATATTTGATCGAGTGGTTACTAGGGATTAAAAGTGGCTCTTGTATGACACTCCCAATCGTACCAAACATTGATTGTCACCAGCGGACTCTGTGCCTCACACCACAATACCACCTGTATACTCACGCAAGATCCTGTTCTGCACCTGCTGGACTAGTCGACAAGTGGTGGACTATGAGCTACTACCAACAGAAAAACATCAATGCGGACCTGCACTTGCAGCAGTTGGAACGTGTGAAACAGGCACTGTAATAGTAGGAGCCAGAATTTGGTTAATAGCATGGGTGCACTGTTACTCCATGGCAATATCAGGTATCATCTCGCGTGGGTGACCAGGGATACCATACGGCGACTTGGATGGGAGACACACTTCACCCTACACATTACTTCCAGGACCTTGTATCAACAGATTACCACCTCTCCCGCTGGACAACCACTTTCATGGGAAATACTTCGCAGACTTCTTTGCGTCCAAGACACCTGAGTTTTAAAACGAGACCATTATGCAGCTGCAGGTGCGGTGGCAAAAGGTTTTGGATGCCGATAGGAATTACTTTGAGGACGGACAGTATGTCAAATTTGCTGCATACTTTTTTTTCTAACAAAGCATAAACGGCAAGGACATTTTTATTTACTTGTAGTATAAATAATTGTTGACCCTAGACTAGAACAAATTAAGATTATTGCATCATCTCGGGAGTCTTTTCAACAACTTAGTCGTTCTCGGAATAAAACTGTCTGAATGTGAATAAGGTTTATTCGAGTCACTGTCAATAGCAGGCTTAGTCATAGTTGTAATGGTATAAAATAGTGGAACTAATGAATATTTCTTGTATGAACATTTACCATATCAAAAGTAGGGATAGTTTCATCTTTGGGAAAGAGGTTGAAGATTTGAAAATAATACGGTGAAAATATATTGTTTCCACGTTTGTGATTTTTATCTAGTAAAATATTATTTACGTATAGGTCTAAGTGAATGGGGTGTAGCCATTCTATTAGAGTTTTGATTGGAATATTGAATATCTTCCTGAGTGTTACACGATTACCAGTGTGCCAAACTTGACTGCGTAAATACACTTCCCACTGTGTTCAGCTTTTGTCTTATATAAGACTTGGACAAGTTTAGCAAATTGAAGAAAGCCACACCCAAATGGCACCATATATATTTGGTCTTTCGAGCGAACTTAGTTCTTAAGAGAATCTTTCTTAGATCATCACGAACTGACGCTGGAGAATTGCAATCAAATAACTATACCTAATAACAGAAAAGTCATCAGTTGAGGACTTTCAACAACAGCAAAAAACTAAATGGATAGCACATGTAATTTGAAGAAAAGGTAATGACATAATCAAGATGTTAACATTCCACACAACTTCAAACGAAAGGGGGGAAAAAAAGCCGACATCAGTATTTGAAAGAGCGATAAAACTTGAGAAACGGATTTTCATGCGAAATTTTTTAATAGAGGGATTTTGTAAATTTCAACCGAGAGGACTGGCTGTTCGATTTTTGCTTTTTTGTTTTGTTTGTATTACAGCATATCAACCTCAATGGGTTATTTAATGCCGACATGATTTTTATTGCTGGTAATAGTTTTTTACAAAGTATTTCTAGTATTATAACCTATTTTTAAACTTTTATAGTGTTTTGACCTCAGTTTGGAGGTTAACTGTTCCACGCTCCTCAAAACCTGATCAAAGGCCTTGCTACTGGATGTAGTTTATCGTATTACCCAGGACGCAGATGTAGTTTATCGTCATACTATTAGGTTGGTGCAAAAATAATGTCGTTTTCTCACATATGTTACTATGTGAGAAAACGACATTATTTTTGCACCAACCTAATATTACCATTTAGACAGATTAAGTATTGCTTCGTAATATATCACATAATTTTCTCGATTGGTTTGGTTTGGTTTGGTTTGGTTTGGTTTGTTTTACGGCATATCAACCTCAATTGGTTATTTAATGCGTACAATTTTTATTACTGGTAATATATTTCCTTCAAAAATGCATAACCGGTAAATTTTTTGGAAAAAAATTATTACTGGTAATATTTTTTTTTTACAATGTATTGCTGATAATAATGTATGGCTGATAATAATTACTTACTAAAATCATCAAAAAATGTATTGAAGGGGTTTAAACCCAGTTTTGGGGTTAACTATTTGCCCATAGTTGGGACCCTAACAAGTGTTACCACACCGGGTCATAGTGGACCTGGGATGCCAGTAATTAAGAGGTGGCTCCACGCTCCTCAAAATCTCTTAATCAGAGGCCTTGCTGTTGGACGTAGTTTATCGTCTTTCCCAGGACGAGGATGTAGTTTATCCCAGGACGAGGATGTAGTTTATCGTCATACACAGTTTCTCGATTGTTCTATTCGTTTTGGTTTTTATTTAAATAAGTGTAATGATATTTTTAAGATTAACACAGGCACGTTCATATTCTTTCACACTTATAAAACCGTTGCGTCCCAGTGGCTTTATTGCCTTGCTTGTAGTGAAATGAGTAAAAAAAATCTCCAAAACATAAAAAACCAGCGGCAAAAACGTTACTTCTAACTTTGACCACATCTTACTTCACTCTTATTTCTTTCAATTTCCTGCAAGCAGTCATATATAAATCTCGTTTTAGACCTTCATAAATTCTATCATATGCGCACATTCCATTGCCCGAATACCTCAATTCATTTGCCATCATCTACTTAATTTTCTTTCCAGCGTTATGTACGCGATTGTATCGACACATAGATACACTCACATATTCACCACCTCTCTTTGTCTCCTCTAATTTTCTCGTCGACATTCAAAGAATCTATCTTGCTTACACGCGGAATCACGCAGGGATGAAGAGGCTCTTTCAAATGCGCAGCACACACACATACAATCACACACACACACACACACACGCGCGCACGTGCGCGCGCGCACACACATGCATCATCATCATCAACATCAGATATCAAATATATAATGCATAGGAATACAACAGAAGATTGTAGAAAGACTTGTTTGTCATAAATGAAAGGTTATATTAACGAATATGATTAAGAAAATTTTATTTTTCAATAAACTCCTAACCATTTTTCAAGTAGCAAAAAGTGTAAGTTTGGATGGAAAAAGGAATTTGTAATTTAATTTTTAATACAAACTATCCCAGGTAACATTTTTCAATTCTTAGACTGTTCAGAAAATAATTATGTATGCACTTGTAATTATAATACAAGTGCAAACATTACAAAACTAAACCCAAGAAGAAAAAGATCGTTAGGTATGGAACTTCTTCCCATTCGTCATATTCACCAGAATTAGATTTTATTGTGTTTCGAACGGTAGAAAATTTCCTAAGTTGCAGAATATTCAGAAAAAAACATGATGAAAACATTCTTTTAAATGTTTTCTTTGGGGAAAAAACTAAGATTTATTTAAACGTAAAATCGAAAATTTGCATTTCTGTAAGGCTACAGTTACTCAAAAAGTTAGTGATGACATTTTTGATTCCAATAAGTTTTAATAACATACCTTTTTGTATTTCTCTCCTAAAACGTAAAGGTTTTCCAACCACTCTAATGCTAAAAGTGTTTGAAGCCATCAACATTGTATGGGAAAGAAATTGGCTTCTTTATATGTAAAAAAATTACCCAAAAGTCTGAAACATTTACAGAGATCAAATGACGAATTATTTTCTACCCTACAACATTTTTATTCCAGACAAGACGTCGCAAGATTATCGCTGCTCTAACGCTATTTCCATGAGGAGTGTACAGATGATCTGCACTCCTTAGTTACACCATTGCTAACATCTACTTAATTCCGCACATTGCAGCGAACCTCCCTCATTACTTACGTATTCTTTTGTTGAGATGTAAGTTCTACTCAAGCAGATTTTTCCTACGAACCGGCTCCCAAAAGGTTGCTTTCCTACAAGTCTAACCTGTTCAAATTTAGGCTTAACCTTTATCCTCCACATATATCTACTTAAGCTGTTCCTCCTGTAACTCTTTATATCGAGTGGTCCTCGGAGCTTGTATAAGGGGAACATTACAAAATGGAAGATATATATTCTAACTTGATCTATTTGTTTAATTCTTGTTTATTTTCCGACTAATTATTTGCTGTTAATATCGTTAAAAGTTGAATATTTTTGCATTTTTACTTTCTTTCCCAGGAGAGTATCTGCCAATGCACAAACTCTCAATGTTCCCAAACCCTGCCTCGGTTTTTCGCGTGATCTTGCTGAATGATGTGATCCTGTGTGCAAATTTTACTTCTACGTCGATTCATTGGCGCTGCACGCATTCAGAGACACGACACAATAGGCGTTATTATTTCCTCTAGAATCCACATTTAATAATACTATATTCAATGATTATTCGTAAAATTCATTAGAGAAACTCACGAGCAATAAACGTACACTCGCTTGACAATATTCCTCTACTAAAGCATCATAGAATTGGTCAGGTTTTGAAAGGGCGAAGTGACCTTGCATTAAATACAATCGAAAATGCGAATTTCACTTTCGATTGCGTCATGCCTGATTTTACTGTTATCTCACTAATGAAAGGAAACCGCCGACATTTGTTCAGCTCCTTCTGTAACATCAGAGAATGTCTTTGTGAGATGGGAAATTGGAAAATGGTCGTTGTCAACACACTAAATGCAGTACACAGTTCTTCATTAGATACGTTCTGACGGCAGAGCGGTCAGAAGAAAGGAAATTTGGAAAACAGCTGAGAAACTCTAGAAATCCAAACGGTGTTTTGGCTTGTTTGAACCTCGTATCGCACATAGTTTTGTTTGTACCGTAAATAAAATACAAAACGCTGATCCTTCAAAGATCCTGGTTTGCATGGTGAATATTATTTCGGACAAAAAAAAAAACAAAAAACAAAAAAAACAAAAAACAAAAAAAAAAACAACAACAACAACAACAAAAAAAAACGAAAAATAAACATAAACACTTTCTTTTAGGGTAAGTTCAACCGATTATTAAAAACATTTTTTGGAAATAAAATAATAACTGGTTTTATGGTGAAGCTCCATAATATTTCGAAAAAAATTCTCGAGTAGTGAAGATTAAATTTTTTTTTAAGTGATTGTTATGACCCCTTCCTTCTCTTCCAATAAATCTATTTCGGCTATTTTGAATCGTGGAATAAAGAAAATGCCTGCCAAAAAATTCTACCACAGAATATTTGCTTATTTTTTTTTTACGATTTGTCCGATATCGCACAAAAGAAAATATAATGCAACTGGTGAATTTAATCCCTGAAAAATGAAATAAAATTTTTCGAATGAAAAGACTACTTCATCTATGTGCCATGACAATTCAGATCATCGGCGATCATGGCTCTCTAAAGTTAGGAAATGTGGCTCTCAATAAATATTTGTCAAGATCGTGTTCTACCATCTTTATACAAATAAGTAGATTATGCTTTGTTTTTCTCTGTCCCTCTTCCAATCAATCTGTCCTGTGTGTATCAAATTTCCCAACCCCTTTTTCTTGATGTGCCATAGAAATTTCAACTGTCTTTTTCTGACGTTAAGTGTGGTTTTTGTTTCCATTTTCTCGAAAACTTCGTCATTGTTTATATGTTCAGTTCATGGTATTCACACCATACCTCTGTAGAACAATATTTCTGTTTTTTCAATTCTCTTTTTTTTTTATCTGCGTGTAGATTGTCCAACATTCACTGTCTTATAGAAGGAGTGATATTGTATAACATTTCAGTAATATTTTCTTTGCTTGTAACGAATTTTTTCTGTTTCTTAATACTTTGATTAGCTTTTGGAAGACATCTTTCGCTATACCAAATGCGCTTTCGGATTTCAATGTCGTACTTTTTGTCCTCTGTTAAAACAGTTCCCAGATATTTAAACTGTTGTGTTTGTTTGATTTTGGTATCTCCAATTGGAGGTGAGTAGCCATGTTGAAATGAAAAAAAGAAATAATAGAACTGTCCAACAAAAAGGATTGACAAAGTCTGTAATAAGAAAATTACAAGAGAAAGAAAAGAAAGGAACAAAGCAAAAAGAATATAAAACAAGCAAGTAATAAATATATGCAAGATAAATCAGCAGTAATATGAAAAAAAGTTCACAAACTAAGAATTCACGTCGGCACCCAAATAAAGCCAGTATAGACAAACGAAGGTAGCATTCTGACTTCAAGTCATGACACCGGGAAGAATCAAATGAAACTGCAAACCGGCCTATGTTATTGGCTAAGAAAAAAATCCCAGCATGCATTTGTATGCTTCTGGCTATAAAAGGGGAAGGGCAAGTGTTTTTCAGTGATTCCTAACCAGACTGAATAATCCCCATATGTCAGTTTGGATTTCCTTTTTTTGGGGAAGAATTTGAAGCTGGAAGCACTGTTATTAGGAGTGCCATGTTTGTTTAACTTTGTCGCTGTTGTCTTGCGTGACGTGCTTCTTTTGTTACTGTCCAGTTTCTTGGATTTTCTGTGTTTTTGTGCTATGGTGAGGATATGATCACAATTACTGAGTCTCTCCAGCAAAATCAAACAATGTCCACCCAGCCATCAACTTCGTCATGGGAGGAGGAAAGTCCCCCAAAGCGGGCAGACTACTACATGTGCCTAAGAGATGAATACAGTGCATTCATCTCTGGCCATGAACTTTTAGCCATGCCTCCCGTTACGGAGGCAGGGGTAGCAAGGATTATCTCCCTGTTGACAGCCGACTTCAAATCGAGAAAAATTATAGCTGTTAGCAGGGATGCTATGGAAAGGCACAAGGCTTTGAATATTGGGCCCTAAGTGTTGATTCTGAGATCTAATGCTATGTGGAACATCTTACTGTCAACCAAAGAGACAGCAAAGACATTGGCTGGGAGTATCCTCACAACCAAGACGCCGAGACTCCAAAAAGAATACATGTACATCCGGAAGACACGGATTACTCTACACGGGGTGCCCATGTACATCACGGAGGAACATTCTGGGACCTTCTTCTCGGATTACGGTCCTGTGGAGGGGGTGTTCTCCATCAAAGTAAGACGGTCATTTCCCACCATTGTTTTTGAAATGGCGACATTGACCCGACCCAAGTTTAACGTAAGCCCTAAACTGGAGGCGGACATAATATATCTGTCATCGTGGAAACCTTCCACCCCTACTGATGGGCTTGTGGTAAAGTTGAGTACGACTAGGAATCCAGAACCACAGACTCAATCCCTACCAGAGCAGTCCAGGGTGGAGGAACCAAAGAAGGTCCCCAATGGTCCTGGCGAATAATCTGAGGTGGTGAGGAGAGGATCCAAGGTAGCAACTCTACCCAAGCAGAAGCAGGAAAAGCAGCTGCAGCGCTCAAAACAGCAGCAGCAGCGACAGAAACCGCCATTGCAGCAGCTGAAGTTGCAAAACAAGCTTCAACTGCCGATGCAGCAACCGGAGTAACAACCGAAGCAACATTCAGGAGCTTCCCCCTAAAAAGAGTATTAGCAGACACAACTAGGAGCTCCCCACAAAAGAGCAGCAGCATTCAAAATAAATGAAGCAGCCTGGTCAACAATTGGAGGAGTTAACACAATTTGAACTCTACATGGAGGTAGAAAAATGCCCCCACTTAGATCCTCCACATTGAAAAGGACGAGAGACGAAGTGGAGGATGAAGGCGCAAAGTATAACAAGAGAGAGAGAGAGAGAGAGAGAGAGAGAGAGAGAGCAGGTCGAAGTAGGGCAGAGAAGGCTCTGATAGCTGCCAAGACCCAATCTGTTCCTCCTTCGACAGCAAGAAGTGAACCAGACGCCTCACAATGTAAATGAAGGACTTCCTCCTCTTGTAGGACACCCTCTTCTTCTTCTACCTCTCCCAACCAATAACAAGCAAAGAAAAAAAGGGACGTGTTCCCAAAGTCAATGTAGGATCCAATAAATTTTCACAGCATTCCCGGTGTAATCACTTTCATTAGGAACACCGTTGGTAACCTCAAGGTCTGGGACCATTTGGTGGGTGCCAAAGATGCATTACCCAAGCTCCGGATGGCTTAGATAGAGTTTCCGAAACTTAAAAAAATTAGCAGAATATTGCTCTAGGAGGGTCCCGGTTTTGATCGACCCCACTTTTTATAGGTTCTAAAACCTTTCCCACAGACGACGGCGGCATTATCTCAGAAGGACGAATTAGGTCCGATATTGGCACCGGTAATTTAGGACAAACCGTCGGGGTCCTGATCCCAAAGATTTCCGTCCAGATTATGATTAAGGGGTATGTAAAAATAAAATTATTAATTTAACCACCGTGAATGTGAGGGGCCTGAGAGATCGGGATAAGGCGATCCATCTTTTTAGTGATCTCTTCGGTGTAGAGGTGGTTCCGATCCAGGAGACACACTTTGGTTGCGACTTTGATGCTTATGTGATATCTAACGACTTTGTTGTCTATTCAGCATATGGGGACCAGCTGGTCAGAGGTGTTTCCCTGTTAGTAAAACGTTCCCTGGATGTAATGGTTGATCTTGTCCATGTTGACGTGTGGGGTCAGTTGATCGTGGCCGATATTGTCGTGAGCAGTGGTTCGTACGCTTTTCTTCGCGTCCATTATCGGTTTTCTGTACACCCACTCTGCAAGAACCGTAAGGTACTCCAGTGCTTGCTCTCCTTCCTTTTGTGAGATTATAGCAATCATCAGAGGTCTATTTCCAGCGTCCGTATCATGGGAGGCTGGGAACTCCACACTTGGTGAATCATCGACACGCCTCGAGGTTTGCTATCCTATGCGGTGCACTGACAGAGCATTCGATCTGCAAGGGGAGTGTTAAGAACGCCTTCTCTAGCCTTACCATAACTGAGCGCCGTCATATGCCCCGGAATCAATCGAGATTCCTCAGAGAGTGGTGATCGGTCTTGGAAGTATATTCCTCGGTTCAATTAACTTTCACGGCGTAGGAGGCTCTTGTATCGGTAGTTAGAGCAGGGTTTGCGAAGGACCACTCTTATGGGCGGCTCGGCCTGTCGGTGACCGAGTTTCGCTCTTTCTGGTCTTGTGCACCAGAGGCAGATTACATCAGTAAACATGAGTTTTCGCTTGCTTGGCAATTTATTCTCAATGACATAAGTTTTCAGAGGGTGCTGGACGGATTTGCCCGACTGTCATTGGTGCGACCATGAGTAAACAGCTTCGCACGCCTTCTACCATTGTCATCAGGTGTGCCCGTCTGAAAGTATGTCGGCGACTTGACAGCTCGTATCGATCCCAAGGATCTCCTGTTCATTGATCTCACATACACGTGCAATAATGTGTCGCCCCTGTCTTCTGTGATGAGACGAATTGTATTTTCTTACCTTGCTAGCCGCGGCAAGAATGGTGATCTGAACATTGTGAATGGAGGGAATATTGCGATACGAACGCTAATTTTATAACGATGTGATCGGGTTCTTTGTGCATCAACTCAAGTTGAAGATCAGAAATGAAAGAAGGTGTTTGTTATCGACAAATTTAAGCGAAAGTTGGGTTAAAGTAGCGAGCTTGGTGCGAGTGAACAGGGCCAGCTTTGATTTTCTTTTTAACTCTTCTTTGACGAATCGGGGCAGTTTCCTAACGATAACTGCCCTGATTAATATAGATTTTCTTTGTTTAATGTGAATTGTCGTTCCTGGCCTGTTCCGGGCGTTCTATTTTGCTATGATCCATGTCGAGATTCCATCTTCTCCAGTTTGGTATTAGTTTCCTTTTTCATCTTGATTGGGTTTATTCTTTGATTTTCCCACTCATTCTCTTATTTTTTTTTCTCATTTCCTCTCTTTTAGTGAGTGAGAGCTTCTTGATTCTGTATACAGGAGAATACAGCGGCCGCTCTTAGTTTTGTAGGGTGGACGGGTCCTAATGACATATTTTATTTAGATGTGTTATGTTTAGTTTCATTTTTTGGGTTCATCCACTCCACATAATTTCATGTATTTAATTTTTATATATACATTTTGCGATAAAATTATAGGATAAAAATAAGGATATTTGGACTCTATGATATTCATGTCTTGTTTTTATCTAGGTTCCCTATGATGATGTTATATTGTAGTGTATGTCAGTTTGAATGGTGATTTATAAGTTCTTGTGGTAAATGAGAAAACTGTAATGAATAAATGGATCGTGAATCTGATTAGCTGGGTGTAGGATAGTAAGTTTTGACTTTTTTTTTTATCCCCACTTCCCCCTTTGTCCTCCTGCCAAAATTATTAAATTATTCGCAATAAATCACCATTCTCAGCCAGATTGAAATCAACACTCCATTTTTTAATTTGAATATTAAGCTGTCCCTTCTGCTCACAACCGTGCATTCTGTCTTCTTCCAGTTGTAATAAAATTATTGTTTTTTCTAGATCATAGCATAAAGGGGCTTTTACAAAATATTTACTGAAACTCAGAAAGGTAAGTTCTAAGAATGAGGACAATATGCTAGTGTTTTTGATTTAGATTTACGATTCCCTGGTTGTGTGTGCGTGATGTTTGTGTCTACTTAAAAGTAAGTGGCATAGTTCTACCAATATATACATTTCTTTATACATATCTGTACATGGATAAACACGCAACACCCGCACCCGCACCCGCACCTCCCATATAGATATATGTATATATATATATATATATATATAGGCGTGCGTAAGTACAAGATTTTGTAACGATATATGATCCATTCTCCTAGGAATCCTGATTATCATTCTTACTCCGTCCCTACCATTGTCATGATTCTCTCATACCGTAACAGCATTCCTGGAAAGTCTGCGAGTCCATTCTGCACGTAAGGTACATCGCCTTGGCTCTGTTGCCAAACTTTCCGCAGGGTCATAGGCACATTGAACTTTCAACTCATTTTTCTATCTGACGTTTCTGATAACCAATCAAAACTTCTGACATGACTTACATTATCTCAGATTTTAATATGAAAGTCGTTTTTTTTTCCGATATAATTGCCAATGGCCGATTGATGTCGATAAAATTTTCAGAATATACTTATAAAATGGCTGGCTTATCGTTTCCGAATATGATCGCCTGCTAGAGTGTTTAGCTAATTCCCATTGCATACGCCCGCTCAGGCACAACAAAAACACTCAAAACAGATCCGAGCTGTAGTTTATACGGCAGCTATGTTGAGTTGACCTTAGTCTAAGATTGTAGGAGAGAGCCCATAATCTGGTGTGAACAATGTTAGTACGCTCTAAGCCTCAGTCACGATGACTTGTGACTTCGTGCTACCAGAAACATCAACGGGTTCTGAACATTTCGGGCTACCTCATTTCACTCAAGAGGTTTTAATCATGGTATGGTTTCAAGGTACTTCCGAACGGTGCTACACTCTGATACTGCCTCTTCGATATTATCGAAGAAATCTACTATAGTGAGATTTAAACCTGTGTCTCAAGTACGGAACTCTAGCGTTCTAACCACTCAGTCACGTACTCAAACGTGTACGTCTCATCCGATAAATATACAATACGATTTTCAGTTTATAATATCTATTTTTGTTAAGAATATTGAGTACAATATAAATTCATGTTTATAAATAAATAAAAATAGATAAAGGTCATATAAAAATGCATTTGATTAACTCGGTATTTTATATATTAGGCTGGTGCAAAAATAATGACGTAATAATGTCGTTTTTTGACGTATTCTTTAACGTCAAAAACGACATTATTACGTCATTATTTTTGAACCAACCTAATAGTAGAACAATGTTTTTATTACATTACATTACATAACCTTCATAAGTCTTTCAATCATTGATTTTGTTAATTTTTCTAATTTTTCCAATTTAACATTTTCATCAGTTTTTACAGCTTCCTAAAGGTAATCCTTTGTTTGAATAATGTTTTCCATTTTCATAAGCATCTCCATTATTAATTAACTTAAATTTTTCTAGGGATATGATATAGAAGGCAGCTGACAATTCTGATAATATAGTGTTTGTGAAGGAATTTTCTAGGGAAGTGGACAATAGACAGTTTTTTTAGAATAAGAAGGAGCATTCCCTTGCTTCACTATAGATTTTTTAGCTTAAAAAGTTTTACTTATGATTTGTTCCACTTAATATAAATATTGTCCACGATTTTAAAGCAATTCTATGTATTTGTCCGTCCTGGGTATGACGATAAACTACATCCAACAGCAAGGTCTCTGATTGGAAGATTTTGAGGAGCGTAGAACCACCTCTTAATTGCTGTTGTGCATAGGACCACCCTGACCCGGGGTGAATGTACCTGTTAGGCTCTTTCCTATGGGTAAATATTTAACCCCCAAACTTGGATCAAAACATTACGAAAGTATGAAATAGATATTTATTGTAAAAATACAAGTAATAGATTTTTTTTAAATATTACCAATAAAACATTTTTGAAAAAAAATATTAACGGCGATAGATTTGGTTCGCGACAAAAAAAAAACTCTTTACAAAAATACGTCAATGAAACTTGATTGCTTACAAAGAACTTGATCTACAAACTGATTGCTTACAAAGAATACTTATTCTGTTTATACGAACTTATCCTAAAAATCTTGTCGGCATTGAATAATCTGTTGAGGTTGATACGCTGTAAAAGAAAATAAACCAAAGCAAACCAAACTGTGTATTTATCATGAGACCATCTTCAATTTTTAAGAGGCTAACACTATCTATTTCCAACAATCGTATTCAAAACCATTACCCCACGTCATACCCGTTGTCTTCTAAAGTGTGTTAATTATTTCCACGAAAAAACTAAACTTTATATTAGCCGCTATTGGTTTCGTTTAATAGAGTTCTACTTTCATCATTAAAGATTATTATTGAAAAATCAATTTTTGTTTATTAAGTCTCAGCCAAACTTTCACATCTCTCTTTGTGAATATACTAATAAAGCTGATTATTTGATTTTTTAATATTCAGCATTTTCCCTCTCTTTACGTATGTTCTTGCGTGTCCTTCCGTCATGGTTACTTACTATTCTTTTAATTTTTCTCGCATTTCCTTTCTCTTTTAGTTAGTTTCTATTATTCTTGACAATAATTTCAGTTCCATTTTCACTTGTTCTATAATCATAATAATTTTCGCAATTTCTATTCTTCTGTTTTCATTATTGAATAACTTTACACGATCCCGTACCTCTTTTGAGTTTATATCTTTTTTACGACGTCTACACATCATTAATTATTTGAAATTAAAATAGTGAACATGAAAAGAATATGTATCGATATCTGGGATGGTCTTTTCCCAGAGGACGGGCGGAAAATAATAGAAATCAAAAAGTGTATTGGAATAGATAAAGAAGCCTTCCAAAATTTAAGCAACGTATTAACCTTTCCCCTTTTTTGCTGAGAACCATGATAGAACACATTCTAATGTGTCATGTCACATAAATGATAAACAATATTGCATGAACAGATTTCGGACAAGACTTTTTAATCGTTTCATTGAAGCAAAGCGACAATTCTACTAGGACGTAGAGTGTCACAGAAAGTGAAAAACAATAAGCAGATTTTAGTCACGAGAAGTGAGAAAAAGGTCAATAAATGAACAGGATTCAGAAAGGGGGAAGATGGCGATTGATGTTACATTTAAACTTTTGAAGAAATCAGATGCGATTTCCACAGACGAGAAGCGCGAGAAATAAAACTATTAGAATATAAATGATTCTTGTATCTGTTTAGTTTGACTATATAATGGTGAGACCTAGTTGCCAATCTAGTAGCATCGTTAAACTCATCCAGGCGAAGTACTAAGGATGACAGCTCATCACAACATTTGCCGTGAAAATAACTTGTAGAAAAGGGAAGGGGAAGCCACGTCATGTCGGCGAGGAAGTGACTGAAGGATTGATTACATTACAGTAACTTCTTTGAATTGTGTTAAGAATCTCGAGATGTATAATAGAAGCACCAGACCAGACATGGCAGCAATACTGAATGCACGGATGAATTGTAGATTTATAAATGTGCAAGGGGGATTCTGACGAAAGGAATTGTCTGGAACAACACAGCGAACCAACTTTCCTAGCAATAGATCTAGCAATTGATTTAAGATAATCACTCCACTTCATATCAGTGGAAAACGTGAGTACAAGAAAGTGTAAAATGTCGCTCTCCTAGAGTTTAGTATCATCTATGATGATAACAGAGAAAAAAGGTTCTATATGGTGATGAAATGAAAGTATTTTTGCTTTGGAGGCAATAAAATTATTGAAATTCGCTAAGTAATAACAACACTACGAACTACGAAAATTCTGCCTATGATAGTGCCAATAGCGTTTCTTATAACAGAAGTACTGGGAAATTTGCGAAGAGACTAGAAGCAAAAGAAATCTGCTAAATCAATGAAATAAATCAGAATAAAGCACTATTGAAGTTGTTGAGCTTAATAGTGGGAATATTAAAATATTTTTTTAAAGATTTGAAGAAATTTATTGTCACATAGTCTCAGCTATGCCCACCTGCAATTTTGATTACACTCGCCGTAAAGTTGTCATAAATTTGATCTAAACATCTTATTTAAATAGCCTCTTCGAATCAATGAGATTCATCTCCAATCTTTTTTTTATCAATAAAAATGTAGTTAACGTTATTACATAGATTTCGCTATGAGTCACTATGTTTTCTGTGAGTTTGTTTTTTTTTCTTTTTCACCTATTCAGAGGCTGTCGTATTTTGATTTTGATTTTTCTTTCTCATCTGTTGGCGACATCTCAGTGAACTAACTTCTGAATCATGTCCGCGTATAATTGACGCGGTACTTTCGGAATGTTTTCTGCTCTAGCTTTTTTGATTAGTCAAATCGCTCGCACAATTACTAGTAATTATTAACGCACTTATGTTCCACATCTGTTTTTTATGTTTCACTATCCCAGCTTTTGAACTAAAGCATTTATGAAAAAAAAAAAAAAAATCAAATAAAAAAAAAAAACTGAAAAAAACACTACAACTAATAATTTTTATAATAACAATTATGATGTAAAATCATATCGCAGTTATTTTTTCGCATTCCAACTTCAAGCAAGAAAATTACTGTTAATAAAGAAAATGATCCTCTTCATAGTGTGCGGGTTGTGGGTGGGAAATAAAGTGATGAGAGGCGTTTTAAAACAAAGATAGACAAAATAACACCAGTAACGTCAACAGGCAATAATATTAATATGGGTAATTTAAAAATGTTTGTGAAAACTAAAAACTAATTAGAAAATACATTAGCTAAGATAAGTGAAGTTGAAAATCAAGAAATATGCAAAAGTGAATATCAGAATCAAGAGAAAAAATGAACTAGTCAACCATGATGTCATCAGGACGTTGAATTAAGAAAATACAAATGAGAAATATGTAAAGATACTGGTATCTTACTCATTTCAGAAGGAATCAATGTTAAACCTAGAACACTAATCATGGGTATATAGTACCCTGTGTAAATCTTCCTATTTTTAATTACAATTTTCAGTACCTGATTTTCTTACCTAAATAATGTTTTTCAGTTCCTTTTAATGTTAACTCAAAGTACAAAATTTGAAGTGCCTGCATGTAAAGTATTTCAAATAAAGATTTATAGTTAATATTTTTTTGATATTTTCAAAATCGGGTACGATATACCCATGGTTAGTAGTGGTATAACTTTAATTGATTGTTAGTTTTCTAGATTTAAAGTCAGAAACGAATAACTGAGAACAGATTGAACAACATAAATATAATCGGTGACAGAAAGACATGGTCGAGCTAAACAGTAAGATAGTCAGAACCTTTTCTTAACCGGGCAGCAGAACTGAATAAAACTGAAATCAAGGAACAAGGAAACTTCTTGAATGAAAACTAGCGAATAACTGAGTAATAATTGTAATGATTCATGTATGATCCTAACTTCAAATCATAACTAACAGTAAAAAAATAATTAGGAGCCCACTAACTCTTAATTTTTGCATCTAGTAATTAGTAATAGTGTTAGTAGCAGCAGCAGTAGTAGTAGTAGTAGTTGTAGTCTTTGATTTTTTTAAACAAGAAGGAAATGTTTGCCATTAACTTGAGATCAAGTGATATCACGTATCCACTTCAGCAATCTCTTAAGTATACTCGCTGACTTTTTTTTAGTTGACTCCCCCCCCTCCTACACACACACGAGCTTAGTCGGGATCATAGACTCATTGTAAGCTCCAAAATCTATTCATTAGCTGTATAGTATGTGCTTTGTTAGGGCTATATTCGTTATAGACTGATTACTACCCAAGGCTGAAGAGCAGAGTTTTCCCTACTATTTACCCATAGTTGGAAATTTTGAATTCAAAGTTGTCCTTCTCCGAGACTGGTAACCACTCAAGGCTGAAGAGCCGAGTATGCCCTACTATTTACTCAGAGTTGGGGATTTTGAATTCAAAGTTGTCCTTCTCCGATACAGATTACCATCCAAGGCTATAGGACCCTGTCTGTCATTCTATTTCCTCATCGCTGGGGGGGGGGGGAGAAGTGATGGATATATACATTAACTAATGATATTAGCACATAGGTGAATGTAATGAACTTTACTAGAATTCAAAGTCGGCTCTCCGATTCCTCAATCCGAGCCACTTATCCATTACTGAATTAATGATATATTTCAATTTTAAAGGTATCTCAGATGTTTCGTTTAATTAATTCTCTCTGGAAGCTTTGGGTTGCATGATATTTATTTTTTTTTTGATTGCCCCGGAAGAGGGGAAAAGGCACAACTTGGTTTCAATAAGGAAATGGACGAAAGAAGTGAAGATAGAAGTGTTTAAGGTCTGTTTCAGGGAAGTGTTAAAAATTGTTCATTTCAAATCTTTTCATTTGTACCCTCTTCTTAAAGTAACGACCAACATTCATATCTATAATTATCATCGCAATATTTTGTTAAGGTGGCTAAGCACAAATATTTAACGATGTGATAGGGGATTTCTACGGATATTTTATTGTCGTAGAACTCGCAATGAGTTGAGTCATTTAACTGAATAATTAAGATTCACCAAAAAATTAAAATAAGAAAACCGTAAAGTTTCATTGGTGTTTCTAGAAATGATATTAATAATAATAGTAATGAAGATCGTTATTAACAGGACGTGGGTAATGAAGACTGATACTGTACTAATAGTAATCGTAATTCTGGGCCTCTTGAGAAAAGGAATGGAACATCAACATACATGTTGCCCAGAAGATCGCCCTACCAGGAACATCCAATATACTAAGAAAAGTGCTCTCTGTTAGATGACAATACTCCTATTTGGCCTAAGGACCATGATTTGGATGCGTCTCTATAGGATACAAAGCAGGAAACATAACATACACAAATGATAATAATACAGATGAACACATTGAGAAAATCTTAGTCAGTCTATGCAGAGATACAAAAGATATGGTCAATGAGTTACTGAAGGCATATATAGAAAATACGTTTCAATTAATTCCCTAGGAAATGATTATTTAACTAAGAGCCAGATTATCTCAAAACAGGGTAAATGAGGGAGAATTCGAAGAAGAATCGACACTATGCAGACGAAAGGACTTCGAAAATCTTGCGGAATATTAAGAAGAATGCCGCAGTAGTGAAATGACAGACTGAAATTCTTCAGTGTCAACGACAAGTAACATTTGGCGAGAAAACTCACCGAATACAAATATTATTAGAAGGGCATAGGGACCACGTGACAGAATATTAAGTTTTTAAAAATTGTATACATTGTTAAAATAACACACATAATACGGTTTATTATAAAACAGAGGATTTACTTAAATATTTGTATCTATAAAAAGAATGTTAAACATAAAAATGTCTTAAAATAATTGTCGGACTTTGTCCATTTCATAATTTGTGACGTCATTTGTTTATATTTGATACGCCATGAGCAGATATGAATGTACGTGAGATATTCATGGATGATTGAAGTTTAAATACAGTAAATTCGACCATGCTAATAGAACGCTCTTTCGTGGCCAAATCGGTAAAGGCACGTCAAGCTAAATGACGTATGGGATACGGGTTCGAATCCTGTTGCAGGACGAATATTTTCTCGGACATTCAGGCCGGTAAATGTTATTTAATACTGTTTATTATAAACAGAACATTTACTTAAATAGTTGTATCTATAAAGAGAATGTTAAACATAAAAATGTCTTTATATATATATATGCAATTTTTATATATATTATTTATATATTATATATGCGCGGTGCTTATTGGAAAGCGTTCCCTATCAGTGATGGCGCTAACATATTTAATTGGATTGATGTGAGTTTGGGACTCTGGGTTTCACGCTATTTGCGATCGTCAGACAGACTAATTAATTTTTAAATTTCGGATTTATATATGGTTGCGTATATCGGTGTTTTGTGTTAGTGGCAGGAAAAAATGTCGTTGGAACGCCACTCATATGGACGCAGACATATATACATGCAAGTTCACGCATTGCAGCTCACACAAACATAAACATCTATGAACAGTGTGGGACTGGGCATTTATGCAAATCCATGTGTCGTTGCGTGCTGACGTACGCAATTAGTCGCTGTATTTAATGCTTGATTGTGTTGTAGCGAACTTCTTTGGTAAGACGCAGTGTCATCTCACAGACCGTTCGTCTATTTTGTTCGCGGAATAATGTTTTCTCGCACACATATATATATATATACCTGTATGCACGGGCGTTCACACATCTTCTATCTGTTTCGTTATTGCAGGCTGTTACTTTTTGTGGCTTTTTTATTACTTGTGTTATATTTTTTTTCTGCAGCTGTAACTAATTTTTATTTTATTTTTGTTGAATATTTTTGCTAAGCGTTATTGTTTTTGCAGGGAAGAGCTTATCTTTTAAGTTTCTAAATACAACCAAGGAAACTCAATGCAACCGCAGAAATAAAACAATGTCTGTTCACTCCTATGGAACTGCAAACAAACGAATATAATATAGAAAGCCAAGGTAAGTGCAAACAACAGCACAATGTACTACATCGATGCCACTGAGGGACCATTCAAGAAAAGGAAAAAAAAATCCACAACCTCTCATTCTCCGACAGAAAATACTCAAACAGCACTACAATATCCACATACATATGGCATGTAAATATTACTCCAAGAATAAGCTGGGAAATATTGAAAAACGCACGTGCCTACAACAACATTACATAGAAATGCCTACTTTGACTATACGAAAAGGTAGCAGTAATTTCTTACACCTAGCAAAAGAAATTACTGAACATAAGATCAGAAATAATTTCTAAATGCAGACATGAGAACAAATACCTATTATCGCAATTTATACCAAACGGATAAAAAAATACCAACCAACACTACATAAACCACCATTGACCCTATAACAACGAAAAGAGAAACCACTGACAACATAACACCATCAATTATTTTCTAATTCAAACTAACATCATAATAATTATAATTATTGTTATTAACATTCAACTATCATTACTACAATCTCTTCTACAACGTTACCATAACTATTTGCTGCTACAATTGTTATTATGATCACCGCTCCCCCACCATTACTACCGCATCACAATTACCATTGCCGTATTAGTCCACAATTACTACCGCGTCACAATTACTACCGTACCACAATTACCATTACTGAATCAGTCCACAATTATAGTTTCTTCCCCCAGAAAAATTAATGCCACGGCATAAATACCAATAAGTATTATAAATTGTAGTTCCTACCATTTACATAAGCGCAAGAAAATAACTGGCTTTAAAATAATAACTAAACAGTATTAAAAACTTAGAAATTAAAATAATGACAATTTTAACTACCATAGTCTTACACAGACCCCATCTCAAGAAAAAAAAAAAAAAAACTTGCGTATATGTACGTCTGTGTACGTATGAGTAGCGTTCCGAATACAATTTTTCCTCCCTCTACCATAAAACACGAATATATTTTAAAAAATGGGAGAACAGCCGATCACGCTACCTTGGTTTTAAATTTTCGGTATCTTCAGACGATTCAGGCTAAATAATTTCTTAACGCTTTATTATTTAAAAATAAATAAGCGTAATAAACCACCAATATACGCAAATACATATAAAGCCAAAATTTAAAGAGTAATCAGTTTGTCTGACCATCGCAAATAACGTGAAACCCAAGCTCATAAATTCACATCAATCCAACTATATATATATATATATATATATATATATATATATATATATGTTACAAAATAGGAGATAAGGCGATCACGCTACCTTGGTTTTAACTTTTCTGTATCTTCAGGCGATTTGGACTAAATAATTTCGTAATGCTTTATTATTTAAAAATAAATAAACGCAAATCGAGAAGCGTAATAGAAGGGGGCGAGAAAAGCAAGGGTATTGAAATTGTATCAGAACGTGTTATATGAAATGTACATGCTTTCATCCTGGTTCATACGAACTCAGAAGGAACTTTTTAGTATGAATGCATCGTTTCATTACTTCTGATTTCTCATTCAAAAGGAATTTCTCGTCTGGAAATATTATTATTGCTATCTTTTCCTTCCTGGCAAAGATTAAAGATTTCATTATGATTGTTGTAAGGTGTAGATTTTTTAAAAATATTTCCCAATTTACAATCGGGTCTTTGTTATTTTGCTCTTTGAATTTCCTCTGGCTGTCTAGTCTGGTAGAATTCTGAAGTCTTTCTTTTGACTTGGGATTATAGCATTTCTTCTAGAAGCTGCCATCAGTACACAAAACTTATTCTGGCTGTTTGTATCTTTTGCTTCTGCTTTGAAAAATACTCCTTCAGCTTTGAACTCTTTATCTAGGGGACATCTACTTTTATTTCTACATTTACATGTTTTACTATTAACGATATCTTGCTGCACGTTAGTTTTGGAATTGCTGGGGATTTGTCTTTTTATTGTGATTTCTACATTAGAAGCACAGCATATATATATATATATACATATATGAATGTGTGTGTTTGTGTGTTACTTTAACAAAAAAAACTATGTGTGTGTGTCTTTACTTACGTATGTAATTTGAATATTATATAAATAAAAGACTAAGAAAAACAGGATGAAATTATAATCTACGCAAAAACTGAAAATTAAAAATGTGAATGGTTTTATAAACAGAAAGAAAGATTGTCGGGCTGCTTATGGATTCCTTTTGGAAAGCAAGAAAAGAAATAAAGGAAAAAAAAAAAACACACAGAA
Organism: Acanthosepion lycidas; assembly: GCA_963932145.1. Taxonomy (NCBI): domain Eukaryota; kingdom Metazoa; phylum Mollusca; class Cephalopoda; order Sepiida; family Sepiidae; genus Acanthosepion; species Acanthosepion lycidas. Next base: position 43,805,577 of record OZ010572.1, on the reverse strand, counting down.
AAAAAAACGATAGACCTCAGGAGCGTCCAAGAAAAATAAACACTGATTTTGAAAATTACGATGCATGAAACAGGCTATAAACGCATAATGAAGAGAAAAAAAATTACTTTGTATATCAATCCCTTCCCAACAGTTAGGTCTCTGAAGATCGTTATTAACGGTCAGTCATAGGAAACCCATAACATCAATGACGACGATCGCCAGTGTTTTCTCTTCGGTCCTAACGTTTTTCTAATCTACATGGGGAAATGGATAGATTATAATCTAAATTACGCAAAAGTGAAACACTGACATCTCATTTTAATAGATATATTTAACAAAATTACACAAAAATATCTTGAAATACTAAACAGTAAATTTATTGAATAAAATCGCCATTGGCTTTTCAACCACGGCCTCCAGACGACTTCGGAATCTCCTGCAACTCTTCTGGGCAGTCTTCTTGTTTAAGTTGGTGTTGCTGCCATAATCACTTATTTCAGTTCATCTTGGTGTAAGAAGGAGTTTTGTTTGTCTCTCGCTCTACTGCGCCTAACACATAATAATCAAGGGAGTTACAGTCTGGGGTGTTAGGACGCCATATGTAATGGGTGATGTAATAGCAGAAACGACTGGATTCTCCTGCTTGTTTTGATTAGTGCAGAGTCTTGCTGCCAGATATAGGTTCTTCAAGCAACTACCCTCTTGACTCTACCTCCCTGGCTACGGAGCTGCTTGACTTGCAGTGATCGCTTTCAATAATGGCCTGGAACTCACCAACAAATTCGGGAATACTTTTCTTATCAACACGATCAGAATCAGTTTTCCGAGCTTCCGTACTTTCGTAATCACTATTAGACACATCCAGCACTTTCCGAATCCTCTATACTGTCCTTTGGTTGACACCCAAGCACTTTGAAATGTTTGCATTGGAGCTTCCGACATGAATGCCAAGCAGTGCAGTATGCCATTTCGAAATTTCTTGCGGAGGGAATTGCATCATAGTGATCTTTTTCTCAGAGACGGTGCCCAACTGACCCTACTATAATTTACAGTTGAAAAACACGCACACTCAAAAATAAAAATATAACATGGCGACAATTTACCAATCGCACCCTGTATACATACTAAAATGTGAAAATGGGTGGAAACATTTTTATCGCATATTTACTTTTTTAGAACCTGTGCGCGAGTGTGCGCGTATATGTGTGTGCATGTGTGCGCTCGCCCAATCGTGCGCGTGTGTGTGTAGTGTTTTTTTTATTTTTAATGACATCAAAAAATATTTGAAGTGGTATATTCAAAACCAGATAAGCCAATAAGTCAGTGGTGCAGTAAGAATTGTGCAACGGACTTGATAAAATGTTGTAAATTAAGTGCAACACATTAAGTCGAAGTGTTGTAAATGACCTCGGAATCTCGAAGTCTGGTAACCACACATTCTTGTCGCAGATATTCCATTAGTAGTTTGATAAAACTATTTGAAGAAACTGAATTAATGTGTAGAAATCTAGTATTTCCTTTCTGAACTAAAGCAATCATTGCAACATGAATGCAAATATCATACCAATAGTAGATCGCACACTGGGAATGGTTCAAAGAGCACTGGCTTAGATTTTTGAAAAAGAAAATGGAAATCAGAGAAGGAATTAAAACGAAGCAGACCAAAGCAGTAATTAGTCTAGAGAGCCTATCTCGGCTGAAAGAGATTTCATAAATTATACCGCCTGTCATTCTATACCGAGCAGTGATCACCAAAAACATCTGGAGTAAATGATAAAAATGTTAATTCATCACGCCGTTTCAAGCTCTTCTCTTGCTCTGTTGGTGCAAAAGGCGAAGCTCTGACTGCAGATGAAATTTTCGAATGCTAAAGCCGTTCCCGAAAATATCTCGATAGATAATGAGTTTAAAAAATAACTGGATGCCCACAGTCAAGTGGTTAATTGAGTTGAAGTTAATAATGCAGTTTCCGTCAATCAACTCTGAAAATGCGGCATTTATGAAGAAAATGCACCTCCATTACATCATTATATTCGAAATCGTCACGAGCAGTTTACTCGAAGCACAGAGCGCGTCGCATAAAAATGGCAACAGGCCGACTACGAACGCCCAATAAAGACATCAAATCCATGCGTGTGGCATTTGCTTTAAGGCCTTTTCTGTCGGCGTCTTTTGCCAACGGGCAGTAACATTTAACACAGTGACAATTGCACAGAGTTTCGCAGAAGGTATCGCGTGCGCCCAAGTAAAATACGATGTTCCGACATAACGGAGTCAATGTAGGTTAAAGTATTTGCCGCAAGCAAGCGAAGAGAATCTACTGCGTGCAATGAACGTCTCAATAAGCATCGTGCGCTTACTATTGCCAACTAAAGTTTTCGGAATTCTCCTCATAAATCATCAATACTTTTCAGCTTCTTTTTTTTGTTTTAGATAGCAGAAATTATATAACTTATATAATTATTTTCGATAGACCATATGATATTACAGTCTTCTTTCTATGCACTTTCTATTATGTCTGATCAGGAGTCGTTTTAATATTCTTATTTTTGAAAGTGACAATAAAACGTAAACATATATAATCAGCTTAGCTATATTTGGTACTACCGGGGATACCCGGCGTTGCACGGAGGATCTCTGAATAGTAGTTTATTATTGACAATTTATTGATATTTTTCAGCCATCTTATGGGAAATAATTTCTTTCAATTTTTAAAAATAAACTTCATTGGGTTTTTTTTGGTTTGTTACAAAGTAACTAAATTTAGAAAAATATCACACAACAAATAACACAGTCGGGGGTGGGAGATCTTAGGGGGCTGAGCATGCACATATTTTTATTCAAAAAGACACTTTATTTTTCTATTTAAGTATTAACATAAATACACTGTTAATGTTGTTTTCAAACAAATCAAACTTAAGAAAAAGGTCATTAACCTTTTTTCAATGTGTTATAAATGAACAAGTAAATAAACTTAAATTAAGATATATTTAAACTTTTAATTTAATCATTTTTTCAAGCAAAAATCTATAGCGAGCCTTACTTCTTCGAAGAATAATTATTTACTATTTATTTCGGAGGGGAATTTAGATATTTTTAAGTAAATAAAGTTTTACTTTTAAATATTACTTTAGCAAACATTTCTCTGTAAATTAATTACTATTTTAAATGAGAGTAGAAGCAAGCAAGATACAGTGTGAATTTCGTTTATGTATAAATATATTTTAATTTAGTTTATTTATTTTATTTACATGTTTTATCTGGATAACGCACACACATACACTAACACACACACACATACACACACATACGCACACACGAATATTTGAATAAATAAATAATAAACTTTTTCAAATGATTATATTTAATATTCTTCTTTTGTTGTTTTAATATTCATTTTTTTAAGTTACTCTTTTATTTACTATAGATGTGAAAAGAATTTCAAAAGAACAGAAATCTTTAAAAGAACATACTTGGATAGCATTTACCAGAATAAAAAAGAAAAAAACGAACGGTAATCCTATTCGAGAATAAGAATTATTACCGTTCGTTTTTACTTTTTGATACTGAGAATTTCGAATGCATTCTAATGCATTTTAATTCTAAAATATCTTCGTAAATACAAATGATACGATGATAATATTTTTACAAAAAGCTGTCTTGGGTGATAATGAGTCTGTATACATATTTACTTTGCCAAGTACTATTATAGATTTTTAGCTTTAGCGGGACACACACACATATAGACAACTGACTTCTATATAGTGATTTTCCAAGCGTAGTTCAGATGCGGCACAAGGCCGAAAGTATGGGACACCCAGTGAGGATAGAATTCACTCGTAATTGTTCTAGCGAGACAAGGTTGCTTACGATTACACCACCTCGATGGGCCAAACTGACCTCTATATATGTATAGACAAATACTATGGCAATATTAATATTAGCCGTTTACTTATAAAGAATCATCCGTCCTTTATTGACCGAGGATCCAATAGTACTGGTAGTTGCAATTTATAAAATCTTTCTCTTAAAGCAATTTTTACAGGAAAATAAGTTTCTCAACTCCACTAACTGTTATCAATCTTTCCAGTATTGGTGGGGGTCACCTTCCTAATCTTTTATTTGAAGTAGTGTAGAATGACAACATCTTGATTATGTGATTATTTTCCGTTCGAATTACATGTGATATCCATTTAACTTTTGCTTCTGTCGAGTGTCCTCACGTGATGTGGTTTCCGTTATCTGGTACAGTTCTTTGTCGTTCTGTAGCGTCTGTCCACAGAATTCGTAAAAGGGTGGGCTCCACAAAGATCCATAGCATCCAAAGGGTCATTGAACTGAGAACGCGGGTGTAATCAGGAGGCCGTTTAGATATTTCCGAATGGGTTTGGCGCTATGCCAGGCATCCACATGAAAGTCTGCATTTGACTCGGCTATTTTAGAAGGATTGAAGGTACTATCCCAGGAATGTGTCTGCGTAACGATCACTAACCATCACTCTACGGGAGGGAAACCAAAAGAAAATATATATAGATAAATATACACACACACACATATATTCGAACCCGAATCTATGTATTAATAATGATGAACTTAAACATATAATTACGAAAAAGCTTTGCAACTTTGATCAAAGAAATATTCCACTCCCCAGGAATAGTGATAAATATATAAACCTATCCAGTCATAAACTAATAGAAGACAAGAAGGAATGCTTAAATTTAGGACCAAATTGCCATCTTCAGCCTATATTTAATATCCTCACAACGAAGGCTGAAATCTAAATCTTAAATCATTCATTATCCCAAATGGAAAATAGTAAATTAATAAAACTCCATCCAAACCTCAAAGATCTTTTCAGGGCGGAAGGTCTAAACAACGTACTCCAGGCAATATCTATAATTATTATAGATATTGCCTGGTGTACGATATGTTATTATAGTATAATAACATTCCAGCAAAACTCAAAACCACTGCAAAAGCATTCAAGACAGTCCTAATATCGTCATCAGAAGAGCTGATAAATCCAATACTTATGTAAATTCGGACAAATTGGATTATTACAGAAAATTACAGAACTTCATCGATGATCGATCTAAATTTACAAAACTAGGGAAAACACTACTGACACTCTTAAAAATCTGTCAACAAACTCATAATATCTAACAAAAATCAATATAATTATTGGAGATGACCAACCGGGATACCAATACGGTAATGTTAAAATACATTAACCGGAATTCTCATTACACAGATATATATATAGTTTCACAGCTACCAACACACATATATAAATTGTCAAAATTTCTCAATGATATCATTATCCCAAATTAACCCATGAATTCCTCCAAATCCTGCAAACTACAAAACCAAGCGAAGACATTCTAGTGTCACTTGACGTCGAAATTTTATCCACAAACGAAACCATAGACGAAACCATAGATAATAACAATTAATTCCTTATATAACAATAATTCGATTCCACCTCTATCTATCAAACACACTATTCTCAAAACATGCATGCACTACTAAAGTCCCCTTCTATGTCGATAATGGCAAATTTTACACGCAAACTAATGGGAAATCCTCTCGGTCCATGTTTCTCTATTTCACGTCCCACGTAGAAAAAATGTTTAAAAGGTTACTTAACCGAACATATACGTCTGCTGGGAACACAAATAAAATCGATAATCTTAAAACTACATTCGGAAAAAAAATCAGTCTTCAACATTATTCATGAAATGTGCCAACAAAATAAATTCCCATTCTTGGAATATCTTGTGGAGTCTAGTAATACGATATTCAATACTTCGTTATATAAAAATTCACACGTAAAAATTCTTGCCATCTTTATGTTACTAGCCAATGTCCTCTCAAATATAAAGTAGGTGTTATTAGAAATTTCCTATCGTTCGCTTTTCTTTAAAGAAAACACGAAACAAACGCTTGTTAACAACGATTTTTCTTAACCATCTTATAGATTACCAATTAAACTTTCCTTTTTAAGGTAACCAATAACAACACAAAACACAGAAAAAACAATAAAATTAACATTTCCTACAAAAATCAAATGCATATAAGAAAGAAGAATCTTCACAGAGAAGCCTCATAACGAAATACACAACTGCAATCGACAAAAATAAGAAACTTATATTATTTATTTATTAGAAACATTTTAAAACCGCTAAACTCATCGTCAAAGATCTACTTTACAGAGAACCAATATTATTTACAAATTTACATGTCTCTAATGGAGCTGTGTTCCTGAACAACCAAAATTTGTAAATAATTATAAAGGATATACTACAACATATTTACCAAGAAAACTCACATTACATCTCTCTGACCATAGCTCAATTAGGTCTCAATTAAATACACATATAGACCTTCAAAACTCTATCCGTAACATACTGATTAATAATACAAATTAAAATAGAATAATCCACATGTACAAAAAGGCTAAATAAAATATTATTAATGAGAAAGAAAAAAGCCACCACATCACATAACCTTCACACGGCCATAATATGCTGATTGTGTTTGGAAAATAAAACATTCCTATAACTCTAAACATATACTTAAAACAATGGATAGATTCATTTAAAAGTAAAACAAAATTCATCCTTTGATTCGTATAAAAGGGATTTCTGTCCAAATACACAATTGCACACACACACACACACACACACATATATATAAATGTATAAGCACTTTAAATATTAATATATGTTTTCGTATATGAAATTTATTTATTAATTCTATATTGGAAACTGTTAGACATATATTTCGCTAATTACTGAATTAATTAATTTGGTCTGTCACAAGCCCAAATAAGTTGAAAGGTCGATCGGGAGGATTGGGTTGCAATCAATTTCAATCATGACAGGTTTGGGTCATTTTTTTTTTTTTTTTTGATCTGATCTAAGACACGGGTGAGAAATGCACACCTACCACACACACATACACACACTCATTTATCTATCTATCGATCGATCGATGTATCGATCTATCTTATCCTGTTTACCTAGAAAAAATGAACAGAATCTTGAACTGCAGTATAATACCTATCTTTCTATATGGCAGTGAATGCTGTACAATTTCCTCATAGATGAAGAAGAGACTGAAATCGTGAGAGATGTGATTTTAAAGAGGGAATCTGAGAATACCATTGGACAGAACACGTAAGCATCTAGGAAATTAGAAAGAAAATGGCAAATTGATGCTTAAACTCAGAATGAAACGGTTGAAATTGTTGTCTTACATTATGCGTCAAGAGGGTTTGGAAAATGTAACACTCACATGGCATACTGAATGAAGCAGAGAGAAACCTGTAACAGTGCAGGAACAACAAGCTATGATAAAGAGTCAAACGCTATTAATGACAGCAACAACAGAATCAAACTCTGGATAGGTAAGTTTAAGTACGTCCTGAAGGGACACGGTGCATAAATATCTATGTTTCTGTCTATTACTGAATGTCGAAAATGAAAGGAATTAAAAAAAAAAAAAGGATAAGGCTCTGAGAAATGTTTTTGTTTTTTCCTTCTATTTTTTTCTTTTTATTTTCCTCTTTTTGCATCTTTTTCATTTTTCTTCAATTTTCTATTATTTTTCCTATTTTTCTTTTTTTTTCTTTCTCTTCTTTTAATTTTCTTAATATTTATCCTTTTTCAGTACTTTTTATTGTTTCTTCTATTTTTCTTCTTCATACTCTTTCCTTTTTTGTTTTTCTTCTTTTATTTTTCTTCGTTTTTTCTACTATTTTTAATTTTCTATTATTCTTCTTTCTATTTTCCTTCTCCTTTCCATTTTAATTCTTTCTATTTTCCTTCTTTCTATTTTCCGTCTCATTGCTTTTCTTCTCCTTTCTATTTTCCTTCTCCTTTCTATTTTCCTTCTCCTTTCTATTTTCTTTCTTTCTTTTTTCCTTCTCCTTTTTTTCGTTCTCCTTACTATTTTCGTTCTTTCTCTTTTCCTTCTCCTTTCTATTTTCCTTCTCCTTTCTATTTTCCTTCTCCTTTCCATTTTCATTCTTTCTATTTTCCTTCTCCTTTCTATTTTCCTTTATTCTATTTTCTTTCTCCTTTCTGATTTCCTTCTTTCTTTTTTCCTTCTCCTTTCTTTTTTCCTTCTCCTTACTATTTTCCTTCTTTCTTTTTTCCTGCTCCTTTCTATATTCCTTCTTTCTGTTTTCCCCCTTCTTTCTTTTTCCCTTCTCCTTTCTTTTTTCCTTCTCCTTTCCTTCTTTCTTTTTCCCTATTCCTTTCTATTTTCCTTCTTTCTGTTTTCCTTCTTTCTATTTTCTTTCTCCTTTCTATTTTTCTTCTCCTTTCTATTTTCCTCCTTTGAATTTTTCTTCTTTCTGTTTTTATCTTTCTTTCTATTTGTATTTTTCTTCTTTTTTCTTATTAATCTTCTTTTCTTTTCTCCTTTCTTTTATTTGTCTTATTCCTTGTACTTGTGTTTTTCTTTCTATTTCTTGTTCCTCTTCTTTTTCTTTCTATTTTTCAACTTATTTCTTTCTATTTTGTTACTCCTACGCTTCTCAATTTTTTTTTTTTATCTTTCTTATCTTTTCTTCTATTTTCTTCTTTTTCTTTTATCCTTCTATACTTCTATTAGGAAAACCATTCATTTACGCGTAAAGATTTATATTTGCGTTTTTAAAGTACACATGAGCGCCTCTTTTTTCTGCCATTGATTTAAGTATTTTGAGTCTAAAGATATAAAGTTATGGCTATGCTTGCATCAGTTTGTGTGCGTGCGCAAAACCAAAATTTTACTCTCTCAAACCTTTGCATGTTCCTGATTGTGAAAAACTTCAGAATAACAGCACGTTTTGCGGAAGATCACGTTGCGCCAACGAGTCCGGAAATGTTGTACGTGCAACGAAATGTAATATTTAATATCTTTTTTTTTTTTTTTTATCCACGACCGGAACTGGACCATAACCTCTGATGCTAGAAAATATTTCTCTATGCCTATTTTTGTTCTGTCTATGAGCTTATATTTGTATGTATAGGTTAATGTAGATATATTCGTACATTCTTGAACATGTAAATGTTTCTTGCTTATACTCCTGCATATTTTGTTTTGTTTTATAGCGTGCTGGTTAGCAAGTTAAGCTTGTAATTGAAATATTTTCGTGGAGATGCTCGTTCCTCGGTGCACGCTCTAATGCTCTGGCCAAGTGCTAGATAGCAATTATTTTCCGAACAATAAATTTCAACGAGCCCAGGTAAAAACAATGATTTTGAACGAAAGATTGCACTTTTGTATACTTCTATTGTTTTCGCTTATTCATAATGTTTTGTGCTTTATAATTCTTTCACACGAAGTAACCACTTGAGTGTTAGTGGCTTTATGACTTACTTTTGGTAAATTCGATATAAAAAAATGATTACGGGCAAAAATATTGCGGTTAACGAAGTAATTATCACGACATTTGAGAAATATTCTAATAATCTCCCCAAAGTATTGTTAAACAATTTCAATCATATATATATATATATATATATATATATATATATATATATATATATATATATATATATATATATATATATATAATATTAATTAGTTAGAATGATTTCTATTTTACTTTAACGCTAAAATTAAGGCATTAATAATTATAACCAAAGTTCGTTGTCAAGTTTTGGGAATTTTGATTGGTCATTGCAACTTATGTAACAGCGTTTCCCCTATCGAGGGGTGTTTGGTTGATTTAAACTTTTAAAACCCTTCATTCTTTATTTAACATCATCACGTGATAAGACACCAGAAATGTTGAAACAAAATGGCTATTTTTTGTAGGCAGTTTATAACATGTTTCTGCTATAATTTTCGAATAAATTATATTTGCTCTACTCTCTAATGAACACTGTTTTGAGAATAGTAGTTTTTGTTTATTGGAAGATATTCTGAATACAGCAATCCGATAATTGTATATATATATATATATATATATATATATATATATATATATATATATATATATATGTACAAGTATATAATTGGTGTATACGGAATGAATTCCAATAACCAACAATTACTGTTCTTAAAAGAGTGCTCAATACTGAGTAGAGCAGATATAATTTTTTTATTTAAAAAAAATTATAACATAAAAATGTTATAAAATCACTACAAAAATAGCCATTTTGTTTCAACACCACCTGAGTGTGTTTATGTTGTTTTAGGCGCGAGATTAGGACCCCATTCACACACTTGGGATTAAAATGTTTTCATATTGTCAGAGGACCGGATGACATATTAGCCTCTATTCTAACGTAATTTCAATTAAGTAATAAATTGAATAACATATGTATTTCTTCTTTTCACCTCAGTAATTTTATAATTTTAAACTTAAAAGTGATTAAATTTGGATTTCAAAATTGGTAATTTTTACTTTTAATTTTAATATCAAATTTTATCATATAATTTAATAATTATTGGTTAGAATAAATTCTTTTTTAATATTACCCGTATTTTAAAGATCTGAATAGCTATTATAATATGACTTCGTTGTCAAGCTTTTTGAATTTTCCTATACTTGTATTTTGATAGGTCATTCTAGATTTTGTAACAACGTTTTCCCCTTGCGAAGGATCGTTAATTAATTTGAAACTTTTAAAACCATTTATTTTACATTCAACATCATCACTTGACAAGACACCGGAGGTGTTGAAACAAAATGGCTATTTTTGTAATGATTTTATAATATATTTATGTTATAATTTTTAAAAATAAATAATTATATATATATATATATATATATATATATATATATATATATATATATATATATATATTGCCATCCACAGACAGAATGTTTCGCTGTATCACAGCTCATCATATAAATTAAAGAGGGAAACAACCGGTTTCGCTCCCGCTCTTCAAGGTCTTTTAATCGTGAGTGCAAAAGGTAAAATACAATTAATTTAAATTTGCGAATGATTGGTGAGAGGGGAAGAAATAAGTGAAGGAATGCTAGAGACTAATTATAGCAAGCCCCAGCAAGCTATCACGCTGTTTACACAGAGAAGTTTTGCGAGACTTGATATACATTGACTCTAGTACTTTTAAGTGAAATAAAGAGTGTGACTGGTACAAAACAGTGTTTTAGTCGGCACTATATTAAGCTGAACACCTGTTCTTTATAAGGTGCTCACAAATTGAGGAGCCATAAGTGTTTTGGATCAATTGATTTGGAACCATGGTATGATTCCTGATCTTACGTGGCACGTGTTGTTTTATTTTAGCATCTACTTGGGTTGTCCTCCCTATGTAGCTGACTCTGCAATCACAACTGTACTAACAGAATACATTTGATAAATTGGTGGGGGGGTCATCCTTATGAACAGATGAGAGGATCGAGCTGGTATTGAATACGACACGAACCTCAAAGGAAAAATAACTCACGGACAGTAGAAGAAATTTGCTTCGATAGCTTTTCACAGTCAGCTCAAATCCCCCCCCATATATATATATATATATATATATATATATATATATATATATGCGCACGCAGGTTTGTGCGCGAAGTGATGTAAATAAAGAAAAGTAATAATTGTTTTTACGCGGCTTTCGGCACACTAACAGATGAAGATTTTTTTCTTCTAATGCCGTCTTTCATTCACCATCTTTTAAGATGGTTACCTTGGTCTATATAATCTGTTTTATTTTTTTTCTTAAATGTTAATCAATAAATACCTCTGCTCTTTGGGCTAGACACACATATGTTTATATATGTTACAAATTTTTTTTACTATCATGGACGTTCTCAGAATACGATGTTTACGCCCGGACGATTCCTTCGGGAAGAAAAATATAAAAACACATAAATAAAATAATTAATATTGTTATACGTATTACTTTTCTTATTTAAAGTAATTTGTCTTATTTAAAGTGTTTTTTAAAATGTAAAAAGTATCAAATTGATTTCTATGCCCACACTGTATATGTAAACAATATATCTTCTATATTGATCCATTTTCTCTCGTAAATATCGTACAATTTAAACAATATATATCAGTGTTTCACGGAACTCCAGGGTTCCGCAAGAGGTCGATGGTGTTCCGTGAGAATTAGCGATGCCTACCCGAATGAATTTTTGAGAAATTTTTGTTTAATTTTATATTCATAATTTTAATATATCGTTGGAAAATCTTTGGTTATTATAATAAAGTCTTCAACCTCTTATATTATTTAAAATTATAATAATCACAAGGAATGACATTTACAATAAACGATAAATTATTGTAATATTTATCTGCTTTCCTTATGTTTATATGTTATACATATTTATGTTTATTTTTGTGTGTTTACAGATTTCTTAGTAAATGAATATCTCTGCAAGGTCTCATATAACGTGAAGTATGATAAATTTTTTGCGTTGCTAAAAAAATTCATGAAAAAGGGAGGTATTTTTTTCGTTAAACTATTTAGCCGAAAAAACATATTATGTTTACCACGTGGACCACGATAAATATATAAAAGTGATATATATTAATAATGGTAGATAATAACTTTTATGCAGCAGTTCCTAGGGATATGAAAACTATTTAAATGTTTCCACAAATGTAAAAAGTTTGAAAAACACTATGTAGCGTGTTGGAATCATATTTTTAAATAAATAATTATATTTATGCTCTACTTTCGTATCGAGCACTATTTTTTTTAAAAATAATTACAAAAATACTAAGGAACTTTGGATTATTTACCAAACCAGTTTCTTTCCTATTTTCTACAATATTTTCGCATATATATATATATATATATATATATATATATAGAATAATGATCGCTTAAGACGTGAAACTGTCAGTCCACATGCATTGTTGATTTCTTTGTCTACACTGATTATATCTAAATATGCCCTGTTCTATCTATCTATCTATCTATCTATCTATCTATCTATCTATCTATCTATCTATCTATCTATCTATCCTGCAACGATGCTATCAGCCTGTTACTGAAAAATTAAAAGAGAATTGAGTAGACCTCCTAATATTACTAGGAAAATTCTTAGGGAAAGCGGAGCGTGTAAAAAATAGTAGTGATAGTTGTAGGCTTTGTCTATAAGTCTAAATTAATCAGTAAGTATTGGCATAGTATAGAAATACCTATATTATATACTCATGTATAAGTCTACTTTATGCGTAGTGCGACCCCTCAGATGTTTTTTTTAATGAAAAACCTGATTTTTAATATAGCTCGTGTATAATGCTACCCCAGTTTCTGAGAAATACTAATAAGCCTACCGAGGTCAAATGTTGCGGGACTGCACATATTACATGACAAATAAATGGTCTACATTCTTTTTTTGTATAAACCTGCCTCAAAATGGTAAAAAGGACCACTTAAACACATCTAAATTATCTGATAGTATTTTTACCCCCTCACCCGCCGAAAAATACCGATTACCGAAAATGCAGGATTTTTAACCGCTTCAAAAACATTATTTGCGCATAGTGCGACAACGTATTTTTTGTGTAAAAACTGATCATAAAAACTCTCACGAAACACGGGTGTAGACGGTATTGCGCCATCTGCCAACGGACTAATGTTTTCCAATCTTATTCGATGATTGGAGTCGCCCGGGTTCAACTAGGTCTATACACGGATTTTATCTTCCTTTTTTCCACCCGTGTGGTCGAATTTTATTCACTTCCACATTTCTCCAGCAATTCAATAAGTTACGTCGTGGTATGGTACTTGGGTATAAATGATTTGTCCCAACTTCTTTCATTTGAGTTCTGATTGCCTGAAGATCGAGAAAATCTTAAGTGATGGCTCCACCTATGGCTCGCTGGAGTTTGAAGCCGTGAATCGGTTTTTTTTTGGCTCTCTATATGGCCTAGGCATTGAACACTATTATTTACTGCTTAATAGGTATTTGGTATTTTATACTTTCTTAGTTTGATTTTTTTCTTGTGTAAGGTTTTAATTCTTTATTTATTTTTGTTGTTATTAATGTTTTCTTCTCATTCATTTTGAGGTCTTTTGGTAGGTAGTCCGCTGCTTACAATAGACCTGATATATATATATATATATATATATATATATATATATATATATATATATATATTGCTCTACTTATTGAACTATTGAACCTTACTGCACACTCTACAAGTTTGTATCTGTTATCAGTAACACAATTCAAAAAAACATTTCGATTTGCATTATATTTTTCGTCTCGGATGCTACCTGAAATTTACCAAAAATAAAATAGTTTCGATGCCTGATGATGGCCAGAGAACACGTCGAAAGTACTTGCATATTTAAGGAAGACCTAATACAGTTAATCCTTTTAAAAACAAGGATCATAACATTTATAAAGTGGTTAGTGGGTTACCGCATTTTAAAATTTAGTTAGCGAAGTGAATTCGCCATTTTATCTCATTAACTATACTAATTTACTTTTTGTATGAATGATTCATTGTAATACATAAATACATACATACATGCACACACATGTATATATATATGTATGTATATATGTATATATATTTAAACATATATTATTAAATATAACAGACAATGAGTTCTATTATGTCTGATCATGTCACGTTCGAAAGTTTGAATGTTTGTTTTAATTTCAAACAATTCATGTTTTAATTGCAAACAATTGACTTCATAGTCTATAATAATCCTACAACCACACAACTCAATTCTCGACAAAAAAAACAATAAAAAAAACAATGTAGAGTATCAATTTACATGCCTGTTCAGAGATTATATATTGGTTTTACTACAACCATGCTCTCCCGTAGACTTACCTGTTACTTTTCTGATCTTATTTCTATTAAACATCATTTCAAAGAAAAACATAGCCATGTAGATAATATTAGACAGATCTTAGTTGACAACAGAATAATACTCACACATACACACAGTAAAAAGAACCTTCAGATATTGGAGCCCATCTACATTAAAACGAAGCAACACGCACTCAATAAAATTACATTTCAAACTAATCACAACACATTACATTGCTTCTAGATATTCGCTCGATTTTAATACTCCGGTCTATCACGTGTTATGATGTCATAGAACCGTATCTTGAACTTATGATCTACGTCTCATGCTCCCTAACCGTTATCGTCGCTTAGCAATTTTCTATGTCAAAATAACAAAATATCATCTCTGACAGAGTATATCTTTGTTTAATGTATGTATAATCAATTTGATGATGGCTCATGGGAGCCGAAATCTTGGAACCTAAAAATGTCCAAATTTTGGAAAGTTTTCGTCTTTATTTTCAGGAGAAAAAAAGAAAAGACTTAATTAGTCATCATATAATCGAAATGAATTTATTCCAACATATATATCTATATATATAGATAGATAGATAGATAAACCTAGTGAGCCAGACAAAGTTTGTCTGGCTCACTAGCTTTATCTAGGTCTGCTCTATGGTTGTATCGAGTTTTTTGTTAGTTAGTTGTTTACTCGTGTCGGGTTTTTTTTTTTATTTGGGCTTCAAACCTGTACCCGTACGATTTTTTTCGACAGACATTCATGTTTCTAGCTCTTTCTTTTTTTAAACCTTTTTTCCCTCGAGATTGATTTGATTATTGGCAAATCAATAATTCGAAGATTTTTCGAAACGAGTATAGTTACCTTTATATATATATATATATATATATATATATATATATATATATGTATATATATATTGGGAGAGAGAGAGAGAGAGAGAGACTTGAAACAGTTTCATCCACGGAATAGCCTCGCAAGATATCCTGAAAATATGCTGAGTACTTACTAGTAGGTAAAATATTTTGTAAAGGGCCAGGAACGTTAAAACTCCGGTAAGATGTGATCCTCTTTGCAAACCGAATTTTTGTATATAAAAATCATAAAGTGTGAAATAACATACGATTTTATTTTTTTTCTATTGGTAGGAAGATAATTATTTTTGTTTGAACTAGATGATTTTTTAAATGTAAACAATTACTAAGATGATATATATATATATATATATATATATATATATATATGTGTGTGTGTATATAATTATTAATATACATACATACATACATATATATATATATATATATATAGCCACACATAAAATCTCATATATATATATATAATTGCTTATATATATATATATATATATATATATATATATATATATTCGAATATATATATATATATATATATATATATATATATATATATATATATATATATATAGGCACACATAAACACTCATATATATATATATATATATATATATATATATATATATATATATATATATATATTTATATAATTAGGAAAAGCCTTATATTACCGACAATAGATTGTTAACGTTTTTGCTAATTATTATAATAATTTGCTCTGTATCATACATTGAGCTGTCATATGGACTGAAAGTCCTCTTAGAAATAATCCCTACCAATTACAATCTACTATTATACATAAATACACGGATATATATATATATATATATATATATATATATATATATATATATATATATATATATATATATGTAGAGAGACAGATATATAGATAGATAGATAGAGAGAGAGAGAGAAAGAAAGAAAGAGAGGAGAACCAAAGAGAGATTAGACAATTGAATGACAAAGTGTAAAAACTCTATGCGACACGTTTCGTCTCTTAGGACTTCAGTCGACTAAAGTAATGTTTTATGGACGGAATTTTATTGATCGAAAAACTAAGGGGAATAAATATGACAGATATACTCATTACTTGTTTAGATCTCAAAGTTCCTGGTAGTAAATGTTTAAGCATTCAACATTTTTCCAATATATTTCACAAGGGTATTTCGGGATAAAATTGTCAAATTTCACACACGCATGCGCGCGCACACACATACACGCACGCAAACACATTCATATATATTTATGAAGAATGGAAAAAAGTTTTTCGTGTCTTCTGTTTCGTTCTTTAGGATTTCATCCGACTAAGTTTATGTTTACGTTAGATGAACTTTAGAGATATTTAAGCATATTGCAACCGTGATGTTGGTGTAAAGAAATTTTATATCTTGACTAGCCAAGAATTTGTCAGCCATATTTGTTTCACTTAGTTTTTCTACTAGGTTGACACTTATTTTTTTTTAGAACTGATAAAAATGTACCTAACACAATCAAAATTTAACCTCTCCCTACCAATAGATAACATAATAATAATCTACCGTCTCATCACTAATCATTACCATTTAACAGTAAATAATATTTTTACAAACGCAAATTTGTATTGATAGCATATATTTTCTTATAATTTCTTGAATCCTGTCCTTTCAAAAAATATTTTACCTAAAAAATTAACATACTTCAGATATATTGATGATGATCTATTAATATTTCTCCCTGATACTGATTTACCTGATTTGGGACATAAATTAAACGAGTCAATAAAAATGATATCATAAATTTCTATTCCCACAAGAAAGAAAAAACAAACGAATAAACGGAATAATCATCGGATCCTTCTTAAGAGCATCCAGAATATGCAGCCCACAATATTTACATGAAGAGTAGGAATAAGTTGAAAATACTTTCAACTTCCTACAATACAGAATTTCATATTCAGTGTGAATCAAAAGCTCATAAAATATTCGAAATTAGAAAAAAAAACATCCCTCCTTAACAAACCCAATGAATCAAAAATATATTGTCCTACCCACCATGTCAAAACTACAAAAAAGAATTTATCTAAAGATAAAATTTGTCACAATTACGTATAAAACAATAAAATTCATATGAAACACTAAGCTAAAACTTGGAAGAATTTCCTGTAATAATCGTCACAAGGAATATATTGGAGAAACCTCAAAGGTTATTAAAAACATATTATATGAACGCAAAAGGGGTCTTTTACAAAACAACACATTAAATGCATTAGTTTTCCACCGTAACGAGACTGATCACAGTTTTGGTATAAAAAATTCTACCCGAATTGAGAGAAAAAAATCACTTGGACAAAAATGTTTAGAAACTGGTTAAATCGCTAAATCATCCACAATAAATTTGTGTTCAAGTTCTTACCACTCGTGGCAGATTTTCTTTTATCACCATGTGGGGCATTTAATAACAAAAATGATGGAAACACTAACAAAAAAAAAAAAGTGAATGAAATTGTCACGATTTTACACCGAAAACACGTAAAACATAATCTTTAAATTTAAAATTTCCAACAAAAACGCGTTACATAAAAACATTTTACATTTTGTCATACACCTTTCCCCTAAAACTGTTCTTGATATTATATCGTTTATATGGGCATCCCATATATATATATATATATATATATATATATATATATATATATATATATATATATATATATATATATACCGGGAGTAACAGCAACATTGTACAATTGTTAGATTAAGATTTGAACCCTTGTATCTTGAAAATGATTAAAGATATATTACTGGAATTCTTCGAGGTATTTTTATAACATTATTATACTCTACTTTGAACAATAAGAATGTATTTAGCTCTAAGTTCAAAATGATGATCACTATTGCTGTTTTGACCTCCTGAGCAAATTTTCCTATTTACTCTTCCGACATTTTTACCGTTTTCTTGATAGTTCATGAATGGACTTTGAAGTTGGAAGCTAGAGTATGAATGTTGTTACCATTACTGAAGAACTGAATGATATTTTTCCTCTCACCATTGGTCAGTTGCGAAGACAGTGTGAATGAAAGAAAAAACGATATAAACCTGTTTTCTTTCAAGCTGAATAACTCAATGGATTTTTTTTTTGTGATTCTTACAGCAAATCATGTCAAGCTGGCTAATCTTTGAAAACTTGGAAAAAAGAAACTCAGTTTAGTTGTTTTTTTAGATATTAAACATTTTGGGGGATGCACAATTATCACATGCTGTTACATGATTTGAACAATTTTGCTGTTACACCCGATGTATATATATATATATATATATATATATATATATATATATATATATATATATATATATATATATATATATAGAGAGAGAGAGAGAGAGAGAGAGATAGATAGATAGATAGATAGATATTCGAAAGTAGGTCAGATGGAGAGCCTCTAGTCAACACTTGTATATGCAATTTCTTTGCTATATTAATTTCATTGCACAATCAGTGCAAGTCAAAATTAAAATCGTGTTGTATCCTTAAAAAGGTTACAAACAGACAAAGGTGTTACTCGTAGATGAAAGAAGAGAGGTTTATTGTAAAAGAGAATACACTACTGAAAAACAGGGAATCGGGTGGCAGGCTATTAATTCCCGAATCAAACTTATTTATCTCACCTCCCCGCGAGGCAGGATTTGGCACAAGGCCGTTTTTAATGCAGAGTTAAAACGGAGCCCGTGGGCTCTGGCAAAAATTTACAGTAGACCACGTAAAAACGGGGTCGAGTAGCTGTCTAGGTCTGGGTTCTTCTCCGCCCGAAGGCAAAGAGTTCGACCAGCTCAGCTGGAGACGAATCCCCCAGGTATATTCTGTGATCACTATATATATCTACTGATATAGTCAGTCCACATAGGCGATAGGGAGTGTGGGACATACCATTACCACAAATTGTTTCTATTTTCTCGTATAAATTCAACGATTTTCCTTTATATTCGTTCTAATATTAATATGAAATGCATTGGAAATGGCATATTTTATTTTATCGCGCAGAGTAAGCAATAATTATTTATGGACAAAATCATATGACCAATTTTGTTATAGATTTAAAAAATTAGCAATCTCCCACAGTTAATAAAGTATAAAATGTATAATAAGCAAATGGCAAAGTCGATATGATCCATCATAATAGTCGAACATTTTAAAGTGTTATATAGGAATAAAGTGTCACTGCCAACACTTGACTTAGGACATAGATCGCCAGTGAGCAAAGACATGCGATTCAATCAATGAATTAAGTGGATCACGTGACCATAGAGGAAACCCGTATATAGGAAATCGCGTGACGTCTAAATGATCTGTATTTCTATTCTATCCTCTACTATTATACAGAGCGCTCTATTCACTAAACTATTTCTCTATTAGGATCGCTACACGGGCTACTGTTCGAGCGTGTATTATCGTACAATTAGTGTGAGTGTTATTCGAAGGCGTCTGACACCGGCATTGTTCAACGGTGTACTATAGTTGTATCTACGATTACAAAGTGACAACGAGCATTGGTTGGCATCACAAAAGTGTCAAACAAGTGTTCGTTGACACAAAATAAAGTTTAGCCTAGGAAGAGCATAAATGTATTTTTTGGAAGACGTGTACACAAATTATCGGCATATTTCTAATCGAAGCACATGTTGGTTTAATTTAACCAAAGAAAATTATTCACATTCAGTATAAAGTATTTTAGGTGCTGTTTATCTGTACGGACATCACTGCATATGTCGTTACATGGCTTCCGTCTATTCAATTTAAGCATAAAATACATTTTCTCATATTTCTGTGATTTAATTTGCATGTTAAGACCAAAAATGCAAAAAATGTTAACTTATAATTTCGGAAAGAGAACTATTAGGAGTGCATAAAAGTCAAAATACATTTTATTTGAAAACTGGAAACGGCATAAAATATAAAAGGTTTTTTAAAAAACAAAACAAAAAAAACACTATTCATCTGGCGCCAGTTTAAAGTATCTAAAGTATATCTATCTATATTCCTCAAATAAGGTATTGTAACTATTTACACTATTTGCATTGTTCGGGATGTTGTCTTCATCTTTTTATCAAATTCAATCTACTCCTGAAGACTAAATAAATAGTTCGATTCGAAATACCAAAGTATATCAGCTTAGAGAACGTACAGTTGCCGAAATGTCGTGAATAATACAATAGAAGATGAGGACAACTGTCTGGACAAATTAAATAGCGTAAATCTAAAGTATAATTATAAACTATAATTTAGAAAGAGACATTTTCACTGAAATGTGTTAGAAAACGTTCAAGGAAAGAGGAATTTTTGGCATAATGGTCACACTATATGACAAAAGAAAACATTCCTGCTGTCTTGTTTAAACTGACGCGTTTTTTTTCGATACATCTAAACTATAAATTATAAACTAGAATTTTGAAAATTGAGAATGCGTCTGATATGTTAGAAAATTTGTTTGAAATCTAAAAAAACACACACTTTGAGTTTAATGGATATTATTCTTGTAATAATTTCACCCCATGCAAGGCAGTAAAGCCACTAAGATACAAGAAGTTTCTGAGTGTGAAAGAAAAAAGAAAAACATCATTAATGAGCGGGAACAATAAAGAGTAATCAAAATGACAGGAGATAACAATTTTCATTTAGATTTTTGAAGATTTAAGTGGGCTGGAAACGACAGAACCAAAAAAGAGTTCTAGAAGCAAGAAGTGCGCGAAAAGAAAATGTTAACATAGAACTTACGGTTGCATCTATCTAATTCAATAGTAAAATGATGAGACCTTGCGGCTAATCTAGTACTGCGCTTAAAATCATAAAATCTATGTACCAAGGCGTAGTGTTTATCCGAATACTTAACGAGACAGTATTTATAGAAAAGGCTGAGGAAAGCTACTTTACGGCGGTGGAAAGGTGACCGAAGCCGAAACACCAGATCAGGACCTATAATATTGCTGATTCTTGTTTGAATTTTACGAATTTTTAGATATACAGCAGGAGCACAGGGCCATATGTAGCAGCAGTATTCAGTGTATCTTTGGAATAAGAAGGCGCCCGTTCGTATCATACTCATGGCGACAGCTTAAATTGACGCCTTTTTTCTTTGTCATATACATACATATAATTAGAAAATGTAATTTTGAAGATTGAAAATTCCTATGAAATATTTTGAAAATTTCCAGATTTTAACATGAAATCGACAAAAATACAAACTTCAAGCAAATTTCTCACACTTTATGGAAAGACGATATCACATTAAAATTATGCCTGGAGGATTTATTAAAAATAGAAGAGGGATAACTTTTACCCATAACTAATAAAGTTAAAATAATAATCCTCAAAAAAGAAGAAGGGAAACAAACTTAAATCGTGTTTTCCCTAAAATATTTAATATTCGAAATAAGTTCTAAATATTTAATTTACAAGTGATAATTTTAATTTGTCTCGTCGTGACTTCATTATGCAAAAGCGTTTCATATATATGGAACTGCTAGGTAACTTTAACACATTATATAAGAATATTAGAATAATCCTGAAGCTATAACGGCGTATACAGGTTGAGAATGAATTCAGAAAATATATTAGGTTGGTGCAAAAATAATGTCGTTTTCTCACATAGTAACGTATGTGAGAAAACGACATTATTTTTGCACCAACCTAATGCAAAAATAGAAAAAAGGTTAAAGACCAGGATGCGTTTTCTCATCGGACTTATTCAACCTATACTGTGGGATGATTCTTAGAGAATTAGAAGTCTTACCTGGAACATTATTGGCGGTCACAATCTTAGGGTAAGGACTCCGAAAGAAGGCAATGAAGGAAAATGAAAAGAAAGTGCTAAACCTTAATTACAAGAAGTTAGAATGCATGGTTGGAAGAGCCTAACATGGAAATTACAAATTTGAGATACCAAAATCAAACAAGTACAACAATTGAATTCTCTCGAAAGAGTTTTAACAGAGGACTGAACTTGCGCCCCTAAAATCCGAAGACGCATTTGAGATAGCGAAAGATACCTCACAAAAGCTAATCAATGTATTGAAACACAAAGAGATTTTGTTAGAAACAAAGAAAACAATACGAATATGTTACGTAATATCAGTCCTACATGGGAGTGAATGCTTGACAATCTTCTGATAGATGAAGAAGAGATTTGATGCAACAGAAATGTGGTTCTACAGAAGGTTGCTGAGAATAACATGGGCCGGACATGTGGACAACGACGAAAATTTAGAGAAAATGGAGACAAAAAGAAACTTATATTTAACATCAGGAAGTAGCAGATGAAATTTCTAGGGTAAATAATAAGGAAAGATGGATTGCAACATATGATACCCACAAGAGAGGATCTCTTGAAGGCAAGAAGGACAAATGGAAATCATTCACCTACTAAGCGATCTTGATTAAATGGATGATGCGACAAGGTTTAAGTGAGATAACAGAAAGAAAATTTTTATTAAGAGCCACAAAAGAGAGGAAATTGTGGAGAGGTATGATCGTTGGAATCATGAAAGGACACGGCACATAGAAGAAGATATGGCAAGAAGAAACAACGTTTTCATGAATTCGGTTAAGACGGTATATTTTATTCGACGTACTTGAGACGATTTGAAAAAAAAAAAAAAAATTAACACGGTAAGATGATAGGAAAGATGGCCTCCAGGATAACAGGATATCGAAATCAATAGACTTTTTCAATTTGTTATTCTACTTCCCAGAAGGCAAGAAGGAGTAATAAGTAAAATTTAGAAAGACATTAATACAAAAAGCAATAAAGCTATTCGTCGTCGTAATTAGCGACAGTAGGATTCAGTGTTAAAATTTGTGACAAATGTGCGTTTTTCCAAGAGTAAATACTAATAACCTGAGACAAGAGAAATAATTAATCTAAGCTAAACACAGTCAAGAGAGTGTTCTTTTAACTTGCAAAACAATAAAATATAAAGGAATAAAAATGAGGACATTTCTTACAAAGCGTTTCAATGCTTCGAATATTGCTGCCGCATATGGTCTGGTTCTCCTGCTATAGATTTAGAGTTTCTTGATAAAATGAAAAGAAGAATCTGTGATGTTATAGATGATGACTTGGTATCCCGGCTTCAGATACTTCCCCCCCCCCCGCTTTAATGTCGCTTCCCCTAGTTTTTTCTATAAATACTGTCATTATAATTGTTCTGCTGAACTTGCCTCTATGGATTTGTTTTCATATTGTAAATACTCATTAGGGCTAGTTTTTAGAATTGTTGTTTTATTTCCCCACCCCACAGACAATGAATTGTAAATATGGGGACTAGTTATTATTTTCATAGAGACAAAGAGGTATTATGGTGATTGTAGTAAGAAAGGTACGTATGAATGTGTTGTTTTGGTGCAAGGAATATTGTTTGTACGATTGGGTCAGCGTTTGTGGCTAGCTAAGTTATAGTTAAGACAGAAGAAGACCGTCCTTTCCCCAATCCTCACTTCGGCCTTGTGCCACATTTCTGTGTATGAAATCATAAATATCACTTTCCTCTATGGTTTTGTTTTCATATTGTAAATACTCATTGGGGCTAGTTTTTAAATTATTGTTTTATTCACCTGCCCCCACAGACAATGAATTGTACATATGTGGACTAGTTAGGATTTTCATAGAGACAAAGAGGTATTATGGTGGATGTAGTAAGAAAGGTAAGTAAGAATGTGTTGTTTTGGTGTTAGCAATATTGTGATGTGTTTGGGTCTGTGTTTGTGGCTAGCTAAGTTTAAAGTTAAGACAGATGAAGACCGTCCTTTTCTAACTTCCCTATTTTGGCCTTATTCATTTTGGAAATATTATAAATAAATATCATTTTCATTTATGGTACCTGAACTTCACTAACTTAGAAGGTCAGGTTTCATCATTTTATACTTGAATTGACTTTTGATGTAACCGTTATTTCTTTGCTAACAGTTTCTTTTCACGTACTTCTCGATTGCAAAACTCTCTTCGGACTTTTCCTGTTTTCCAGCCAATATCAATCGTTATCCATTGTATTCTGGATTCCTCTTCTTTTATTGTTATTTGCTCCTTAATAATGTTTTTCTTTTTCTTAGTCTTTCACACTCGGTCACCCTTTGTGTCTTAGAACTCTTGTTACCTCGCTTGGGTGGAAATGATAAAAAAAAGGAAAAGAAAAATTATTACCGGGTATCCAACAATATGGTGAATGGCAGAAGAGGTGAGAAAACATGCCTAACCGGTTAAAGCTTCATCCACAAGAGACATGCTCCTGATATATTTTATTCCGTTTTGAAATTCGCCGTAAGCAATATTTTTTCCTGATTCCGTGTTATTCAGTTTTCCAGTCCATCATATGATTGAAATGGGGAACTTTAGAAAAAGTGTCAGAGGTTTTAAGGTGTGTTTCACATGGGCTGTCAAGACAGAATCACAATTAACGTGTTGACTATCCTACATCATTTCTTTCCAGTCACCTTCAAATGTTTATTTTGGACATTGTATTAGGCACGGTGGAGTAATGGATAGCGGCTCGGATTGAGGAATAGGAGGGCCAAGTTCGAATTCCAGTCGATTCCATTACATTCACATACGTGCTAATACCCTTAGGAAAGGTATAAATGCTCTTCCCTCCAGCTATGGGTAAATAGCAGGACAAACCGGGTTCTATAGCCTTGAATGGTACCTGGTCTACCGTCGAAAGAAATGGTAACCTACTGCGAGAAAAAGTCTGCCTTGTCAGTCATGTATCGAAATACATGCGCCTAAGCGTGTATCACGTATGGGACATGACTGATTTACCGGAAATGAATAGTGGGTCCTTTTCCACAATGTTAAATGGAGGAAGTGGCTTCGTTGTAGTGGAAAGCTTGCTTAACAAGAGCAGGACTGCATACAAGAAAGATTCATCGGAATTCATTATGAAATATGAAAACAATTGTTTATTGCTGTTTATTAAGCGATGACCAAGCAATCGTAGCTGAAGATTGCTGCCAACATTTAAAGAGTTCAAATTTAACTTTGGCAAAAAGAAAAAAGAAGATATTTAATGTTTAGAAAAAAAAAAGTATTATCCTTAATCTTGATAATTCCCGACCACATTGTTTTGGAAAAAATACGTCTATCCTATTCCCTGGGCATCGCTCGTTCCGATTGTCATCTATTTAGAAAGTTGCAAAGATATTTAAATAAACTTCACAAACTTCAAGAAGAAAAGGTGGAAAATGAGTTTTTCTATTATTTCAGATGAAAACCTAAAGAATTTTATACAGGTTGTATTAAAAAGATGGTTGACAGCTAGAATCAGGTTAATGAAAACAATGGACATAATATTGATGATAATATGATGCGTGTCTGTCAACTCCTATTTAATAATATTTGTAATAGAACTAATCGTGCAGAACCTTCAATACGATTCTATATGAAGAAATATAAGAAAATAAGATAAAAATAAATGCTTCGGGAAATAAAATTAAAAAAGAAACAAACATACAATAAGTACGTATATAGCTAAATAGAGAAACATACATATCATTAGAAACAAAGAAAAGGTTACTGAAGTGTTACGTAATATCACTTCTCTTGTATGGCTATGAATACTGCACGATCGATGAATAGACGAAGAGACGTGAAACAACTGAAATGTCGTTATACAGAAGGATGCTGGGAATACCATGGACCAAATATAAAATAAATATAAAAAAAAAGTATTCGGGAATGAAAATTAGAAATGGAAATATTTAATAAAATAAGTATGTATATAGATATAATGATACGTAAGGAGAATTGTAGTAATAAAAAAGAAAACTACAGGCTGTACGATTTGAAGTAAATAATGACAAACGCAAAGAAAAACTACGTTGAAATATACAAAATAACAATAATAATGTAAATATTAGCAATTTTCTTATATGGAAGTATTCGGTATTATATTATGTTCTATTTCCTTATCGCCGACACCGAATTAAAAATAAAACGTATTAATATATATTCATTCCGCATCCTGTAATTTTATGATGAATTTAGGCTATGAGACGTCATTGGTTTCATTTCAACTCCAGAACATAGCTTGTGTCTGAAAAGTTTTATCTCGAGTCCTTTTCTTGGAATACTTGCTCAAGAATATTGATTTTTTGATCCAGATATGAATATCTACGTCAGCAGCATGGCACCCCCCCCCATGACCACCAGTACGTTTGCATTGGAATGGGAAAGCAGGATTATTGTTTACTATTATTAGATTCTTTTTGGGTGTAGTCTGAAATGCTTAAATTATCAGTGCCCGTCTCTTCACATCTGTATATGCGCAGAAAATAGTCTACGAAGAGGTTAAATAGACTACGGCTCTCACTTGATTCTTGCACTTCGGATGACGTCTAAAATGATTCGTTATTCGGTTCTTCACCATAAGATAAACGAAAAGTATTAAACATATAAATAAAGAAATACGGATGTAAAATGGTGGATGTAATATAATGTGGGTTGACAAGTGAATCTCGTAAACAACTCGCTTGTATAATGAATATGGTTTTTACTAATTGCACCATCATTACGGCTATGTGCGCAGTTTCGTAAATATTTGCTCCAGGTGCAGAACACTTACGGTCATGTCATTCGCTGTGAATAAACAGAATAATGGAAATGCAGCAATAAAAGCCATCAAAATTACAATCGATGATAGCATAGTGGGTGAAAACGGATGTTGGATTGGTATAGAAAAGAAACATATATTTCGGTTGTAGATAGCTGTATGTTTCTCGTTGGTACCAGAGGCTAGGTGGTTCCACTTGAAAAGCTGTTTCAGCACAATGTCTCAGCCATTAGGCCGTACTCACGCAAGCTTGTTGAATTTTAATAAAAAGGAGAAATAAAAAAAAAATATAAGAAATGAAATTTGAATGTACAAGTGGAAGAGTGATTCTTCCTTTTCTACGTGTATATTCATATTTTTCCTTAGTTTTCTATTTCTCGTTTGACAAAGAGATGAAAAAAAAGAAGTAGAAACAGGAGATGAAAGAAGAAAAAGGAGTAAGAGGAAGAAGAAGTAGTAGAAGAAAAATAATAATAATAATAATAAGAAGAAGAAGAAGAAGAAGAAGAAGAGGAAGAAAGAAGGAGGAGAAAATGAAGAAGAGGGAGTGGAAGAAGTAGAAGATGAAGACCTAGAAGAAGAATGAGAAGAAAAAGAAGTGGAAGACAAAGAAGAATAACAAGAAGAAGAGGAAGATAAGGGAGAAGAAGAAATACAAGAAGAAGAAGAAGAAGAAGAAGAAGAAGAAAAAAAAGAAGGAGGAGGAGGAGGAGGAAGAGAAGTGGAAGAAAAAAAAAAGAACTAGAAGAAAAGAAAAATAAGAAGAAGATGGAGAAGAAAAGAAGAAAATGTAAAAAGAAGAAGAAGAAAATGAAGAAGAAGAAAAAATGAAGAAGATGAAGAAGTAAAATGAAGAAAATGAAGAAGAAGAAGAAAATGAAGAAGAAGAAGAAGAAAATGAAGGAGAAGAAGAAAAAGAAGGAGAAGAAGAAAATGAAGAAGAAGGAAATGAAGAAGAAGAAGAGGAAGAAAATGTAGAAGAAGAAGAAGAAAATGAAGAAGAAGAAGAAGAAGAAGAAGGAGAAGAAAATGATGAAGAAGAAGAAGAAGAAGAAGAAGAAGAAGAAGAAGAAGAAGAAGAAGAAAATGAGGAAGAGACAGAAGAAGAAATAGAAGAAGAAGAATGAGAAGGAGAAGTAGAAGAAGAGGAAGAGGAGGAGGAAGGAGTGGAAAAAGAAGAAGAACTAGAAGAAGAATGAGAAGAAAAAGAAGTGGAAAACGAAGAAGAATGGCAAGAAGAAGAAAAGGAAGATAAGGGAGAAGAAGAAATAAAATAATTAGAAGAAAAAGTGGAAGAAAAAAAAGAAGAAAAAGAAGAATAGGAAGAAGATGAAGAAGAAAATGAAGAAGAAGAAGAAATAGAAGCAGAAGAAAAGAGAGAAGGAGTGGAAGAATAAGAACAAGAAGAATGAGACGGAAAAGAAGTGGAAGACGATGAAGAATAACAAGAAGAAGTAGAAGATAAGGAAGAAGAAGAAATAAAATAATTAGAAGAAGAAGTGGAAGAAAAAATAAAAACTAGAAGAAGTAGAAGCAGAAGATTGAATGAAAGGAGAAAAGAAAGAAAAATACGACGTAATAGAAGGTATTATAGACAAAGTAAAACGTATGCTATTCTCCTCCTTAACGTTTTAAAAGAAAACAAAACATAACAAGTCAAACAAACAAAAATCAGAGATACATATATGTTCATATAGATAATTTAGCCATGGTGTTAGGGTGAGAAATATGCGAGGAGAAACTGTTTGGTGACTTTTTACGCATGTCATTCCGTTCATTTTCAGCTTCTGAAAAAGCCAGTGGAAAAACACATCTTTCCCACTTGAAAGCCACACAATAGGCGATGATTTTAATTCGTTTCAGAGATTTTGATTTTCTTTTTTTTTTTACCTTGCACCAAGATTCACTTTTCACCTTCCTTGTATTCATGAAAAACTTCGCCATCCTTTCCTCATTTCCAGAAATAAAAAAAAATCAAAAAAATCACTATATTGGATTTTTTCCTCAACCGCGTTGCATTAAATCCAGTTAGATGACATCAGATTAGCAGCCGCAGCAGCAGCTACTAAAATTCATATGATTTTCTCTTGGCAAATTCATCATTCACATTCAAGCTCAAAATTATTGACATATAATTTTCTCGTTTGGCTTCACTACGACAGACAGCTTTTATTGGTATAACCCAGACGATTGAATTACACTTTTCTCATCTACCTCATTCAAGGAGTCGGCGTCCGAGTCCAGATAAAAAAAAAAGGAAGAAATAAATTTCGAATGCTGATTTTCTAGGTAGGCAAGCCAAATCCACGCCAAACAAATAACAGAATATTCCTTCCCATATTTTACCCAAACTTAGCCTTGAGCAGCAATAAGTTGAGCTTTGTAAACAACGATCAATTGATTGACTCATTTTCTCCGGCTTATCAGCTCTTTTCAGGTTATTTAAAGCCAGAAAATATTTTTATACAGTAATCATAATAATTTACTGATACAAATCTTACTAATTATCCCTGGGACAAAAGATATGGATTCATACGTTTAGCAAGGGTATTTGCGCGTAAGTGGAACTCGGCTCTCTGATTAAAAATTCAAAACCATTACCCACTACACTAGCGGCACATCCAGGCTTACAACATCGGGTATTACCAAGCATTCACCCATCTAGGTACTGATCAAGCTAGACGTTGCTTATTTTCGGTGATCGTACGAGAACATGTGTTTCAACGTGATACAGTCGTAAACCTGTAAATATCGAGAGAGTACACTAGTAACGCTATTCGTAATATTATTCGTTTCCTTACAAGTAAACATCTGGCATTTAATGACCGAACAGCCAGTGCTACTCTCGTTTAAAATTTATAAAATCTTCTGTTGGAAGAATTTTTCAGAAAAAAAGTTTATAAAGTTCAAAAACTTCTGTTTTAATATTATGTGGGGGTTTTCTTACTAAACTTTTGTTTGAAGACGTGTGAAACGTCAACATCGGGATTACGTCATGATTGTCTGTTTGAGTTACATGTTCTGTCCATTTTAGTTGTTGCTGTTTCTGAAAATAATCATATGATGCAACTTCCGCCATTTTTAATATAGTTCTTTGTGGTTCTGTATCACAACTCCAGAAGACTTGAAAACGAATTGCCCCCTCTAAGACTTACTGTGTTTATTATACGATATTTTTAACTAGAAATCTGCTGTATGCAGCTGTCAGTTTAGATAATTCTGGGTGGATTTGAAGCCATGTATGACATCTGGTCTGCTGAAGCTATTTATGAATATTTATAAATATTTTGGTTTTGTAACAATTTGCAGTGATGAACTAAAGTACCCCAAACACTGGATATACTCTGTTCAATCTCCTTATCATCTATAATAAATTTATAATATCTAATGCATATAACGACGCATTTGAAGTGTTTCGTCTTAACTAATTCCGCATCCTGAATCTTTATGATCGATTCAGGCCACATGAGAACACTGCTTCCATTCCAGTTTTAGTTGGGTTTATATTGAATTATATTTCTTGAAATATTTCGTATAGGATGCAGGTTGTTTGTTCAAGACAGTTCTTATTCCACTATGAATACCTATTTCATTGGTATAGTACCTGCACATGATCAGTACACTGGTCTCAGGCAGGAAAGCAATGAAGCTGTTTTCTATCAGTAGTTACATCACATGGATGGTGACTCACAAAATTTTAGTAACAGCTTCAGTTCTAACTAGCGTCTCCATCAATATGTCTGAATTTCTGCCTGAATTTATGGAATGAGAAGTTATCATTACTCACATTGTTAACATTCAAATTAATCTCTCCATCTTTGCTGTTAGCTTTGGCCGTTATGCTCCTTGTAGATCCGATTAATGGATAACGGGTTCAGCTCGAAATTCCATGAGAGTTAGCAAGAAGATACACGCCTGAAGAAGTCTGTCAGGCGGAAAGGTCGAAGCGTTTTGATAAGAATAAGAAAGATGATGTTATTAATCCGATTGTAAATAATATAAATAAGGACTTTGTAGTTGGAGAGCTCTGAAATATCTGTATGAATTTCGCCAGTGAAGAAAGTCATTGGGTTATACAGTGTAACCCGGATATAAGAGACCCGGATATAAGATAAACCCGGATATAAGAGAGATTTTATCTGGTCCCAAATTAGAGCCTATGTTAATGTATATATAAGAGACCAAACCCGGATATTAGAGAAACCCGTATATAAGAGACTTATTCTCCGGTCCCGACAACTCTCTTATATCCGGGTTACACTGTATGTATGTACCGATACTCACTATCATTGGCATGCTTAAAAATCATTAAAATAAAAAATGATTGAACAAGTGGTCATCTACAGAATAATTATAACTATATAGACAATAATGTTAACATCGTTCAGAAAAATGGGCTGTTTGCAATTGAAGCGTTTTCCTGTCAGTTGCTCTTTGTATAGTATTTGAAGAAAAATCAGTGGTTATAGAAATACGAAGAAACGGAGTTTAATTCAGTCATGGGAAAACTACACCCGCGGTTCACCTGCTCACAGTTTGGCATTCTGATTAGTGCAACTAATTAAATGAGGAAAATAAGGTTTATTAAAATACTGTGTTATGTTTTATTCTCACTTGTTCACACATATTTTCTCTCATGCCAAGATGTGTTATTACAGGGAAATAACTATTAAATTCCTGAGTAACCTTCCTTATTAACGCATGTTGTGTGTTGGGTACAGATCGACTAAACCACATACGTAATGATTAAGTACGATTTTTCTTGAATTGTGTAAATTTTCGTCGAAGGTTACGTTCTCAGCAATTTAAATCATTGATGGTTTTCATTAAGGAAGATCATACGTGAAAAATAGTTTGATTTAGAAACGAAAAAAATTTATATTCATTTTTTTCTCTGCTGAAGAAAGATATTCGATCTTTCTGTATTTTTAAATGAATAAATTAGAAACAAATCACGTACAGTAGTATGTGTTAATCTCTGATTCCAGAGATAATATCTTCGATTCTTAAATTTCAAAAAAAATATTTTCTCCAAATAAAAAAGATCAATCTTTTCCTACATAGTAGATACTTACACGTATGGGCTTCTTTTAATTTTTATTCTGATGAGCGATGTCTGTTGCGTCCAACTGTTGATAAAGTTTCCCTATGCTGGTTAATTTGTTCCGGGCAAAAAATAATTCGTTCATATTGTAAATATACCTGTTCCAGCGGGGAACTGGGAAAGCAAGATGCTGAGTGCTGTCCCCATGAAAATTGCGATGTTC
Organism: Acanthosepion lycidas; assembly: GCA_963932145.1. Classification (NCBI taxonomy): domain Eukaryota; kingdom Metazoa; phylum Mollusca; class Cephalopoda; order Sepiida; family Sepiidae; genus Acanthosepion; species Acanthosepion lycidas. Next base: position 43,773,122 of record OZ010572.1, on the reverse strand, counting down.
AGGTGGTGTAATGGAAAATGAGAAATACCAAAAACACCTAAATTAACTTTTTGTTAATAAGTTATTTATCACTGTATTAAAGTAAAACTAGTTTCGTTGCGTAAACATAAACTCTGGACCTATGCTCAGTTTTCACCGATTGAACAAATCTGCCACCATTTTGTTTCAATTCTCGTCTGCGCCTCCCTAAACAAAAACTTGGAAATACGCGGTAAGGGGAAATATTGCCTCGACAAGAACAGAAAACAAGAATCTGTTTTTTATTTTATGAGGTTAATTCTTCACAGATTCATCTGAAACGGCCTGAGGTTAAGATAGATGATATTTGGAACCTCTTTGTCACAACTCTTTTCTCTCACGATAGATTAAAAGGCTAGTTCTTACTACCCGTTTAGCGACGACTTCTACGGATTCTTTTCCAATCGTACCAAAAAAAGAAAAAAAAAAAAAAAAGAAAAAAAAAAGAAAAAAAAAGGAGTATTACTGACATATGAATAAAAATCGGGGGTGAACTGCCACTACCTCCATATCTCAACTGCGGCTGCCATAAACGTTCGACAGTCTCTGAGCAAGGGCTCGTCATCTGCTAAATGCCTTTCTATATGTGAACGGGTGGCTCGGAACGTATTTAGTTTAAATATCATTCAGGCTATATAAGTCTACGACCGGAGCACTACTGTCCTCTTGGTTATTCTTTTCTCTTCCTGCTCATTATTAATGTTTCTGTTCTATTTATATATTTGCTTTACTTCTTTCTCGAACTTATGGACGCTTTAGCGACCATATATGTAGACATGGCTTTTGATCATAAAGCATCTGAACTTTCCGTCTCAGTGAAAATCATTTACAAGCCACTTCATTTCATGGCTTTTCTGATTAGAGTAATTTTTAAAAGAATCTCTAATGGGTATTTTTCTGTTTATGTAACGATAAAATATTTCGATATCGGAAATAAAAATTAGAAAAAGGGATATTTGCATAATAATCTAATACCCTTTCAAACAAATAAATAAATGGAAAAAATAAATAGAAAGTTCGGTGGAACATTGTCAACGGTTAAAATGCTATCCTAATATCAGGTTGGTGCAAAAATAATGACGTAATAATGTCAAAAAATACGACAAAAAAACGACATTATTACGTTATTATTTTTGCACCAACCTGATAAATACAATTTTTCCGAAATTTTAACAGAATATTGTATTACGAGAAAGATTCTATTTGGCCTGAGACTACGGCCATTGTCATACCGTGACAGAATATGTATCATGTATAATGTGTATCAAATGACACAATTATTGGAGTCGTGAGAACTATATTCTGTATTCTAAGTATCAAGCTATGGTATAACTCCACAAGAAGGCTCACGGAATCAACGCTTTAAGAACTTTTACTAAATTCCCACCCAATACCAGGCACAAGGATACCTCAAGACAGAGAGTTAATGAATGACGTTGTGGTATGGAAGGATACATAGGATAAATAATAGTTGGCTCTAGACTTGAAATGGTTAAGAATGTCGTGATCAGAAAGCCTCCACAAATAGCGGTTCTCACGAAGAATTTGTGTGAATGAAAATTCCTCCTTATTTGTGGAATGCAAAAGGAATTAGGATAATTTGAACCTGGATACGTGGCAGGACGGGTCTTAGCAGTAAAGGTCTGAGCCAGTGAAACTAAAGAAATTAGCTTGTTTGGACATTTGCCATAGAAATAGCGATGTTACGTTTGTGGGAGAGGCGTTCTTGGGTTGGAAATAATTAATCCAGCTTAAAGACGTGTAAATGCTTTTGAACGCTATCAGTGGCAGAAAGTGAGGATTTGGTAGCTCCAGTCCAGTACTATATTTCAATTTTGGTCTGATCCGGCTCTTGAAAAAATGGAATTTCTGTTAGGCTAATTAGCTGTTCGTCGGTGTTTTTAATCGGACACAGAAGATAGACCAATTTACCGACCAATAAGAAGGGTCTTCGTGCACTTACCACTGAGTTGTTTCAAATTGTTATATTAGGAATGATTTTCACAATTCCTATTCAGGAGACAGGGCGAACTTTATGAGATAATATATAAAAAACGATTTTGTATAAAAATTCATTAGCGGAAATCAGCAATTAATATTTTCTTCAGAAGAATCATGTCAATCAAAAGTTAACCATTAAGAATGGCGTTATTATCATGAAATATTCTGTAGAAGCATTTCTTGGAAAAAAAAGCGCTAAATGCTCATTTTGATTAGTGAAGCTAATGTTATTAAATACATGCAGAATCCTAACTCTATCTCGTTTATTATCTCGGCTTTGCATCTTGTTTGGGAATCTCATTTTATCTTTTGCCAGTGAGCTTCGTAAATGGTGTTTTATACTACATGTCTACTCATGGTGCAACTAAAGGTTGCAGCTGGAGATCTATTTAAAAAGCTACTCATTCCACTAAGTGTGACGTATTTTATTGTCGGTTTCGGTTTGTGATACTTCTCCAATGTAGTCGGCATAAAAATCAAATAAATTTCTGCTTTTACGCTTTGAATAAATTTAGTTTATTTAATTAAAATAAATATAATAGTTGTTTAATTTTTCGGACTTACTATGTAACTTTTATTTTATTGTTTAAAAAGATTTTATTTGTGCGAAATTCATTAAAATATATAATTTAGGAATTTTGATATTTTCACGCATAAAATATTGTTGTCACATCAGGTGGGATGCGTCGGCTGTATATTTAAAGATTCTTGATAAAATAAAAAGAAGAATCTGCAATGACCTGGCATTTGGGTTTCGGTCACATTCTCACTGCCGTAACGTTGCTTCCCTGTGCCGTAGCTTTTCTATAAAGGATTTCATGATAATTGTTCGAGTGAAGTTTTCTCTTTGGTACCTAGACTTCATGAATTTCAGCGTAATACTAGATTGGCGACTAGGTCTTATCATATTACAATTGAAATGGTTAGGTTTCACGGAAAATTATATGCTAACAGTTTCTTCCTTGGCAGTTCTCATTTGTGGAACTCTTTTCCAGCTTCTTGTTTCCCAGTCAACTTTGATCTTCAAAAATTTAAATAAAATGTTAATCGTTATCTTCTGCCTTCTTAATCCTTGTTCTTTTATTGTCCTCTCCCCTTAATAATGTTTTCTTTGTCTCACATACTCTTACCTTCTGTAACCCCTTAAGTTTTAGTGGTTCTGGTGTCTTTCTTGGGATGAAATCATTAAAAAATTAAAGATAATATATCCTTTTTCACTTAAATTTAAATTAATATGCTTATTTTATTCATTAAAGAAAATACTTTAACTTCAAGCTTTACATTTTTTTGCGTAATTTGTACGAGGGCGAGCTGAACACTTCATAGGCTGACGATGAAGGAGTTATGCTAGTGATGTTATGTTTTGCATACATTAATTTAAACTCTTCTTATTAATAATTATAATGTTTTTCTGTTGACAAACTGACATCTGTCTGTGTAAAGAAGACTTTTCATCTTGGTCAAAAAAGTCATCAAATGCAAATATGATATCTGTCTATATCTCTGAGGTGAGGTATTATGGTTACTTGCATTATTTACATTATTCGGTCCATTATCTTCACCTTCGTTGACATATTTACAACGTTTTGGCCGTTGTACGCTCCGGCCTTCCTCAAGGACACATAGCCCAGTGGATAAAGTCGGTGGTTAGATCCAGTGACTAGATCCAAAGAGTCGTGAGTTCAATACCAGTTCACAGGAGTGATGAAACAAAACTTGGAGAGGTGAGTTAAAGGTAAATAACTGAGATATCTGGAAGAGGCATGGCATGTGGAAGTAGAACAATCTATCCAGTTAGACAAAATAAAAGATTCTGTTCGAAATTCCAATCACCTGAAGAACAACAACAGAAACGTTGTGAATATGGCAATAAAGATGAAGATAATTAGTCCGAGTAATGTAAATAATGCATGTAAATATGAAGTCACCATCATTGCTATACTGGTTCCCAGTTAAATGTTTATTTTCATGATGAGGAATAGATGGTAGTCAGATGGTGACAGATCACGTACTTGATGACACCACGATGCCAAATTTTGACCCTTTTCAAGAGAAGTCACTACTAGTTATTTTAGTGTTCTTTGAACAGTCAGATACTAGTTTACCAGGAAATAAACAATACAGTTATTAATAAGAAGTACTGAAAAGAAGGCATGCAAGATTTAACTGTTCTACCATCACTCCTTCATAGTCACCCTATTAACTTTTCCGCCCACCTACGTATTCATGTTAATGAAAGGTAAAAATATATGGAGACATTCTAGCACATTTCTAACTTAATGTAACTTCTACACCGTAAGATTAAATACAAATATTTGAAGGCATTATGCTAAAATCGAAAAATGCTTGATAAAAGAAATAATTCATTAATTCAACTTCTTGTCTTTCTTCTTACAAATCTTACAAAGTCTGTTTTAAGAATGTCAATTTTGATAATGATTTGTAATGTTTAATTTCTGACAGAGACTTCCCCGCCGAAGAAACTTTATACAATTCTGCTTTTGTACTTTTAAATTCATTTAAAAATACCATTATTTGTCACATAAATTTAATATTTCCTCTTTGATATTTTTATTCATAACTAATATATTCATGACAAAAAATAAAATTTTTATAAATAATTTGCGTTTATCTTTCTGAAACATATTTAAGGGTTATAGGTTTAGTTTACTTTACCATTACAAAACATAAAATGAAAACAGCTAAGAAAGTTGGTTTACTGTGTCATGCAAGACAATTTTTCTCTCCAGAATCTATCTTACATATCTATAAGTCTAACATTCATCCATGTTTAGAATATTGCTGCCACATATGGTCTGGTGTCGCTGGTATTTACCTTGAGCTACTTGATAAAATCCAAAAATAATCAGCAATATTATTGGTTCTGATCTAACGGCTCAGTTTCAGTCACTTTCCAACCGCCGTAAGGTTGCCTCTCTATGCATTTTCTATAAATACTTTCATGGTAATCGTTCGGATCAATGGGCACTAGTTAAAATTTTATTAGATACAATGAGGTATTATAGTGGATGTAGTAAGAAAGGTAAGTAAGAATGCGTTGTTTTGGTGTTAGGTATATTGTTGTATGTTTGAGTCAGGGTTTGTGACTAGCTAAGTTTAAAGTTCAGACAGATGAAGACTGTCCTTTCCCCCATTCACAATTTTGGCCTTGTGCCATATTTTTTAAATATTATAAATAAATATAGCTCTTCCCTATGGCATCTAGACTTTATGCATTTAAGCTCAGTACTAGACTTGCATAAAAATTTCATGAATTTACAGTCAGCTGGCTAGATGCAGCTGTACATTCTCTGCTAAGAGTTTCGTTTCTTGCACTTCTCGCTTGTGGAACTCCCTTTCAGCTCCATACTTTCCAGCCAACTTTAATCTGCAAAAATTTAAAAGCAATGTCAAATGCGAACTGCTGTCCTTCTGGTTACTCTTTTCTCTTCCCGCTCATTATTATTGTATATGTTCTTAATTCTTCCACACCAAGGAACCCCTCCTATTTTAATGGATTTTCTGCCCTGCATGTGGTGAAATCGATTTTTTTTTAAAAAAAAGTCATATTTTTACACTAGAAAATTAATAAAAATCTCATTTATTTAGAATATTGTTTAAATTTAAATTTTTCTCCCGACATTTATGAAATTCAAACATTTTAAAATAGACCTACAGTTCTAACTCTTAGCTGTACCATGAGTAGGCCTGTATTATAGAGCGCCATAACATCACATATAATTTGGCACGCCTTATTCTCATTTGAATCTTCTGTTTTTCCATTTACATCTTGGCATGTAATTCTGACAGGGGATACGAAGGAAACTTGATTAAGTGCCTTGATGAAATGCCTCATTCGAGAAGTATCAATCAGAACTACAGGCAATTCTTGTTGGCGGTGATAACTCATGGAAGCCATGAGAGCTTTCAGTTTAGAACGGAGGATGAGATACAAACGCAAGCCTCGCATTGATGATCAGATACAATTAGAACTGACATTTCTTAGTCAAAAGCTTGTAACTGCATCACTTATCTGTAATTTATTCATAATTTATTAAAACAGTTCAAATATTAATAATATTAATAATAAGAAACGAAATTGTTGACGTAATTCTTTCAATGGTTTGCAACGTTTAGAGAAGATCGCTATTTAAGAAAAGAAAAAGAAAAAAGTGATCAACAATGTTTAATATTTCGACAGTATGTTTGTCTTTTTCAAGTTGTTTAAAAATTACATACAAGCATAACAGTACTTACTTGTATGCAATTTTTAAAAATATCTTGTAGACAGATACACTGTTGAAATATTGTTAAACATTGTTGAACCATGTGTCTTTTCGTTTCTTAAATCGTGGTCTTCGGTAAGTGTTTTGATAATAATAATAATAATAATGATGATAATTCTTCTTCTTCTTCTTCTTCTTCTTCTTCTTCTTCTTCTTCTTCTTATTATTATTATTATTATTATTATTATTAATTCTCTAATTCTGAAACATGTTTTTGTTTTAAATACTGGACAATATGGTAGCCAAGGAGACTTTGTTTTCCATATCTAGATACTTGGGGAAACACTCAATCGAAGACAGTCTGAGCGGACTCTGTTATCCGACCTTAATTTATTTCTAACTCCCTGGAGTAGATGTTTCAACCTTGTTCCCTGTTTAAGATTGGGTTTTCGATTCCTTCTAAAGTCTTTTCAATCACTTTCAGTCCCAGTAACCGATTTCATCTTAGTGGCTTTATCGCCTGACATAAGGCGAAATGATTAAAAAATACTTGATTAAAAATGTATATATGTGATAAGTTTCAGTATCTTTTGAAATAAAATCAGTTGTTTATCATTCACCTATTACAAAACGCGACAAAAGTTTGTTCCAATTCAGTATTATCGTTAACCTTAGCAACATTGTGACGACGTAGTTCGCACATCGTCCACTGCAGCTGTGATGACATCCAAGGTCGGCTGTGTCTTTATGTACACCTGGCTCGCTATGTTAACAGGTTTGTCTCCTTGGCCGTAATCGTATTCAACCAAAAATAGCCACAAAAGACTCTGTTTGTTGGGGAACAACAACAATACGACTTCTCATTTACTCGTCTATGTTTTGCTTTGGATTTGATGAACTACTATCTCCCTAACTTCTGGCCACAGAAAGGAAATCCTTACATTCACTGATCGTCTAGGAAACTCCTGTTTTCTCACTGGTCGCTGGTCCTTTTCTGGCTGCTGATCACCTACTTACTCGCCGCTGGTCATCTACGCAGTCCTGACGTCCCGTCTCTTTGCTTATGTGGATACTGGTTGGGGTTCTGGAAAAGTGGACCGCCCCCAAAGCTCTGATGGGTAGAAAGTTTCTTTAAAGGGCTTTTATGATTATCGAAAATCATTGACAAAATTTTATGTTTGCCAATTCAAAGGCGGAATTCAGGAAATTTCAGGAATCTTGAAAACGCTGGCGATTATATTGATACAAGGATGAATTCCTAAGAAACTTAAGATAATTAAGAGGACCTAAAAGGAAAAGGAATATATCAATATGTCTTCTAAGGATGTGTGAGAAATGGTATTGTTACAATATTGTTTGAAAACTGTTTACTTACACGGACGTAAAAACCCTTTCAAAAATTTTGGGAAAGTACAATTTGCGCAATTAATTGCAAACATGATAATCGCTTAAAACCCTATATCCTAAAACCCTTAACTAAAGCTTTGATATTCTTCAGTTTTCAGTTCCACAGCGTTTTGACCGGACAGCTAGATCCACTACTTGAGAAATTTATATCTATCATAATTTTTGGCTCGAATTATTTGAATTTTCATTGAAGATGGTGACGTATTGAGGGAAAATGACGAGGAAACATACGTGTTGTATTTTACAAAACAAGATACGGAATTTATTTACAAATTTACACATTTGAATTTGTTAGGAGCTTGAATCAAATATTTAAAGTTCGTAGATTCGATGAATTGTCAAGAAGAGAAAATGTTCATATTGAATCATCAGACAAAAAATAATATTACAAAATGTCTAAAACAAATTGAGTGAGTTCGTTTTTCACATAAAAGTTATACGGTTGTATTCAACATGAATGAAAATGTATATTTTAAAGTACTTAGCTTTGGAGTTGAATAGAGTTCATTGAAAGTGCCCTGCTCACATTAGAGACTGAAATGTATCAGCCTGTAATTTGACACAAGCGTTATTGATACGCGTGGAACTCTGGCTTTCTGCCACCTGCTTCTTTCTGCTTTTATCTCTCTCTCTCTTTGCCTAGATTCCACTTTCTCTGCCTATTTATATCAAAAAAGAGATTTCACATTGACTTATTACTTTGTAAGTCACTCCCTTTTCCATTGGTCAAAATAAATTTTCACATAGGCTCGTTAAATTTTGCATTGATCTTTTTTCAACCCGCGTCAAAATAAATGTTCGCATCGGCTCGGGAATTTGAAAACTGGACAAAAAAAAGAGTTATTTTTATTTCATATTCACCACAATGGTGATGTTCATTTCTCTTTTATGAATTTTCATGTGATTTTAAATAGTGCTTAAGTCATTCCTATTTTCTAATTATACGACAAAGTATATCACATTATCTAGAAAGTTAAGTACCGTCTTACTCAATTTACAAATTTGCATATTTTACGATATCCCGTGACTACTGCAAATAGTTGAACGTTGGATTTGACACTTGGCAAGCTTTTCCATTTAATATCTGGATTGCATTGTAAACAATGCACTGTCGGATAATTTCAGGCGCAGTTTCCTACCATGCAAACAGGGTTCTGTTTTGATTGATTTATTCATAATTCTTAGCAGTGAAATGCTTAATTACTTTATGAACACTGTAATATATACGTACTAGATGAGTCCATAAGTTTGTAGCTTGACACTTGTCAATATTCTCAACGCCCAGAAGGTACTACCTGTGGAGTCAGCAACAATATTTGTGAATCAAGAGTAAAAGGCGTAGGGTGGTACAGCAAACACATATCCCACAACCTAGTTTGATCACGAAGGCGGAATCGAGTTACGCCCGCCAGGACGTGTAAATTAGCTGCTTGTCTTAGCATGCAGGAAAGAAAGAAGGAAAGTAAGATTGATGATGAATCAGGGTAAAAGGGAGAAGGCTGATATTGGACAAGATTAAATAATTAACATCTATCTTTCTATCTATCTATTTATGTGTACGATTCTTCCTCGTACATCTATCTATCTATCTATCTATCTATCTATCTATCTATCTATTTCCTCAGTCTGTTCTTATCTATCAGTCCCTGTTCCTATCTATCTATCTATCTATCTATCTATCTATCTATCTATTTCCTCAGTCTGTTCTTATCTATCAGTCACTGTTCCTATCTATCTATCTATCTATCTCCTGAGTCTGTTCTTATCTATCAGTCCCTGTTCCTATCTATCTATCTATCTATCTATCTATCTATCTATCTATCTATCTATGTATCTATTTCCTCAGTCTGTTCTTATCTATCAGTCCCTGTTCCTATCTATCTATCTATCTATCTATCTATCTATCTATCTATCTATCTATCTATCTATCTATCTATTTCCTCAGTCTGTTCTTATCTATCAGTCCCTGTTCCTATCTATCTATCTATCTATCTATCTATCTATCTATCTATCTATCTATCTATTTCCTCAGTCTGTTCTTATCTATCAGTCCCTGTTCCTATCTATCTATCTATCTCTCTATCTATCTATCTATCTATGTGTACAATTCCTGATGGTAGCAAACCGGGATATTGACTGTGGAAGATTTTTTAGGACTATAGCATTAATTATAAAAGTGCTCTCAGAAAATTATCCGAGATTATGAAAATCGGTTTTAAGTAAAATCTGTCCAGTTTCATTTCGTGAAACATGGACATCCACTGATATATTTTGGCGTTTGTCTGCATGAGATATATTTACGTGTATTTTAATAAATATGTGCATCGTTATTTTTACATCTGAAGTAATAAAGAATATGCAGATCTTATGTGCAAGGATAGTGATACCTTAAATTTTTGTGAATCACTTTTAGCATTTAGAATGCAATGTAAAAAGGTGCAAATTGAGAATAAATTACGAAAAATCTGTGATGTGATGAAAAAATAATCACAATAAATACTGTAAATCTTTATGAAAATTTATGAAAAAAAAACCACATACACACACAAGAAAAATATTTTGGCTTTTTATTGTCTTTTTACTCATTTTAAAATCCTACTTTTTTTCATAATAGGGCTTCTTTTTTAAATTTTTTTGATTTACTCTAGTTTTTCCCAAATTTCTTTTTTGTCATCTGTATCGATACATTGTCTCTGTTATTTGCATTTTTCGATTAACATCATTCTTTTATTTCTCCAGTTTCTAACCTTTCTAATAATAATAATAATAATAATAATAATAATAATAATAATAGTCATAATAATCATAATCTTGTTATTTTTATCTTTTTTCTTTCTTTATTCCTTCGTCTTTCCTCTTTCCGCTTTTTCTTTTTTCCGTCTTCTTCTTCTTCTTCTTCTTCTTCTTCTTCTTCTTCTTCTCACTGTTCTTCTTATTGCTCCTCCTCTTTGTCAAGAAGAAGTCGATACATTTTTTATACCCTTTTTCTGTTTTATTCTCATATACTCTTCCAACTTCTTTATTTTATTTTAAACTCCCTTTTTCTTTGATCTCAAGAGAACACCTTTAAAATCAGAGCAACACACAACGTTAAAAAAATTCAGAAAAAATATTTGATTTGAACCTGTTTACTTTCCAATTTCTTTTACTTCCTAAACAACTGAATCGTTTTCTGTTTAAAGAAACCTTTTGCCACTCCCCACAGATCTACACTTTACAGCATCTTTAAATGCATCATAACCCAACATTTGGTATGTTAATTTGAAAATAACTGTTGTTGAAAATTTTTAAAATGGCTTCTACATCGTTTCTAGTTTAAAAAAATCTCCGCATGTAATAAAGTCAGCAAGCTCAACTAGTAAGTAATTAGCTATATATTTTGGTTAGAGTTAACTTTTGAAAACTTCGTCTTTGAACAACGCTGTCTGATACAAACAAAATCGTTAGAGGTAATGTGTAAACATTGGTTGCTTAGGTTTCTTTAACAGTCATATTGAGGTCATTTGTCGGAGCCACCATTAAAAATAAAAAAAATCCTTTTAAAAAGGAAATTTTCCTTCTGACGGCTTGTAAAAGACCGGAAATTAAAACCCAGCCAAGCCACGCCAGAGAAATCATTTTCATTTCGATACACGATATTCAAAATCGGCAAAATGAAAAGGAAAAATCTTTAAAAAGAAATTAAAAAATATTTACCCGATCTATTTTAAGGATGCCGATCTTTTACAAAAAACAAACAAACTTTGCCTAGACTACTGGTTCCCAACAGGTTTTGGGCACTGCCCCACTTTGGTATTTCTAAAATTTTGGTCACGCACTGCAATATTTAATTGTTACATATTCAATATTTTATTAGGTTGGTGCAAAAATAATGACGTATTAATGTCGTTTTTCGACGTGTTTTTTAACCTCAAAAAACGACATTATTACGTCATTATTTTTGCACCAACCTAATACCACAATTCACGGGAACAAAGCAAATTGAATTCTCACATGCGCTGATTGGCCGACAAAACATGGGCTCTTCCAGCGACATGCATCATGCCCTCTCCTTTGTTGACCGAAATACTATATATGCCAAACACATGTACGTATATACACACAAACTATTTCTATGCATGCATACTCTATAGTGATTTTCCAAGCGTAGCTCAGATGTGCCACGAGGCCGAATGTATGGGGCACCACGGGAGGATCGAACTTACTACTCAGTCATAATTGTGCTAGCAAGACAAGCTTTCTAACCAATACACCACCTCCAGGTGCCCATAGTGCTTTTCCAAGCGTAGCTTGGATGTGGCACAAGGCCGAAAGTAAGGTGCACCCAGTAGGATTGAACTCACTACTCATTCGTAATTGTTCTAGCGAGACAAGCTTGTTAACCATTACACCACCTCGAAGTGCCCAAATGTATGCATACTCTATATGCATGGTATGTATTAACGCGCATTAACATTAACACTCTCACGCAGACTCACTAGAAAACAATTCACTGTTAATAACTCATTCTTGAATTGCCCCCTTATTCTGTTGGTATAGTAATCCGAAGATGGCACATCCTACGCATGCCTCAGTAAAATATTACCATACCCCACTGATGAGGCATGCGCCCCACGTTCAGAATCTTTAACCTAGACTATTCTTTTCACGTGTACAAGATGTGAAGAAATAGGTCTAAAGCATTTATTTATTCCATACCATATAAGAAACGAATCTATTGGTAGAAACTTGTACCTTTGTTTTCCCTGTAGATGTTAACAAACGGAGAACGAGAGAGGACATGCTGATGACATAGGTATTTATAAATGATATGAGAATGGTCTTGAACAAAAAATAATCAACATTCTTTACTATGTGTTCTAGTAAATAGGAATTATGATAAATCTTTCCAAAATAGAAAGTATCATGTAGAACTGGGATTAGAGTAGTGATGGTATTTAGCCTGAAGTCAATATAAATGTCCAGAATGTAGAATTAATAATTGTTTAAAACATTTCTAATAGCTCGCTGTGTGTATTTGTTAAAACATATTTAACATAGGGAAGAATAAAATTAAATATAAAATAGGCCGTGCTAGGGTTATTTTCACCCAACTCCACAAATTGTTACAAAACCCACAAAATTAACCTAAAAACATCATCAAATCCAGTCTTTAATAAAGATGTCAGAGAAGAAGTCAAACTTTGTTCCGTAATGTCTAAACAGTCATCTATATAAAAAAAATCCTCTAATCAATGATTAAAAGTAGCTTTACACAAATTCAGACTTTAGCTCTTAAAGAAGACAATTCTTCATTAGGTCTTACAGACTAATTCTACCAAATCACAAACAAATAATACTACAATGTAACAAAAATCACAATCACATAAAGAATTTCAATATCAACAGCTAACATTCGTATCAAATGTAACTAGTTTAATTAATTGATTAGTTTTGGTACGGCTGATAAACCCTTTGGTGGTCATTATTTAAAGCGGAATCATATTTCGGATTGTGGTCGTTTACTTTCAGCAACAAGTATTTCCAAGCAGTTCCCCCATCTAAGTACTGTTCGAGCTCAACTAAACCTCGGTGATCGAAATTATAACAGGCCAGTTTTTTTTTTTTAATGAGTATGTTGTTAGCCTACTGAACAACCCCCAACCTGGAGGATCAGATTTTTAATTCAGAATTGTCCTTCTCCACTCAAGACTATAGAACCGGGTATGACCTGCTATTTACCCATAGCTGGGGGAGAAGAAGGTTATTAGTACGTAAATGAATGTAATGGATTCGACTAGAATTCGAAATCGACTCTCCGGTTCCTCAATCCGAGCCGATATCCATTACTCCTCCGTGCCTCTTCAAACCCATGTAACATGGATGGGAAATAATGATATAATAAAGCTATTGACTTACTACTCTACCTTAAAGAAAAAGGGAGGAAGGAAACTTCTATCCATAACCAAAAGAGAAGCAACAATTCGTGGACTTGAGTAGTTTATTTTTCCTCAAAACCTTCTTTAAGAGGATGCTTTTATAAATTTCAACCGACAGTAACGCTTACTATCCGATTAATGAATGTTGAATTTTCTGACCTGGAAACGGTTGTTCTCAACATTAGCATTAAAGATATAGCCAGACAGAACGATCCAGAACTATTGTGCAGTAACATCGTTGTCTTCTCCTATAATAGCGATGACAAACAGCTACCTGATTCAGCTAAATATCAAATAAGTCGAATAAATATATAGCTGATAACAGTAAAAGAAAAGAGCTATTTTTTATGTTTATTTCAAAGGACCTCAAAACCCCATTAAACAGGTTATTTTTGTTATTTAATCCTACAAGTCAAATTCATGCAACTATATATTCTCCCTTAGGCATAATCGCTATTAATGACCCATAATGGTTGATATGTCTGTTAAATAACCAATCATTCAATGAATTCTTCAAAACGAAAGAAAGGTTATTACAAAATAATCTTTACCAATATATTTATTTTTGATGAACCGTTTTAATGTTTAAAAAAGTTAAAAAGAGAAAATTATGTATCTAGGTAAATAAATGTTTTATTTGTGATGTGTAGATGCAACCTGTTTTTCTGTTTTTGACATCCAACTACAAATATATACGAATGTCTCAAGAAGGTCTAATACTCAAACTTAATTGATATACAGCAAACAAACAAAAGCTAGTCGACTTCTTTCACTTAAAATCATCAGCTTAGTTAAAAGAGGCTAGCCGTCTTGCTTACCAGTGAAGAGGGAATTATGTATTAAGCCACCTCAGTAGAACTAATAGAAGAAATTTATCTGAATATACAGTGTGTATCGAAAATACGTTTACAAACTTTGGGTGAGGGTTCCTGACACCAAAACAAGGACATATAAACATTTGTCCAAAAGGACAATGTCGTAACTCATACAGAGCAGCTCATAACAAATGTCCTCCATTTGCTTTTACACACGCATGCACCCGTCAGATTATTGACTTGCGGTGTCTTTCAAATACTAGCACATTGTGTCGAACGGTTCCACAGACAGCCATGGTACGTTGATGAAGCGTCTCTTCATTATTAATATCTTCTGCGTAAACCAATTGTTTTAAGTGGCCCCAACAGATAAAAGTTCAAAGGATTGAGATCGGAGGAACGTGCAAGCCATGGAACCGGTCCGTCGCTACATATCCATCTTTCCTGGAAGATGTCAGCCAGTGCATTGCAAACAATGTGACTAAAATGTGCTGGAGCCCCATCATGCATGAACCACATTCATCTTTCTTATTAGCAGGGGCACATCCTCTCGCAGGTCTTGTATTGTGTTCGGAATAAAGTCTTTTTAGACAGCTACTGTAATACAGCTCCTGTATGGATCTAACAGATAATCACCTACAATAAGGATAGGATACAGAAGCTGGTTTTGATGTACACTCCGTGCGGTACTATGTGATGTACGACATTAGGGCCACCTGACATATGCTGATCTCTGGATCGTCTCCAACAACCTGTAGAATGTATTCTTCGCGGTCAGGCGTATGAGAGGTTCTCGGTCTTCCTCTATCCATAGGAATATCTACGTCATCAGCATAGACCTCTAATCATCACTTCATTGGCCTCTGAAGTCGAAGCAAGAAGGCTCTATTCCTTTCGGGAATATTTAAGTCCATCTCTTCATATCTGTGCTTTCCCCATATACCCAGTCTTTTTTTCTCTTTCACTCTCTTTCACTCTCTGCTTACTAGTGACATTACCGCTTTACTTAGGGTGAATTGTTTAAAAAATCTGCTTACAGCCTAGTCTAGGAAAAGATCAAAATTTTTAGGCATTGGCGTCGTCACAAGACGTTTATAAATTTGCAGACCGATAGGGTTTCTCTAGCAGATCTAGACATTCAGTGGAGTCATAGCTTCGAAAGCTGTTTCGAACGGAGGAGAAAAGGAAAACTCTATTGACGTGGTCCTGTACTGTGGTGAACTCGTACGGAAATCATTAACGTTGGATTTTTTTATATTGTTTACTTTTTTTCTTTATTGAAAACTTTATCTGCTAGTCAACAAAGCAGGAAGAAATGTAGACATATTTCATTAAAATAAAAGATGAATATGAAAATACATAAAACACTTGCTCGGCAAGACAAGAAAGGAAGTTAAATCGACTCATCTTGGAAACATGAAGATAATGACCACACACGACATTTACATTCAAGAAAGAGTGAATCAGCCCTAAGGTTATTTCTTAAAATACGCATCAGAGAGCGTTGAAAATATCTAAACTGTTCGAAAAAATACAGCAAGCGAAAACAGGTCTATGAATGTAGGAATATGGAGGATCAGAACAATAAAAAGAAGAAATTATGGAGAATTTGAAAGAGAAAATATTGCAGGCAAAATATTATGGACATGGCTGCGCAGAGAACACCTAAAAAGAGATAACTCACTTCTTTATTAAACAACACTAAATGTATCTTCTACCAATCCTTCTTTGTGCCATACCCCTTTTTTGGTGATCATGACTCTTCACAATTTCCTGTCCTTTGTTGCTCTTAGTAAATTATGTCTTTCTTAAACCCTGTTCAGCCATTCTCTTACACAAGCTCATTAGGTAGGTTATACGCTGATTTCCTCTATGTATCTTTCCTTCATTGTTTCCTTTTTATAAATCATGTGCCCTAGAAATTTCAAGTTTCGCTTCTGATGTTAACTCCATTAAATTAGGACAAACATAGCCAAACTTAAATCATCAAATGTTAACTTTTTGAAAAACACAAAGAGAACTAACTGCTGTGCATCAATAAAATAAGACTAATTCACGCATTATATTGACTTCTCCAAAAGTGTTGAAATCAATTTATAAAGACGGATTACCTATCTTTAAAACTAGTTACGTAATTTATCAATTAAAATCCCAGTTTGAAGCTGACTACATAATCCAAATGACACAATTAGGAACAGAACTGTTCAAAATGTCCCGTTGTGTACTAAAAAGAATCGACTAAACAATTTGAATAAGTGTGCAGTCAGAACCGGGTTTGCAATCGTTGAACACCGCATAAAAAGTCGGGGGTGGCATCGATCTTCTGAGAAGACCTGTTCTCAGTCTTGTATTGATAAAATTACGACCCCCCGCACCCCCACCCAAAAAAACAAGCAAACAAAAAATATGAAGATATAAAAATATGTTTTCATATTAACATTACCAACAATGTATATTCATAGAAAAATTGCCAGGTATGAATTTTATAGTAGATTTACCAATAAAACGGTTAATCGGAATTTGAAAGCATGCAAGTTCTTCAAAGTATATTTAGCTGAAGCCATAAATTTGTGTTCAAAATATTTAGATTTCCACATAGAATAACCCATACAGATTTTGATATGCCGCTAAACAAAACCAATCAAATCCAACCTTATGTCACTGGTTGGTACCCGCGATGAAAGCAATAGTTAACAGAAAACAAAAGAAATAATAATAATAATGATAATAATAATAATATTAATAATAATAATAATAAGAAGAACATGAGCAAGAACAAGAAGAAGAAGTTTACCCAAATAAGATGCAACACCCGGGATAATATGTTAAATAGTTTGCACGTTCCAAGACCTTTAGGAACCCAAGGTATAATCCAACTTGAACTAACTCTTAAAAAACAATCGGATTGGAAATATCTCATAAAAACTAATGACCATCTCCTATAAACAGTAAAACACCAAATTCACTCCATCAACAAAGAAGCTGCAATCTTCAAGAAACAGCTTAATATACCAGAAGCCCTACTAACAAAAAACGAAGCGAATACTATCTACCCCAAACGAGTAAAACAGAAAGCAAAACAACTTGGCCGAATGAAATTACAAAAAACTGGGAGGACAAGGCGCTACATGGCAAATAGCTAAAAAAAACGAAAGAAGCAGTTGTGGACCAACAGAAAACACATCAGCCTAATTATTGCAGCACAGGACCAAAGCCTTGCGACCAGATCGTATCACTGTCACATAATCAAGGATGGAACTAACCCGAAATGCAGAATCTGTGGAAAATATGATGAAACTGTCGACCATATTAACTCAGGATATCCGAAACTAGCAAAAAACGAATATACCCACAGTCATAAATGAGAGTGACATATGTAGACTGGAAGACATGCAAGAAGCACAAAATCAAAACCACTGAGAGATAGCATGAGCACCAACCAGACACAGTTACGCAAAAAACGATGCAAGTATCCTCTGGGACATGTCAATACAACTGAGAGCGAAATAAAAGCCAACCTACCAGTTATTATCATAAAAGACAAGAGGATCAGGAAGTGTGTGATTATTGACATAGCAGTACCATTCGAGAGAAAAACCTCCATGGAAATTATGGAAAAATTGTCTAAATACAAATACTTGGAGATCGAGATTTACAGGATGTGGCGAATTAAGACAACGATTGTAATAATAATAATCGGAGCTCTGGGCCTCGTGAGTAAAGGAATTGACAATTTTACTAACAGAGTCCAGGTAAAATTAACATACAACTTGCCCAGATGATCCTGTTACTAGCAACATCCCATATACTAAGAAAAGTGCTATCAGTTGAATGACAATTCTCCTATAGGTCCTAAAGACCATAGTCTGGACCTGGCTCTACAGGATACAAAGCAGGAAATATAACATACACAAATAATAATAATAATAATTTTGAGGCAGCATGCTGTACCTTATTTACTAGTATAGGAAAATTAGAAGTGAGTATTTTAAATAAATATACAGATCTATATAAAAGAGACTAGCCGAGTGATGATTTGAAACTTTTCAGACAATAATATTAATGTAATTTTACAGGAGAAAGTGTGGGCGTATTCATTAGACTTGCTACGATTTGATTCCGAGTGAGCGTCACCAGATAAAACTTGTATGAAAATTCATATAATAATGATAATTTATTTTGCTTCTTTAATTATCTATCACTTGCAAAGCGTTTTGACTGACGAATTTAATTAGAAAAAGCATTGATTAATTATTCTATTAAGTTGCCAGAATTCTCTCAACATCAAAGGTATTCACTCAGGCATAAGTTTGACCTTTCGACAATTAGTTATGTGCGAGTCCGTAGCCTAACCATGAAACAAGCCTTTATTTCACAAAACAAATATTAATTTTTCAACATAATCTCTTTCCTCGTCAATGCACTCAATTCAGTGGCAATTATTAGCGGCCCTAGTTCGAAAATTAATATCGTGAAGACTTCATCGTGAAATTCATCTCATAACATATTTATAATAATACACATGAAAACACTCACGATGTCCGTCTCACGAACACAGATGCACACATCGAATAATTAATTGTAGCAACTCGTCGGCTAGTTCACTTTCGCCTTGCGGTTCGTCAGGCACAGAGCCGAAAAGGCGAAAGTGAAATTTCCAACACGTTGCAATCATTAATTTTAGCTCGTTCTTAGACTCCTCTTTTCTTTAAAGCATAGAACAACTTTCATTTTTTTAAAGCATTGAGAAGATCTTTACTATTTTTGCTCGTTTCCATTAAGACGTACTTTTTAATGACCGCTTATATATATATATATATATATATATATATATATATATATATATATATATATATATATATATATATATATATAAGTGCATTATCCAAATTATTATATAAGTGCAGTATTCAAATTTTCCCGATTAAATGCTAAGAAATTTTAAAGTTTTATTTTTCATTTTCTTGTTTTCATTTTTCGAAGCTCTCATCAAATAAGCGCTTGGGTCTACTAGCAAAAAGGTACATTTTTGCTTCATTTTCATGGGGTAGACATTTTGGTTAGCAGGACACACAGGCGCGCGCACGCAAGCACACACACACACATACACACACACACACACAAACACACACACACACACACACACACACACATATATATATATATATATATATATATATATATATATATATATATATATATACATATAAAGAAATGACCTCAAATAGAGAGAGTAATACACCGGATAATTTCATCTTATCCTACTTTCAGAAATCGACACTCTTTACAAACTCTTATGTGCGACGTAATGCGTAAGGAGGTAGTGTACGTGTGACGGTATAGCTGTGGCAACCATGGAATTCTGAGGAGGTTAAGCTTTATATAACTACGAAATGATTGTTGGTGCCAGAAGGATGACAGCCTCTTACTCCGATGCGGCTTCTCTAGTTTTTCTTTTTTTCTTCATCAAGATATACGATTATATAGATATTAGCAGTAAGTGAAATAAAAAAAGTACCCTTTGGTGATGAAAAGAACGAATCATCAGCGATCGAAAAAAAATAAACTGCATCAAATCACATCCCAAATCACATTATTACCCTGAAGAAGTCATTTTCGGAAGGAAATCCGTCATTCAAGTGTTATAATTTTAATAGGTTTTCTCCTCTGTCTATTTATACTCGTGTAACTTTTGCAACATAACCCTCCTTCCCTGTTAATTCACTTGAGTTGATGCTAATATGAATCCTTTTATTGGAATATTATAGAGTGAAAATTTCAAATGAAACTTTAGCTGATGATAACATGTTAGGTTACGGGCTTATTGTGGTAGATCCTTATTGATTACAAAAAAGGCCTGAAGTAGTGTTTGAGCATCGGTAAAATGAGAATACTTTATGCTGACGCCCAAAATGTTGAAGACTTGCTCAGTGAAATCTACCCATCATCATGAAGCCCTGTGCTCGACATAATTATAAAAATAATAAAAAATGTAAACTTATTAGACATTGTTTAATCAAGAGCAATTTTTGCTATGTTGTCACAAGTACGGTTAAGTTTTGTGAATGCTTTGAGAAATAAAAATAATTTTTTTTGAGAATATATGAATTAATTAAATTTTTGGTGTTCCGTATAAACATTATTATTATTATTATCATTATTATTTTTGTATGTTATGTTTCCTGCTTTGTATCCTGTAGAGCTGGGTCCAAATTATGGTACTAAGGAACTATAGGAGAACTGTCATTTAATTGATAACACTATTCTTAGTGTATGGGATGTTCCTAGTAACGCGATCATCTGGGCAACTTGTATATTGATGTTACCTGGGACGCTGTTAGTAAAATTGTTCATTCCTTTTCTCATAGGGCCCAGAGCTCCGATAAGTTTTGGGACAATCTTAGTTTTCATTACACACATTCTGTTAATAATCACACTCTTCCTGATTTTCTTGTCTTTTATGATAATATCTGGTTTGTTGGCTTTTATTTCGCTGTCAGTTGAATTGGAATGTCCCAGAGAATAGTTACATCATCTTTTTGTGTAACTGTGTCTGGTTGGTGCTCATGCCATCTCTCAGTGGTTTTGATTTTGTGCTTTTTTGCATGTCTTCTATTCCACATATGTCACTACCTTGTTATGTCTGTGGGTATATGCATTATTTGCTAGTTCCGGACATCATGAGATAATATGGTCGACAGTTTCATCATATTTTCCGCAGATCTTGCATTTCGAGTTAGTCCCATCCTTGATTATGTGACAGTGATAGGATCTGATTGCGAGGCATTGGTGCTGTGCTGCAATAATTAGGTCTTCTGTCTCAGTTTTCACCGCGGTGCTCCACAGCCACTGATGTGCTTTCTCTTGGTCCACATCTGCTTCTTTCGCTCTTTTTAGGTATTTGCCATGCAACGCCTTTTTCTCACAGTTTTTTTTTTTTTTTTTTTTTTTGTAAATTAAATTGGCTAATTTGTTTTGCTTTCTGTTATACTCGTTTGGCGTAGATGGTATTTGCTTCATTTTTTGTTGGTAGTGTTTCAGGTACATTAAGCTGTTTCTTGAAGAGTGCAGCTACTTTGTAGATGGAGTAGATTTGGTCTTTTACTATCTGTAGGAGAGATTCATTGGTTTTTGTGAGGTTTACTTCCAATTCGATTGTTCGTTAGAGTTCAAGTTGGATTAGACACCTCGGCCTCCTAAAGCTCTTGGCACGTACAGACATCTATTCTCGGGTGTTGCATCTTCATTTGTGTAAGCTTATTATTATTATTATTATTATTATTATTATTATTATTATTATTATTATTATTTCTTTTGCTTTCTGTTGACTATTGCTTTGCTCGCGGATACCAACCAGTGACATAAGGTTGGATTTGGTTGGTTTTGTTTAGCTGCATATCAAAATCGGTATGGGTTATTCCTTGCCGAAATCTAATTATTTTGAACACAATTTTATGGCTTCATCTAAATATACTATGAAGCACTTGCATGATTTCAAAATCAGATGAACTCTTTTGTTGGTAATTCTACTATAAAATTCATACCTGGTAATTTTTCTATAAATATACATTGTTGGTAATGTTAATATGAAAAAATATATTTATTTTTTCATATTTTGTGTTTGTTTGTTTTTTGGTTTGTATGAATGTTCGTAATTTTATCCGTACAACACTGAGAACAGTTCCTTTCAGAAGACTGATGCCTAATCCCGATATTTTATACGGTGTTCAACGATTGCAAACCCGGCTGTAACGACACACGTTCAAATTGTTTAGTCGATCTTTTCTATTTGTAAGAGAGGGTCATTCTGTTTTTTATGAAGTATACTTCCAATCCGATCGTTGTAGTTTTTAGAGTTAGTTCAAGTTGGATTCCTCCTAATGCTCTTGGTACGTACAGCCTATCAACGTCTGATTTCGGATGGTGCATCGTCATTTGGATAAGCATTTATCTAGTCTTGGAACACAATCTTTAATGTCAGCCAACTTCTAATTAATAATGTCAAAACTGTATGTTACTACCTGTATAGCGTAGTTTTTATAAATAGTGACCCTATTTAATTCGCATTCTAGTATCAAAAGTACTCTCCTAAAATATTCTTTTCTGAACTTTTTCTTCATAATTTTGTTTCCTTCATTAAGTATTTTTATGTACATCTTGGTCTAGTTCCTTAATCTTGTTGATATCATTGTCTAAATCCGTAGTTTTTGTTAGTTTACTGTCTTTGAAGGTAGTTTTGGCACATTTGTCAGTTCCGAACTCCGTCCTAATGTCTTCGCAGGAGGTTTTCACAATGGTTATTAGGTTTTTCTGCTGGTTGTCATCCTTGTTCAAACCTTTTAAGATCATCAATATAGAATAGGTGATTTAGTTTGCCATTGTGTGACTTATATCCGTAGCTACTGTTGTTCAGTAGGCAGCTGAACGGCGCTAATGTAAAGCAGAAGAGTAGTGGTGACAAGGAATCTTCTTGGAAGATCCCATTTTTGATGTTTGTTTGTATGGTTTAGATTTAATTTAGTCTTATATTTTTTCTTACTCTCCGTTATGAATCGGACCATTGTGGAGCATACACTGTATATTTTTATACTCTTCTTTTTTCATGAGTGTGGGACACTGTCGAACACCATTCTGTAGTCGATCCATTCTGCCGATAATTTTCTTTTCTATTTTTTCGCCTATTCTAGTATTGCTTTACTGATAATTATTTGGTACTTGCACCCATAACTTTCTCTTTAATCCCTTCTGTTCTGCTAGGAGTAAAATGTCTCAAGGAAGTTGTATGTCCTCTCGCTTATGATAGAAGTGAAAATCTTGTATATTGTTAGTAGGCAGGTGATAGGCCTATAATTCTTCGGGTTCTGCGTTTCTTTTCTTTTGGACAGTAGGTATTTGTGAGCTATTTGTGGCATTTTTCTGGGTTTATGATTATATCTTTGTATAACCATGCGAGGTCTTGGTGGGTGCTAGATAGCTTTGGCTATTCGGTCTATTCCTGGTGATTTCCAGATTTCGGTTTTGCAGGTGGTAGCGGTTGTTTCAGTAATAATCCTATCTCTATTTTGAACTCTATCCTATTTTCCCAAGTTCTCGATATAGTTTCCTGACATCTTCTTTGAATATCTTGTTTGTCACAAGAATCTGTTTATTTTATTCATAATGCCTAATTCTCTCTGTCTTCGTTTGGATTTGTTGTTTCAGATTCTCTTTAACTGCTGGGACGTCAGTCTTTTTCGTTATACCAAGGCTTTGTTTCAGGCGTCTCTTTTTTCTCTCTTTCTTCAGTTAAAAATTGACATTTTTTTTCCAGATTAGAATTTTCCTTTTTCGTTTATGTTATTTTTTTACTTTTTCACCTATTGTTTCTGCGATCGTTAGCGAGGCTTCGTATATAATGTGATTAATATCTGGCATATTCATCTGTCTTTCTATATCATCCCTTATTTTTGTAGTTGCTTGGTTAACAAGTTTGATAGTTGCTTTCACTTGGCGATTCTTTCGTACTTTTGAAATTATCGGCCTTTCCTCGAAAAACATCTCTTTTACCCTCTTCCATTTTTATCGGCTGTTTTTGTCATCTCTGTTTCTCTCTCATATTTGTCATTATCTTCATCTAGTTGTTTGCGTGCCTCAGAGGGATTATTATAACTCGTTTCTGTTTTTTCCTCTGCGTGAGTCTCCTCTGGATTTTTGGAATTTAGTCCATTGATTTTATCGTTTAATCTATTATTGATGTTTTCTCGGATGCTTTCGAGTTCTATGTCAGGTAATTTTTTTTTCTTGACGATGTCCCACCTGACATTGTCTAGTTTGTTAGCATCGATATTTAGTTTGTTTTAGGGCTGTTTTTCTTGTCAGATATTACATCCGGATTTAATCGTTGTTGTCGCTGTCAGATTGATCGTAGTGATGTAAAAGACAATCATTAATTCAATATACTCTTCTCTACACCATTTATTTATTGTTCTTTTTGTGGAATTTTCTTTTAATGAATATGGCGGACCTCTGTAAGGACTGTCCACGGCGCGGTTTTCTCTAGTTTTCGTTGGGTAGAGTTTGTTCCATTTGCAGACTTTCGATGCCAGTCTGGTTCCTCACTGGGGATCGGGGTCCTTGTTGATACATGGGGGGGTGCCAGAGCATATCCATACCATGATGGACCATCACGTTTCTGCTATTATTATTATTATTATTATTATTATTAATAATAATAATAATAATAATAATAATAATAATAATAATAATCTACGTACTTTTTTAACTTGTGATAGAATTTATTGAAAAAAAAACTTAAATTTTCCATAGAAAAAATTTTGTCGGAATTAGCGAAAATGAAGCAATACTCGAGGTTTTGATACTGTGCTGTTTGGACGAGTAGTCGATATATGTGGGCAGGGTTTTTTTTTCGCTGCCCATTGAATTTCGTGAATTGAATAAAAGTTATGATGACATGTACCCTGAAATCACCATAGAGATTTAGAATGTGAAATTAGTAGATCTTAAACACTAACAAATACCTTTTTTTGTATTATTTTCAACAAATTTAATACAAGAGATACAGAAATTCATCATTGAATAGGCTAAGCTGGGACTAGTTTTACCTAACATCGCAAGTTGATACTTAATGTTAACTAAAATGTTCACCTAAATACTCGAGTTACGTACTTAAATAGCTTCTTCAGATCGACAATTTTATGTAGATGTCATGCATGGCGCGGAACAGAAATATCTAAACGGTCAGATGTATAATATAGTTTTCTCAAGTCAATGATTAAAAATAGCTTCGTGTGAATGAAGCCTGTAGCTTTTAGCGAGGACCAACCTCATGAACCGTCATTAAAGAATTACAAATACAGAAAGAAGAGCACCTCTTTGCAACTGCTCGGCCTCACACTGTCTGCTGACCTGAACGAATACATTGAGTCAATTGCTTCGTCCACCGCAAAGAATAGTTGGCTCCCTGTGCTGCGCCGAGAAATTTTTCTCGCCGGAGTCAATCATTCAAATCTACAAATCAACCATTCGCCCTTGCATTCAGTATTACTGCCATATATGGTCTGGAGCTCCTTCTGTTTGTCTCAAGGTCTTTGATAAAATCCAGAAACGGATATGCAATGTAACTGGTCCTGATCTGGCATCTCGTTTGCAGTCGCTCTCTCACAGACGTGCCGTTGCCTCCCTCTGTCTTTTTTACAAATACTATCACGGTAACTGCTCCGATGAGCTGCTTTCGTTGGCTCCCAGATTTCATGAATTTAAGCGATCTACTAGGCTGGCATCTCGCTCTCACCCTTTCACTGTCGAAACTGTTAAATATAGCCTACTCCACTAGCTTCATGACTCGCACCTCTCGCCTGTGGAACACCCTACCCTTTTCCTGTTTCCCTGATAGCTATAATCTCCAACTATTCAAATGTAATGTCAATTGAGGTCTCCAGATGCCCTGATCTATCGCCTAACCCTTTCTTCATCCTTTCCTCTATCACTCCCTCTTTGCTCTCGCTCCAACTCTCCGTAAACTCTTGCGTGCTAGTGGCTTCCCACCTTGCTTGGGGTGGAATGCTTAAGTATATATATATATATATATATATATATATATATATCAAGCACATTACTTGATCATTTTTAAGAAAAGTAGCAACTAAAATGGATACCAGCTGTAACTCGAAGTGAAAATAATGGTGACGCCCCACACTATTTCAAACAAAAGTTTAGGGGAGAAGCTTCTATCAATACTGGAATGCGCTAATTGGCCCGACAGAGCTATTTTCCTGAAATCTTTTTTAAAGGAAAGATTTTATAAATTTCAACCGACGATACCACTGGCTGCTTCGTCTATGAAAAAAAAAAAAACAAAGCTCTTCACAATTAGGAAGTTCTTCTCCTAGGTCAATGAAGATTGCCGTTAATGACCAACCCTGTAAAACACGTGAGATCAATTCATTAATGCCCCAAATATCACTTGTTCGTTCTACCCTACTTTTGCCTAATATTAACCCTAGAGCACTAACCATGGGTATATAGTACCCAGCGCAAATTTTCTTATTTTTAATTACAATTTTCAGTATCTGATTTTCTTTCCTAAATAATATGTTTTTCAGTTCCTATTAATGTTAACTCAAAGTACACGGTTTGAAGTTCCTGCATCTAAAAGATTTCAAATAAAGATTTATATTTAATATCTCTTTTGTTATTTTGAAAATCGGGTATGATATACGCATGGTTAGTAGTGTAACTTTAATTGATGGTCAGTGTCCTAGGGTTAACGATCTGCCTAGGAATATTCCCAGATCATTATATCTATGCAGATGATACAACAGTTTATGGGTGCACTTACAAAATCAAGATGAACAGAGCTTGACAATTGATTTCTTCTTTGATCTCACTCTAGCCGCTAAGTAAGAGAAAACTGTCTTTTAACTTTCATTCACCCCCCCAAACCAAGCTATTAACATTGTCCCCCAGCAGGCCCCAAATTTTATCCATTCATAATTAACGATTGTTCCCTGAATGAGGCTGCTTACGTTCAACGTCGATTGTTACTCAATTTCTCCCAACACCTCAAACGGGATTGGCATATACGACCCATCGCTAAAGATACTGGAGAAATGGTCGGCTTCTCGTACCGATCCAGAATGCACCTGAGTCGTTCTGACATTATTTATTTTTCAAAAGTCAGATTAAACAAAAATTGGTGTATTGCTACCATATCTAGACTGATGCTGTTCAATCCTCACTTTTCCTGGTTTGATCAATTTCAGAATCGTTGGCACTGCCTTTTCGGTGATGAATTATTTTCAACCCTACATCCCCTTTCCCACAGATGCAACGTTGCAAGACTATGGCTACTTCATCGCTATTTCCATGGCAACTGTTCATACGAGCTCCGTTCTTTCGTCCCACAAGCTCGAGTCTTTAGAGACATGACTTATCTTCATTCGTTCATAGTCTGAATCTTTTTTATTTTAGTTTTAGGCAAAACATAACACCAATTTTTGCAACACTTGACCAAAGATTCACTTTCTAAAGTTTTTAGAAAATCCTGATTATTAACCGTCAGAAAACCAATCAAACATTGAAAGTATAGGTCAACTACATGCACAGCACTAGATTTGAATTAGAACAGTCGAAAAACTATTGACAGTGATTAGAAATTAAATGAAGCATAAAATAAATCCATTCTATATATTAGGTTGGTGCAAAAATAATGACGTAATAATGTCGTTTTTTGACGTATTTTTAAGGTCAAAAAACGACATTATTACGTCATTATTTTTCCACCAACCCAATACTAACACGGGTCGATAATGATTTTACTATGAAAAAGCGTTGCATATTATTTTACTATTAGGTTGGTGCAAAAATAATGACGTAATAATGTCGTTTTTTTTACCTATTTTTTAACGTCAAAAAACGACATTATTACGCCATTATTTTTGCACCAACCTAATATAAGAATTCATTAAAAATGATCTTACGATTTTATGTACTAAAGAACAGTCACTAAAGAGCTATTATTGGTCACGTATTAATATTAGCGTTACTACCAAATCAGGATTATTATAGCTAATAACTTTCTTTCAGGAATTCATTGCAAATCGAATTAATTTGAACTATGGAAATGCTTTCCAAATTATTTTACTAGAGGATTAACTGAAGATTACTCTCAAAATATTATTAATACAAGTATTACTATAAAAACAGGGCTATCATCGTTA
Source organism: Acanthosepion lycidas (assembly GCA_963932145.1). Lineage (NCBI taxonomy): Eukaryota > Metazoa > Mollusca > Cephalopoda > Sepiida > Sepiidae > Acanthosepion > Acanthosepion lycidas. The sequence goes on along the minus strand of OZ010572.1, from coordinate 43,745,019 downwards.
TTTATTTTTGTACAGAGATGCATTATAAATTATTTTACTGGAGAAATTCTTTATAAATTACTTTACTCCAGAATGAACTTAAAATCATTCGCAAAGTGTAGCAATTTGTAAGGTCTGTGTATAACCTGAGCGACGAGGTGAACTTGCCCGCATGTGTATAGATGTGAGAACGGAGTGTGGGACTCGGGAAGACAGCAAAAGTAGTATTTAGCAGTCATCAGTGAAAATACCGTAGTAGTCTGCAGCTGGTCTTACTTTAAGAGTGACTGAACTCACTTAAGTAATAGACACATTACAACAGTCTGTAAAATGAGAGCTAATAATTTTGCTATAGAAATCCAGTAAAAAATTATTTAATTATAGGCATATGTTGTAAATTATTTCAAAATAATATGTACTGAAACGTCAGTCAAAAAAAAAAAAATGGTATTATTGGCCAGGTTTTATTAGGTTGGTGCAAAAATAATGTCGTTTTCTCACATAGTAACATATGTGAGAAAACGTCATTATTTTTGCACCAACCTAAGAATACAAAAGTTACTGCAAACATATAACTATTATAGTTAATGTTTCATTATAGTAAACTGTTGCAAAGTATTATACTAAAGGAATACATTAGAGATCATGTTATGAATAATTAAGAGTGGTCTCCCCTTGTTTTGTTACTCTGCTCTTTGAGAGAGCTATTTCCGTTTACTGGAACTATAAAAGGATGCTATACGCTAACCTTGTATTCTCAGTTGAATAAAGTTTTATTAAATCTTACACCTGCGTACTTTTGTCATTACAGATCAGTCACATGAATTAAGGCAATCCCTCTAGACAGAATTTAGTCCTGGGTATGACGATAAACTACATCCGGCTGCAAAGCCTCTGATAATGAGATTGGGGATTCTGAGGAGCGTGGAACCACCTCTTAATTGCTGTTGTTCCCAGGTCCATCCTGACGTGGGGTGTTTGGGTCCCAGCTATGGGCAAATAGTGAAATCAAAAACAAATTTTACAGTAAAATTACCAGCAACATATTTTTATATAAAAAATTACCTGCAATACCTATTTATAGCAAAATTACGAACAAAACATTTTATTTGTAGTTGAAGCCATAAGATAGTAATCAAAATATTTAGATTTCGGTATTAAATAACCTATAGGGTTTGATACACACCTAAAAAAATCAACCAAACAGACAGAATTGTATTTATAAGATTAATTCTTACGTGTACATTATATTTTGTATTTAAATTAAACATATTTTTGACTAAGTGAACAAAAACCATTTCTTTGTTGACATTACTTATTCCGATAAATTCTTTTGCTAACATATGAAATATATTCGCTTTATATACAAGTTTTCTTGGTTCAAATTCTGTTGTGTAGACATTTCGAAAAATAACTAGTGTAAAAAATATATCACGTTTTCTTTCAAATATTTACTGTTAAAATTATTTTGAAAAATATATTTGTTCACATAATAAGAGATCTTGAGACATGAAGAATTATTGACCATTTCCATTTAATTATCAGGTTAAAGAAAAAGAAGAGGGACGCTCGACTGAATGTGTGCCAAGTGCTAATTGTTTTTTTATTGAGCAAATGCTAAATAGAATATTAAAAATTGCTGTTCACCTAAACTGAGAAAAGAAAATAGAAATAAGCACATGACATGATATGGAGTCAGCGCATTACTCAGCAAACTTTATTAAATGTTTAAATATCATAAAACACGACTTGAAGAAACAAATCAATATACAAGAGAATGCCGATAGATTGTAAAAGTAAATAGAAAGTATGGCCTTTCTCATAAAATTATTTGTCAACTGTAGTATCGTATGCAAATTAGATAGACAAGTATAAATAGAGAACGGCTGACGAACATAGGGGCTATGCCTATCACACCCGGTTGCTATTCAGAATATGGAGAACTGTACTACGACTACTACCACCCAGAGAGAGAGAGACTAGCAAAACATTACAATGGCGTCGCCGATAGGATCGTTAGATTCGCTGGACGACCAAGAACACAAAGAAACATGTATAAGAACTTTTGCTGCATTTGAAAGAATGGAAAAAATTAAGAGAAACAAAGACCAATGTCGGAGAGAACAAGATAACGGATTTATTTCTTGCTACCGCTGGGTGCGAATCAGTGAAGAACGTTTCGACAATGTGTGTACTCGAGCGAAATAGTAGAAATCACATTTGAAGAAATTATTAAAATTATAAAAAAGAACATAAAACCAAAGAAAAGACAGTTCATCGCCCAAAAAAACAAGTTTTTAGAAACAAGGCAAGCATCCAATGAGTTTGTTATACAATGCTTACATAGATTTAAAGAACGAGCCAAGTATTGTGAATTTGAAAAATTGGGAGCACGGAAAATGACTGTTGAAGATGAATTAAAAATTCTCAGAATTTGTGAGACCAAAACCACAAAGGAAAAAAATACTAGAATGTCTACATAGTAGTAGCATGAGTTTGGAAGCTAGCGTCAAATTTTTACAACATTTAGAGTTGATTAGAGAATTTAATCAACCAAAAGAATAATTCGAGACGAACAGGACGAGCTCGACCAAATACATAATTAAATGCAGATATTTTTGAAAAAAAGATCTCGAGAAAGACAAGTACATATGCCCATCTCTAGGAAAAATATGCACAAATTCCAAAAAGAGACATTATCAGAACATATGCAAATACGAAAAGAAAATAGAAAGGGTACAAACGGTACAAACCACTTCAGAAGAAGCTGAAATATTTACAGTGAATACACAAAAAAGAATTAGAGAAAAAATTGTTGCAGTTTTTTGTGTATATGTAACTAGTGAGCTAGCCCAAATGAGTTGACTCACTTTATAGTCCACCAATAGAAGGTTAAAGAATCAGAAGACGTAGAATATTCAATCCGTCGTGTATAAAGGCGGCCATTTTGTTTACTCTACCCGAATGTCCAGTGCAGCTTGTCAGGCGAAGAGAAACAGAAGGACGAACTACGCTCTGTTACTTTAACCGGGATATCCACTGCTAACCTGAACTACGCTTCCCTACTGTCTTCGAAATATTCACTGCTAACCTCTGGATTCTATATTTAAAGACGACCGTGATCATGAACAAGAAAAATAAGGATAAATGGCCAAATATTTTACGTTCAAGTTGATACAGGCATTGAAGTCATGTTGATACAAAAAAAAAAATATGGATAAAATTAGGAGGACCTAAATTTAAAAAAAAAAGCAACATCCAATTAAAGCAATTTGATGGAACTACTATAAAAATAATGGGTACATTTCAAGGCAATTTTAAAATCGAAAAGCGTTTTGAAATAATTCAGATTACATTGTATAATGCGTAAATGATCACACGGATTACTAGAAATTGATGTGTTAAAAGTGGATACGGCAAGATTAATCAATTCCAAGGAGCAGAAGAAAATGAAATAGGATTATTGAAAAGCTATAAAAGAAGCATTCCACTAAAAGAAAATGATCACCCAATATATATAGAGTCAAGAAAAGTTTCAATTCATATCCTACCTTTGATAGCAGCCAAATTAAAAAAAAATGTTACGGCATGACATACTACAAAGAGTAAGAGAAAGTTGGTAGCAACTGGTTATCACCGATCGTAGCGATAAAGAAACTTGACTGAGATTTAAGTATATGTAGTGATTACAAGATAAGGGTAAATCACCGGATATGTTCAGACTCTTTTCCTTTGACAAATAACGAAACTGCGAGCCACAAGTTAGCAAAAACGGAACACTTTTCAAAAATTAATCTCAAGGCAGCATACAACCAAATATAAATTGACGAGAAATTCAAGGAATTTACCACGATAAACACCCCTATAGGCTTATTAAGATGGAATCGTCTACCGTCTGGCGTAAAGAGTTCGAGCCATGTTTTTCAAAAAGCAATTATTGGGGAAAAAAAAATAATATACCAGGACAATATATATGTATGGGCAAGAACTAAAGAAGAATTAAAATATAAAAGAGAGAAAATTTTAGTGAGATTAGAAAGGCAGACTTTGTGAACAAAGACAAGTGTAATTTTAACTATAAGACGATATCATATTTAGGATATCAAATATCAAAAGAAGGCATATCATCCGACGATAGACTAACAAAGAAAATAACAGAAATAGCTGCTCCAACAAATAAAAACGAATTAGAATCCTTCTGGCGGCTAATAAATTCTTATAGTAAATACATAACAAGATACTGCGACATAATAGAGCCATTTGCAAAATTACGCAAAAAACAATGAATTTAATTGGACAGAGAAGCAAACTATCGCTTTTGAAACACTAAAGAACATACTGAGGAACAAAACCAGTAATAAAAGTTTTAGATCCACAAAAAAGAAGTAACGTTAACCACAGACGCGAGTGAAAAGGCGATTGCTGCTATTCTATCACACGAAGAACACCCAATCAGGTATGTAATGTGATTGGCCCTGATCTGGCGTCTCGCCTGCAGGCACTATCTCACAGACGCGCCGTCGTCTTTCTCTGTCTCTTTTACAAATACTTTCATGGTAATTGCTCCGATGAGCCGCTTTCACTGGTTCCCAGACTCCATGAATTCAAGCGCCCTACGAGGCTGGCATCCTGCTCTCATCCTTACACTGTAGAAACTTTAAAATGTAGCCGTCTCTTCTACTCCAATAGCTTCATACCTCGCACCTCTCGCCTGTGGAACACCCTTCCCAATTACTGTTTCCCTGATAGCTATAATCTCCAACTATTCAAATGTAATGTCAATCGACATCTCCAGTTACCTTGATCTACCCACTATCCTTCCTTTCATCCTTTCTTCTATCACTCCTATCTGCTCTTGCTCCAAATCTTCTGCAACCCCCCTGCATCCTAGTGGCTTCATGCCTTGCTCGGGGCGCAATGCTTAAAAAAAAAAATATCAAGAAGGTCAGCAGAAACTAACAACACGAATATTGAAAAATAAGCACTAGCGATTGTATGGAGCATGGAAAGAGCATGAACATTTTTGATAGGAAAAAATTCTTATTAAAATCGGACCACGAACATTTGAATTCATATTTAACCCGAGAAAAGAACTGCCAAAAGTCACATCGCCAAGAATTTTAAGATGAGTAATGAAAATCATAGCATTCGATTTTGACATAATATACGAAAAAAAGGAAACACTATCCCTCACGTATAACGCGTTATCAAGATTAAAGTTCAAGAATGAAACAAAAGAAAAACAGGAAAATACTGAAGATAAATTAATACACGTTCTTCCTCTAAATAGACTCAAAATAGAAACAAAACAAGACCCAATATTAAATAGAATAGTAGAGAAAATAAAAAATAATATATGGAGCAAGTGTTCGATGACAGAGCTACAAACGAAGCACAAACTAGCCATAGAAAATGGCGTAATATTCAATGGGGATATAATTGTAGCTCCACAAATAGTGAGAATGGACATGATGACGTGCATTGTGGCATAAAGGGAACATAAAGGAGACTAAAATCACAAGCCTGGTGTCCAAGATATTCAAAAGATGTAGAGGAATACGTTAAGGGATGCCCAAAATACCCGGAAATAAAAAAAATAATCAAGAAAAGTAAAAGAAAAAAACAAAACAAAGGTATACGACCTCTCCGATTCAGGGAGGTGTAGTAGCGTATGCAAATTAGATAGACAAGTATAAATAGAGAATATCTGGCGAACATAGGGGTTATGCATGGAAAACCCGGTTCATCTTCAGGACAGGGAGAACTGTACTACGACAACTACTACGCAGAAAGATGTGCAAAACATAACATTATGATCTCCTTTCTTGTCAAAGCACTTATTATAATGTTGAGTATAGATGGAAAATGTCAGATTAAAGTTCAGCTAATAACAACGTGTCAGCTATTTACCTACTGTTGCAAATTCGTGCTCATGATAAAGAAGGCCAGTTTCGTGGCTGATTTAGTTTCATATTTATGAGGTTGCTGACCCATCTTTCTTTTTCAATATTTTGTTTTTTTCTTTTTTTTTAGCCGTCTACAAAGGAATTTCATTAGAGTCATACACCAGTCACCAAAAATAATAAGTTATTCACAAACGAATGACAATTCTCAAATAATATACTCGACTCTCCCGTCGAATTCGACTTATGAGGGTCAAGCAGATCAGTTCCTAGGAGCTGACACTTTTTGAAGGGCCGAATACAGAGATCTGGTGCACTACCTGCCACTAGGTCCCAAAACGACCTTCCGCAGATTTTGATTTCAGAGTTGTCCTTTCCTAGACCTGTTGTAATCCAAGGCTACAGAACACAGTCTGTCCCATAACTGGAGTGAGAAAAGAGGATTCGACTGGAATTCCAATATATATATATATATATATATATATATATATATATATATATATTCTGACCATCAGGCCGGGGTTCGAATCTAAGCATGATCGATTTGTCAGGAAGGAGAATTCCTGCTTCCTGATGTTATCGAGCTGGAGGGATCGATCCAGCGTACGGAAAATTTGGAAATTGCCCTAAAATCATACCATGGTTTGACCCAAACGTTGTAAGTAAAACTGGATAAACGGAACCCTTGGGGGTCGTCGATAGTTTTGTTAGCCGAATTGACAAGTCATCGTGGCCGTGAACTTGAGCGTGCTGGCCTTTTTTATATTGTTGATCACGCTAGATCACACGCTCTTTCTCAGAAACTGTATCAAAGGTCTACTCGGCATAATTGTAGTATAAACCACAGGTGGGCTCTGTAGGTGTTAAATAAACACAAATGCGCCTGCAGTAGAGATTGGCTGGCCTCCCTAGCAGACGCGTATACTCGATATATATATATATATATATATATATATATATATATATATATATACAAATATATATATATACATATATATATATATATATATATATATATATATATATATATATATATTTGATGTGGGGCCTTAGTCGGGACCCATAGAAGGAAAACGGGGAACACGAATTAGATGTAAGAAAGATATATTAACAACAGGTTACAAAGATAGTGTAAGCGGAGCTTACTAGATGTTAGTGTCCAGTACTGGTAGTCGTACGCGGCTCTCTCTCTCTGTCTCTGACTGTAGAGTGTTGTGTCGCATACTTAATATAGACCTGGAATAGTCTATTATGTAGGTAGTTCCGGTCTCACAATATCCCCCTTCCAAGAGTTTTCTTTTTGAAAAGGAGAGAAAAAATAAAACTGTTAATACTTTTTCCTCTTGGAATTTACGTCGAGCGCTTGAGTAAATTCATTTTTCCTTCCTGAGCGTTGCACTTCAGGAGAGACTTGGGGCCTGTCGAGATCGAAGTGATCGAAAATTACGTCGATCGGCTCTTCACAGTTATTTTGTAGTGATTCCTCCGATTCCTTCAAACGGCATTTTCTGAGCTGTTTCCAATGGCGTTTGTGAGTGTTTTTTGGTCCTTGGACAATATAGACCAGTTCGCCAATTCTTTGTTTTATGGTGCCTACTTCCCAGAATGTTATGTTGTTTTTGGAAGCCTTGAAAAAAACTTTATCGCCAGAATTGAAATATTTCTTATGGGGCGACACGTTTTTTTTTTAACTTTGCTTGCCGTGGAATAAGTTTGTCGAAGACACACTTGATTTTCCTTGCGAACATTGTTTCTGCAGGCGAGCTTCCCATAGGCGTGTTCGGATTAGGGGTTATCCGATACACCTGCAGAATATGTTGCATGCTTTATCTGTCGGTGTGCCTAGTGCCTTTTTTAAAGCCCCTTTTAAAGTGTCCACGAACCTTTCGGCCTGGCCATTAGACCTAGGGTGGTACTGAGGCTTTGTAATGTGGTCCACCGGATATGATTTGCAGAAGTCTAAATTCACTTGATGTGAATTGAGTGCCATTATCTGTAACTACACATTCTACCACGCCAAAACGCGCGAATAGTTCGTGTAGAAATCCGATCGTGCAGTTTGTGGTTGGTCTTTTGCATTTTAGGACCTCAGGCCATTTTGAGTGGCTATCCACAACAATGAGGTAATACATGTTTTCTATAGGCCCTGCAAAGTCGATATGAATTCTTTCCCATGGATGGTCTGTGTTTGGCCATGGTTTGCACGTCGTGGTTGGAGCTTTTGCTGCAAGCGCGCATCCTTTCCATGATTCTATCATGTCTGCTATGTCCTTGTCCATGTTTGGCCAATAAACATAGCAGGGCATGCGGCTTTTCGCACGGTTCTTCCCCGGATGTCCCATGAGAAAATCCCTAAGGATTTTTCTTTGTAGGCTGTTTGGAATCACTACGCGGTCATTGTATAGTAGGACATCATCGCAGAGGGAGAAAACTTCAGGCACATTGGGGTCTTTGTGGCGAATTTTGCTTTTTATGGATTGAATAAATTCATCCTCCCGAGACTCCCTTTTTATGTCGACCAAAGCCACTGGGAGCTCTCTTATGGTTCTCACAATTTGTCCTTAGAGTAGCAATGATGGAGTCTTCAAAGACTTCTGTATTTTGTGGAATGAGTCGCGACAAACTGTCTGCATGGCAAATATTTTTGGATGTTAGGAACTCTATCTTGAAATTATAGTTTAAGAGAATCGTTACCCAACGAAGTAGTCTATTTGCAGTATAGACTGGCAGACCATTTTTGGAACCAAAAATTGTAATTAGAGGTTTATGGCCTGTCTGCAGTATGAACCGTCTACCATGTAGATATCTGTGAAACTTTGTCACAGCGAATATTAACCCTAGCGCCTCTTTCTCTATTTGGGAATATTGTTTCTCAGCTGGAAGTAGAGATCTTGATGCGTGAGCCACAGCTTTTCTCGAACCATCTAGCAGTTTATGTAAAATGCAAGCACCTATGCCGTACGAGCTTGCATCACTTGCGACTATGATGTCGAGATTAGTGTCGTAATGGGTGATGGAGAGGTCTGAAGTAAGAGTTTTCTTGATCTTCTCGAATGCGTCTTGGCATTCCGGGGTCTATGTCGATGTTTTGTCCTTTTTTAAGAGTTGGTTGAGAGGCCCTCTCAAATTTTGCATGTTCATAATGAACCCTTGGTAAGGAAGCTTTGTAACGCTTGAACGTTATCTGGGGCCGGTATATTTCTGATCGCGTTGGCTCTTTCTGGATCCGGCCGAAGACCATCTTTATTTATGATATGCCCTGAGTATTTAATCTCTGGTAAGAAAAAGTCACACTTTGCCTCCTTAACCTTAAATCCGTATTCTTGTATCTTTTCGAATACGTTTATTATATGGTTCCGGTGCTCTGTCGTAGTTTTACTAGTAACCAGTATATCATCCAAATAGGCTGTTGCGTAGTCAAGGTCGCCCAGCGTGGCGTCCATGACCTGCTGGAAAATTGCAGGCGCAACATTTACTCCAAAAGCCAGTCTATTGTATTTGTACAACCCTCTATGGGTGTTTATGCAGAGCAATTTGGAACTTTCTTCTTCCACCTCTATCTGAAGATATGCGTCCGAGAGGTCGATTTTAGAAAAATTTTTTCCACCATTGAGTTTATTGAAAAACTTTTCAGGGCTTGGGAGAGGATAGTGATGATCTTGCAAGGCATCGTTCAACCCTGTGGAAAAAGCTGCGCATACTCGTATTTGATTGGACTTCTTTTTTACGTAGACCGTAGGTGCCGCCCACTCGCTGAAATCTGTTTTTGACAGAATACCTGCTTGTTCGAGTCTATCTAACTCTTTGTTGATTTGCTCTAGAGCAGCGAAAGAGACATTCCGTTTCTTTTTGAATACCGGTTGTGCACCGTCCTTCACCTTGAACTTAGCTTTCATTTTAGTACATTTCCCAAGGCCGCCAGAAAAAACCTGGGGAAATTTTTGTTTGAGTTCCTTTTTGAGATTTACCAAATTGGCCGTTGTACTTTGTATCTTGCGACAAAATGTACTCATTGGGCAATCCCAAAGATTGAATTTTTCTATCCAATCAGTTTCAAATAAGTTATCTGAAGTTTTCAATACATAGGCTATGAGCTTTTTGGTAACTCCATTTAGTGTTACTGTAAGTATTACCTCGCCTAAAATATTAATCTTTTCGCCAGTTACGGATTTTGCTGTTTTATCTGTTTTTAATAAGGTCGCCAGTTAATGGTTGAAAGATCAGAACCCGAGTCAAGATGGAATTTAATGGACTTATTGAAAATATCCACAGTTACATATTTTCTTAAATTCCTATCGACAATATTGTCAGATTGAGAGTGCCTAATTTTATTTTTTGGTTTTCTCGTTCTGTTGGCGTACCAGCACGAAGTTAACGTATGACCACTTTTATTGCAATTTTTGCAATATTTTTGTTCTTAACTGGAGAGAATTTCATCCAATGCCATTTACCACAATGGTAACATGGTCCGGGCGGTTTCTTTAACCTATTCGGGTTTTGGTTACTGCGTAATTTAGGACATGATATTTGCCTTTTGTCTTTTTGAGGGGAAAAGGAGGTAGACTTGCTTCTGATTTTATTAATCTGAGCCACGCCTGATTCCTCGATTTTTTTGAGTCACGCTTTACAGATATTACTCTTTGACAGTCCTCTGCCAGTTTTTGTTGGTTCTCAATCTTGGTCAGTACCCGTCGTTTGGCTTCGGCGTCTTCTGCTGATACTAGACATGTGCGAAAATTAAGCACTTGAAATCATCGGCAGTCAGTTCGGCCAGTTTAAAATCATTACAGAGCTTGTTTACCGATGCTGCAAACGTTAGAAAATCTTGCTGGTTGTCTTTGACTGTGTTCAGACATTTCCAACGTTTGTGGAACAAGGTTGTGTTAGGCCAGAGTAGTTCCGATAGAAGCTTAATAGTCACTGAAAAATCCAAGTCGGTGGTTTTATTGGGTAGTATGAAGTCTACGAACCTACTATGTTCTGTAGTTCCCAGTTTCCTCAATAGTAGACGTGCCTTTTTTTTACTGGGCCATTGTTCACAGTCTACGTTGAAAATATCTTCTTAGCGTCTGTAAAAAGCCTCGAAAGTTTTGTCGTTCTCTGGTACGTATTTAAAGGTTTCTATTGAATTGTACATTGTACTCTGGGAGAATATTATATCTCTTTCAGAGTTTGAACCTTTTAATGCATTTAAGAGTAATTCTTTAAGTTGTTTCTGTTGTAGTTCAGCATTCTGAAGCGTAATTTTTTGGAATTGCATTTGTTGTTTATGTAATTCCAAAAATAGGTGTTGTTGTCTTTCTGATTTTTGTTGCTGATCCAAATTTACTTTTAGCATTTGGGCAATTACTTTTTGTAAATCTTCCATATTTAGGCAAACAAAAATGACAGCGATTTTTTTGTTGCTTTC
>OZ010572.1:43718727-43723727 GCA_963932145.1 Acanthosepion lycidas | reverse complement strand
ACTATGTTTTAAAAATAATAACCAAAATTCTAAAGAGCTTTGGATTATTTACCTAACGAGTTCTTTCCTATTTTCTATATATTTTTACATATATATATATATATATATATATATATATATATATATATATATATATATATATATATATGTATCACTATCGCGATCACTAATCCCTTGACCCAATAGGGCTGTAGGGGCACCACGTGTACTGCAGCCGCAGTAGAAGTGTTGTATCGGGCAAGATATCCTGAAGGAGACCACCCGTCTCTAGGCCGGTTTAAGTTGAGGGTTTTCTTTCTCCTAGACCGGTTACCAACCAAGGTTATAGAAACCAGTTTGTCTTGCTATTTATCTCTATCTGGGAGTGATGAGGAGAAGACGGTTCACACTTTTTCCCATTACGTGCTAATACCACGTAAGTGGATGTAATGGATCCGAATGGAATTCGAACTCGGTTTTCAGATTCCTCAATCCATTACTTCAGCGTGCTCCTTCCACCACCGTGAGATACTACACATACACACACACACACACACACACACATATATATTGTTGTATCTCTCGTTCGCCGATTGAGCACTATGGAGGAAGGGAAATTTTAAGAGCTGCTCCTCCTGCTTAACGCATAGCACTTCGGCAGAATTCAGCGCCCTGGCTACTGGTTTAGCGTTCATATACATCATGTATACAATTCGTTAAAAGATACCCTTTCTATGCCGTGCGCCGATAGCTTAGGGACAGAGTCTCTGACTGATACCAAATCGGTCGATTTTCGATCCCGGCTTGAACCAATATGATGTCTAGTCATACTGATGAGCTGTGATACAGCGAAACAGTGTGTATGTATATATATATATATATATATATATATATATATATATATATATATATATGTGTGTGTGTGTGTGTGTGTGTGTGTGTGTGTGCATATTACAGGAAGAGAATGAGATGATTATAGTCAGGAGAAGTAAGAAAAAGTCAGTAAAGGAACAGGGTTCAGGAAAACAGAAAATGGCAATTGACATTGCATTTAAATGCTTGAAGATCTTTGGTGCGCAAGAAATCGGAATGGATTTCCACAGGTGAGATGCGTTAAAAAAGACACTATTAGAATAGAAGGGACGATTGCATCTAGTAGCACGCTTAAATGCATGCAATCGAAGCAATAAGGGAAAATTTGTTGTTGGTAATTTTATTATAAATCGTTATTATTGTTAATTTTATTAAAAATATGTATTGTTAGAATATTTTACATAAAAATGTATTGCCGGTATTATTATTATTATTATTATTATTATTATTATTATAAAAATGTATTGTTATACTTTCATGGTGTTTTGTTTTTGTTTGGGTGTTCCCTATTTGCCTATAGCTGGGACCCCTAACAGGTGCTACAGCCCCGGTTTAGGGTGGACCTGGGAACAACAGCAATTATATGGCAGTTCCACGTCCCTCAAAACCTTCGATCTTCCGATCAGAGGCCTTGCTGCCTGATGTAGTTTATCGTCACACCCAGGACTATGTTATTAATTTTAGATTTTTGCTATTGAAGTACTATTTGTAGTAGCGAGTCGTTTATTGTGCATTTCACATTTGAATTGGAAACATACATTGAGAGAATTTGGTCTCTCATGGTAACATTCTCCATCATACCAATGCAAAAGCACACTCTGCAACCCCCCCACCCCGCTTGGGGAGGATAACCCAAATACCACTAAACGGACAATCGGAGGAAATGCAGTTGTTCAAAAGGAAGCTTATTAGAGTTTTGATTAAGAAATTTTCAGTGCATTTAACTTACAATGAATTTTATGTATTTTCTGGTAAAACGTAATTACTTTCTAAACTCCATAAAACTGACCTCATGAGCTAGTTCTGTTTCTTTCTTTCTTTCCTTCTGTTGGTCTATCTATCTATCTGTCTATTTTATTTTCTATTTTAAATCATTTCTCTTGCTTTCTATTTATCTATCTACCTCGTTTGTTTTTATCTAACTCAGTCCACTTCTTTTTCTCTATCTAACTAGGTTAGCTTATTCTTACGTCTCTACATATCTATTGTCTTTTTTTTTCTTTCGTTTTGGCTTTTTCTTTCTCTCGTTATCAACTTGTCTGTAAAATATACGCCCAGAAAGAAATATTTATGAACAGAAAACAGAAGTGAGAACCTGCATACATCTGCACAAACAGTCGTCTCTGAAAATATATGAAAGATACAATTGAGATTATTTTTACCTTTGCAGCATCAGAAAAGTAACCTTGAGACAAATCAATTCGAACATTATACGAATGAGGCCCAACATTAAATTCTGCCTACGAAGCAAGATGTTTAGCGAAGGCCATTACTACTTATGTAAAAATATGTTGGCAATGTGAAATTTCAGATCTTGTATTAAAATGAAAATTAAGATATTCGGAATGTGGCTCAAGGCCAAAGTAAAGTTGACATTATAGTTTGTTTTTTTATTAAATATAGAGAAAAAAATATAATTAAATTTGTCATATTAGGAAGGCAATATTCTCGGCTCGACCTACTTAGGAAAATCTTACCAAATGAACAAATGTAACGTTATACAACGGCACTCAATTTCTCACACGCAACATTACATTTTATCCAAATGCGAACATCGTCAATTAACATCGGACAATGGGTGTCAAGTTTAGGGGCAGTCAATGAACGCGAACTCTACGTCCTCGTATGGTCTTTTTTCCCTCTCGGGTTGATGTTTATATATATAAATGTCTTTCGTCAATGTGCTTTTCAAAGTCTCAGCTGGACTGATCCCATGTTTACAGCTCAGGGGTAAACCCTGATATCGGATGATGCACGGATCTGCACTCTGATCAACCCGCCGATGCACAAGTCTTCTCTGATGGTCACCGAGTCTATTTTGACATCATCTGATGTGAGTAACATAGAACAATTATAATTTAAATGAACTTCTTTCTAAAATTGAACTCACACAAATAAGCTTTATTTAAGCGTATGTCGAGATTATTTTGGATAATCTAATAACATACCGAAATTTGTCGGATTATTTAATATTAAATATAAGACCTATAGTATAAAAATAACAACGAATTTATAGAAAGATAGTCACAGATGCGGTTTTCATTCATGGCACATGGTTGGACACAGGTGAACTTTACACTAGCGTCAAAAGGTAGACATAGGACCGATTTAGATTAGAGTAAAAAGGTAGACATATATCCGGCTCACTCGCGAGTAAGAAAAGTAGACAAAAGTCAGATTTGCACTTGAGTCAAAAGGGGAAATATAGGTTCGCTTTATACTAGAGTAAAAAAGGTAAACATGGATGTGATTTACAATAGAGTCAGATAGGTAGACATAGTCCCAGTTTGCCCTCGAGAGTAAAACGTATAGATGAGTTCGGTTTACACAAAATCCAAAAGAGACTTTCAGGCCAAAGATCACTATGAATTAATAGAAAACTAGACATACAGATGCACTAGAGTAAAAAGGTCCAGTTTAAAAAGTAAAAAAAAAAAAAAACGTAGATATTTATATTCAAGTCTGCAAATATCCACCCGAAAGGTGGCCCATTTTGAGGAATTCTCCGAAACGGGATTGTGTAATCTGTCGTGTATATTGTTAACTGTCCGACGTTTGAAATAAATGTGGGTTCACTTGTTTTGTGGTATAGTAGATATTAGTATTACTGGGTTAAAATGATTTTGCAGTTTAAAAACATTTTAACACATGTGCGCTCAGATTGCAACAGATTTTATTCATAGTGGGGTGTCTTCTTTTTATGTAAAGGGCTTCCAGAATATGTAAACGATTTTAGGAGTTAAATTTTATATACACATGTGAACAGAATGATATATATATATATATATATATATATATATATATATATATATATATATATATATATATATCTCACTAATTCAGTAAATTTGGGATAGGAAATATTACAAATGTATCGACTTAAGTGATATGGGTAGATCGTATTGTAAAAGTCTTGCAACTGTTGAGGGTCTGCTTATTTTAATAGTCAGTATTGGATTGAATGTTGCTAGAATAATTACGGGGTTCTTACACGTACCTATAGTCAACAAGAGCGAGCATCTTGAAGATTGTTATTTTAGGTTACCCATTTACACCTACAGGATTAGCGTAGTATAATGTTCTTAACCTATTTCCGAGCAATTTCTCTTGTGTTGTAGTAAGCAACGCTTAGTAAATACTGAATGACAGCTGGAGAGATATATTGATATGTAGTATACTCTTTAATTTTCTTTCCTTCTCGAACATTCTTTTTTATCCTTTGCATCCAGAAGTGGGCCGGATTCAGAGACTGCTGGCAATTTATTCTCATTTTTCTTCATTTTCTTTTTGCTATGATTATACATGTAAGTCCACAATCGTAATTTGATATCCGCTTCTGAAATCTTACAACCTCTTCCGTTAATCTTTCCCGAATTAAATGCAAATCAAAAGTTTAATAGAGCAATGTGTTAGGAAATGAGATTCTTAAAGTCGAAGATGTTGTTCTTTCACTGTTTTTGGAAATGGCACAAGAATGAATATCATGGCATACCGAAGAAATAGTGTCTTAATAAAGCGATTTGGGCACACATCCTAAATCATATCGTGACTTTTACTGTTGAAGGGGCTTAGAATACACCGATTGTGTGGCTTGGAGAAGTAAGCAGTCCAGCACCACAAAAGAGGCCGTCTTGTGTATGACGATAAATTACATCCGCGTCCTGGGTAGCATGATAAACTACATCCGCGTCCTGGATAAGACGATAAACTACGTTCAACAGCAAGGCCTCTGATCACGTGGTTTTGAGGAGTGTGAAACCACCTCTTAATTGCTGGTCTTCCCAGGTTCATCCTGACACGGGGTGGTAGCACCTGTTAGGGTCCAATCTATGGGTAATTAGCCCCAATCTGGGGTCAAAGTCCTGTGATGGTCAAAAAATAGCTTTTAGTATCAGCAATATATTTTTGTAAAAAATTTTTACCAGCAA
>OZ010572.1:43686227-43711227 GCA_963932145.1 Acanthosepion lycidas | reverse complement strand
TCTCCGTCTTTTTTAGTATTCTAACTTATCTACGCTATAATAATTTCTGCCTGGTCTACAAAATAGACGTGAGATGTGCTGAAGACCGGCACCCTTCCGACTGAACAATTCTGAAAATCTTTCATCGATTGTATCGGTCAAAACTTGGCACAGTACTTGACAAAATTCATTGTTTAATTTTGTAGATGTAACTCCTAATACAAAATGAAACACCATTCTCATCAGATAAATAGAATTACCATCTTCGAATGCAGACTGGATTTTGGAATGGTCAACAGTGGCTCATTTCCTTTCCTCGCTACATTTCTTTTTATCCCTGCGAACGTTCTTTTAAAAATGGATCATTTTGTTGCGATTGAGAGAAGAACTGCAGATGGAAATGCGAGATATTGATCTTTTACCTTTAAAATGTTAGGCAAACTTTCTTTGTAGCTATTAACGCATCCAAGAATTTTCAAATGACTTGCAAATCTCATGTGAGATGTGTAGAGTAAGCCAGACTGATCATTCTCAGTCTTCTAGATTAGAATCTACACTTTTGAACCTCGCAAACTATTCTGTCAGCTTTAGCACCATCTTCATAAACGAGATATATCTTTTTGATCTTTGTATACCGTTGATTTACCTCCATTTTCACATAACATAACATCTTTTAAACATACGCACAAATCATAGAGAAAGACTGGTTACAATGTCACCTTTCTGAATATGTATATAACCCCATGAATTTCAATCATGTATGAAAAAAAAGCATATATTCAAATACAACCAATTAAAAAATATTATGAAGTTTTATCCCAATCCAATAGTTTTCTACACAAATGATGAAATACGCGGTAAATAATGATTTGTCTATTTAACGGCATATCAACACCCGATGGTTCATTTAGTGCTGAAATTTCAATTTTCTGGGGGGACTGGAGGTAATAAAAATGTTATTCTGCTTCCACAATAGAATACATGGTAGATGATACTCAGCTTTTGTGCACGTAAATGGTGTTAATTTGGACCGATTTTAAATGTGAATTAAGTTTAAGCGTCTAAGGATTTTTTCTTTTTCCTTCAGAATTGCCAGTCATTTGGGCGATATTATTTTTAACATAAAATTGCCATGAATTAAATAACATGATCCAATAGAGAAGTAAATAAATTTTCATCAATAACACTGATTTATTTTCTGTTGACTTTAATCCGCCTTAATAAAACACCCTTATATATAATCCGTTTTAATGAAACACCCTTTACAATTTTGTGTGAACATAATTGTGTTGCAGTTTTGTTGAAGTTATATTTTGGGATACAGTTCAATTTAAGTAATTGCCGTATAATTATATGGCTTAACGCTATGGAAGAGTTCTTTCATCTTGGTTGTTTGGTAGTATTTTAAACGGATTTGGGTGAAGTTGCTACAATTTGTTACTATGTACGTATTTTTGGTAATTTATATAAAAATGTATTACTAGTATTTTTACTATTAAAATGTACTTTCATAGTGTTTTGATCAGGGGGTTCACTATTTACACATAGCTGGGACACTAACAGGTGCTACCACCCCAGATAAGAGTAAAAATAGGAACAACAGCAATCAAGAGGTCGTCCCCCTCAATCATTAACCGGTTACTTCCGAGTGTGCTGGTCAAACACTCTGCCTCCGGGAAATGAGGACCCCCCCAGACGAGGCTATGTCGAAGGGCAGAGTCTCGTTTCGGTAGGCTTTTTACGGGGTCTACGGGGAATTTTTGGCCCCGCCTACGGACTCTGATACCACACAATAAACTTGGCCTTGTGCCAATGCGACCGCGTGGGGCGGTTAGTGAATATAATCAAGAGGTGGACCCAATCTCATCAAAACTTCCAATCTCTTAATGAGATACCTTGCTACCGGATGTAATGCCGAGAATAGAGATACATTTTAAGTAGCTCCAAACATTTTAACCGGTAAATTTATTTCTTAAAAATAAAAGAAATATATTTGATTGGCTGATTGATTCTTTCTCTACAGCTTATCAACCCATTGCAGTTTATTTAAAACCAGAAAATATTTTTAGATTGTAAGAAGGGGGCTAATAATCAATTAATGATACAGGTTTTACTAATTAATCCATATTAGTGAGGAGAAGAGGTGGATTTATACCCTTCTCATGGGTATTTGTGCATAAGGCAATATAATGAACATAACAGGAATTGGAACTCGGCTCTCTGATTAACAATTGCGTGTTATTATCTATTACACCACCCGCACGTCCAAGCTGACAGCAAACTGGTATTTCCATGTCATCACTCATCTAGGTTATGACTAGGAACGACGTTGATTAATTTTGATGATCATACGTTTCAACTCGATGTAGCCGTAAGCCTTACACACTTAAAATACATTTTGCAAAGTAGTTTCAGATTTATAAAAGATTTGAGCGCGGATGTTTTGGAGATTGAAACAAACATGGATAACCGCGGATAAGTGAAATATCTGTTGAAAATCTGCGAATGGTTATTTTTTGAATATTTTAATTCTGCTGATGGTGTAGTCTTGCTATTTTTTTTTTAATTAAGTCTCCTGCGTCATCAGTAAGCGGCATAGTTGGCAGTCCTCGATGACTATTCCGTTGATGGTGATATGTTATGTTTTTCTATTAAATATTAAGACAATTTTGTGTCTTGTCAGTACACTATAGGATTAATTAAGCCTAAGTAAAATGTGTTTTTCCTCTTTGGTAGTCATCACACCGGAAATACAGTGCTGTTTGATAAAAGTGACTCACCTGATTTTTTTTTTTTTTTTTACTAAAAATATTTTTGTCTATTGTTTTGGGGTTAAAATGATTTTTAATCTTACTAATATAAAGACCCCTTCCCGACAACCTAGTAAAAAAGTTTATTCACCCTAAGGTATTCTATTGATATTAGGTTGGTGCAAAAATAATGACGTAATAATGTCGTTTTTTGACGTTAAAAATACGTCAAAAAACGACATTATTACGTCATTATTTTTGCACCAACCTAATAATTATAAATTTGGATATAATGACATTCAGGAAAAAACTGTGGAAAAAAAAAAGTGAATCAGATATCACATTCTTATGATTAAACCGGTAAATTTAAGGACCTTTTGACAAAATATCGAAAACTATTTTACAATACACCCAGAACAATATTCTAGAGAATTCTAGAACAACTTAAATTAAATCTAGAGTATTCCAGAATATTCCAAAAAAGCCTCATACAGTATAAAAACAGATTGAAATAGCCACTCAGAACCACTTAAGGCATATATTATTGCCCTCTCAAAAGCAGGCAAGTCTACGAGAGAAATTGCAGAAATTACTATAACCTCGCAATCATCTGTCTCTCGAGTGCTTAGGGCACATAATGATGCCACTCCTGCTCCAAGGAAGGAAACAAGGGGACGAAAAAAAAAAAGATTGATGTTAAAACTGGCAGGGTAATTAAGAGAGAAGTTGCAAAGAATAGGACGATAACTAGCCAAGAAATTGCAACCAGTCTAAGCGAAGAGCAAGGTGTTAGTCTTGCCTCTTCAACAGTCCGTCGGTGGATGTTAGAACAAGGCTACAAATCTTGTACACGAAGCTTTGAAAGTTCTTTAAATTTACCAGTAAGTAATGTCAAGCATCCGTTCCGTATAATGTTCTTAAGATGCTTTTCTTTTCATGGAACTGGTTTCTTAAAACCTATTGAAAAGACCCTCAGGGGCGAGCAGTACAAGGTAATTTTAGTGTCTGGTCTGCTCCCTTTTGCTGAAAGGGTGCAAATCGACCCCACCAAGCTCATTTTTATGCAGGATAATGCTCCCTGTCACAATTCAAAATTGATGAAGGAATAATTTGATGAGAAGCCGGTGCGTGTTATGACATGGCCACCCCAATCTCCTGACCTCAACCCCATAGAAAAATTATGGAGCATTATAAAGTAGAGGCACTCGAGAAAGCAGTTGACGAACAAAGAGGATTTGATTGTGAATTTCATATCCGAATGGAATTCAATGCTAGGAGATGAGATTTGCCAGAACCTAATCAAGTCAATGCCAAAAAGGGTTGAAAAGGTTATTTAAAATAAAGGAGGACCCATAGATTATTAAATATTTCGAACTATATTACCTATTATAAATAAATTATACCTCTATTATTCTTTATTTAAAGCTGTTCGGTTATGTTTCTATTGATTACTAGTTGCAGGAAATAAGCGAGTCATTTTTTTGCAAAGAGTTTTTCCCTTAATCTCATTTATATCCAAAATTATAATTATCAATAGAATACCTTAGGGTGAGTAAACTTTTTTTACTAGGTGGTCGGGAAGGGGTCTTTATATTAGTAAGATTAAAAATTAGTTTGACCCAAAAAACAATAGGCGAAAAATTTTTAAGTAAAAAAAAAAAAAAAAAAAAAAAAAAAAATCAGTTAAGTCACTTTTCTTGGACAGCACTGTTTTTTAGTTAATTCAAATTGACGAGAGGAAGATTAGGATAGGCAAGTAAAAAAAAAAATATACAGACTGAAAACAAACCAAGAAAAGAAACCCGGCTACACTCCCCGCCAAATAAAAATCACTTGCCCTGTATTTTTTACATGTTTATAGGTACCTCCACAGATTCGCTAAAAATTGAGGATATATGATGAAAAAAAGTCCCAAACTTAACCCATTACCTACAATGAACCCCAATTGGGGATCTGTTAAAATTGAACTCACTACATGTTATTCCTTGTATTTACATTGAATTGCTTACATATATTGCATTTGCAGAGATATCTTTTACAACACTTAGCCTTTAAAGTTATTAGCCGTAAGAAGTCACTTTCTGTCGTAATTTTACATTTCATGAGTAGAAAAATAATGACTATTTTGAAAAGTATTTTTTATTATCTCCAATCAATATTAGTTTTTGATGTTTTATACACGTATATATTTGATGTTCTAGTTTCTATAAAAATGACAATGGTAACTACTGAAACTAAACATAAGGAATAAAATAAACTCCTAAGACACCTGGGTCAAAAATGCATATTAAAATTTTTTGGCAGTTAATGGGTTAATAAAAAAAACAAACAACAAAAAAAAAAAAAAACAATGTTTTATCGTGAAAAATTTTATGCTGTTATTAAGAGTAAAGACCAAAGGATTTTTTTTAATTATCAAATTATAGTTTGTTTTTTTCTTCTTTTAGAACGTTCCAAATTAAAGAAAAAAAAAAAAAAAAATGTTTTTCTTGCGTCAGTGGTGGTGACCAGAGATCAATATAGGGCATTTTATCCTCTTTTTTTTACTGTGAAAACACATCGACTTGGAAATTGTTGAAAAAAAAAAAAAAAAAAAAAAAAAATCAAATAATTGTCAGATTTTAATGAAAATTCATCACTAATTCACAAATGAATTAAAATATTTTAGAATTGTTTCGTTTTTAGAAAATCTTGGTAAAATTATTATTTTTTTATTTTATTTTTTTTTTTTTACAGCCCCTTAATTTTATGAAATTCGAGAAATTAATTTTTGTACGGCATAATGTTTTAGTTATACGCAGAACTTGTCGAATTTACATGATCATTTATTTTTGTAAAACAGGATCCCCAGCTACCGAAAATCTGCTCTGAATCGTAAAATGAAAAAAAAAAAAAAAAAAAAAAAAAAAAGTGATAAAACTCAGACATTATTTGATTAGGAATAAATAATAATTACTTTGACGGACACTATTACCTAAGAGTATTTAATTTTTATATGAATTGCTTATTTTTTTTTTTTTTTATTAATTCGACTAAATTATACCGTTTTAAATCTTTAAAGTTCTGTATTAAATAATACCGCTTAGATGTTATTGTTATTAAGTAATAACTATATTTACTAATAATAAATGGAAAAGCTTACTACAATTCAGCGACCGCCAATATTTTGAAATTTTTGTGTGTATAAACGTGATAAACTGGTACCAAATTATTCCAAACTTTGACTTGATCTGCCTAAGAAAAAACGGCATCGTACTGACATCTTAAGTGGTAAATTAACGATAGAGTCGTCAAAATATTTATCCGGGTCGGTTGCCTCATGGTTAAATATTCGTAATAAGTATTGGAATTTGTCCTCCAACGAGTCTCTTCCCATACAAAGGGACTAG
Organism: Acanthosepion lycidas; assembly: GCA_963932145.1. Lineage (NCBI taxonomy): Eukaryota > Metazoa > Mollusca > Cephalopoda > Sepiida > Sepiidae > Acanthosepion > Acanthosepion lycidas. The sequence continues at coordinate 43,705,109 of OZ010572.1, read as the reverse complement.
TTCGAAATCCAGCCAGAACTGATAATTTATATACCAGCAAAAGTAAAGACAGCGAGTATGCTGAGGAAAGTGCTAAACGTCACTTGATCTCACGTTCTGGCTGTTCCATGTCGCAGGTGTGAAGCTCCAGCAGTAATAAATTACTTTGATGCTGTGGTAATGGTTCCAGAACTCTGGTAAATAAGTATAACGTTATGTGTGTTTTAAGAAGTAAGTATGAAATTTATTTCGCGGTTACCACGATACTGCCACCCCTAACTTGCAGACAACATATTAGGAAGCCATAAATCATGGCAGCACACGTCAGGTTTCTTTCGTTTGGCAAAAAATCCTTATCCTTGATTTTATTATTATTTTTTTTTTTACTTAGATTTTTTTTTTTCTTGTAATTTCTTTCCTTATTTGCCGTTGGATTCGGTCTGTTTTGAAGACAAGTTCTTCCTTCTTCATGCGTAACCGCGTTCCAGAAGCTGTATATGAACTGCGAGATGTTGGATAAGTAAGAGTTGTTGAAGAAAGAAGGTCAGACAAATAAAGAGGGGGGGGGAGGAAAAGAAGAAGAAGAAGATGAAGGAAAAGAATTTGGGGAGGAGGAGTGAGGAGAAAGTAATTTAAATATGGAAAAACGTTAAATAAATAAAGATGGCGAATGGCAAGATCATAATGAAAGCAATCTGCTTGCTAATGGATAACAAATTCCTTGTTTTGGAGAAAATAGAGAAGAAATAAATGAAGGGAAACTTGAAAGTAAATAAGCAAAGAGAAAAATATTAAGTGAAGTAACATTTTTGAACTCATCAGACAGACAGAAAGAAAGAAAATGGAGGACAGAAAGGAAGCATAATGAGGTTGAGAAATATTATACAGTGTAACCCGAATATAAGAGACCCGTATATAAGAGAGATTTTCTCTGGTCCCAAATTATTCCCATACTTACTTAAACAAAATAGATCAAACCCGGATATAAGAGACTTTCCCGGTCCCGACAACTCTCTTATATCCGGGTTACACTGTATTGTATATAAATTATAATTGAACATAATTATTTTAGATAATAAAATAAATATTATTAAAAATAATTTAATAAAAAGAAAGGAAAAATGATGACTGAAATGATAAAGACAAGAGGAAATAATAAAAAAAAAAAACAGATGATAAAAGAAAGAAAATAAATAATAAAATGATTAGAAGGAATAAATAAAGGCAGGGAATGAGAAAGAAAGAAAGGGCGGACGAACGAAGAAAAAAGTCAGAATACAAAGGACAAGAGAAAAAAAAAAAAGAAAGAAAGAGTTCAAAGAAAGAAAAAATAAAGAATGGAAGAGTAAAACAGAAAAGCGGGAAGAAAAGAAAGCTTAGAAATGACAAAATTCGAAAGAACAAATAGACGATGAAATAAAAAAATAAAAAAAAGGTGGAAAGGAATGAAGGAAGAAAGTTAATGAAACATTCATGAATGAATACAAGAAAGTTGAGAATGTAATATCAAAATAAGAAAGAAAAATAAATTTAATTCTGATTATAAAGTTGTCAAATTCATTTAAAGGCAAGAAAGAAAATTATGAAAATAATCCCATCACAACAGACTTTTGATAGACTAAACTATACAAGAAACTAATTTCTCTAAACCAAGTCGGGAGCATGAAAGAAATGGAGATTAAGAAGATAAAGATAACGATAGTTTGAAAAGGGAAAGGAAAGTAAAGAACACGAACCGAGAAATGAAACGAAAAGAAAAAAGAAATGAAATAACATTAGAAAAAAAAAAAAAAAAAAAAGAAAAAGAAAAAAATTTAGAATTTTATCTTTGAGCCAAAGAATTTATGAATTAAAGGCAGTGTAATTTGATGGTTTCACTCAGTAGATTTCCATGCGTCAGCTCTTTAAAACGTAACTTATAAATAAACCCGAGAATACTCGTCAAAACATCTAAATAAAATACATCATCTTACAGACGTTCTACTTTTACTCATGGTGTCGAAAGCTTACTATCCCCTTGACATTTAAAAAAGAAAAGTAGTTTTAGATTCTCCTCAGCACCGGCTCTTTCCAAAAAAAAAAAAAAAAAATTCCCTTTTCAAGGATCCCTGATATTCTGTGAGTCTCTTTGTTCTGCAGCTCAGTAAGAAACACTTGTAAGCCAATGTTTGAAGTGATCTTTTTTGCTCTCTTTTTCAGGAAAGTAGCTCTATGGGAGCCATATATCGCTTGATGTGCCGCATCGTTTTTCCTTTTAATTTTTTTTTTTTTTTTTTTTCCACCGGAGATTTTCTAAAAGAAATAATAATTCCCAACATACATTGAAGACAAATAGCAGATGAACATTAGTTTCATGCTGTGTGAAATTAAATAAAATACTTGAATATATGATTTTCTGCTTGAATCAACTCGTTATATGTCCTATTGCCTGGAGAACGCAAAACTGTATCACTGAAAAAGTTAAAGTTTTCTCTCACTAAGATAATTGACAAGCACGCCTGGCCGTGGGGCCATGGAATTGTATTTCGATTTGAACATGGATGATCGAATATAAATAACGTTTCAGAAAATGTAATCAGCAAAAAAAAAAAAGTTCGATTTCGAGTTTGTAGTATTTGCATGTGGCTACATTAATGCCCGTGGAAATGGCATATATTGAACTCACTTTCTTTCTCTCCACTCTCACAATCTCTCACTCCCTTTCCCTATTTCTCTCTTCTCCCCTATATATATATATATATATATATATATATATTATTACTATAGATGGTATATTTAGTGGGTACACACGCCTGTGTAAACTCTACTGTTTTTTAAATTGAAATTAATACCTACCGGTCTAAATATCGAAAGCAATAGGATAATGGGGATTAAAAAATCATTTACTTCTCACACACACACACACACACACACACACACACACACACACACACACACACACACATATATATATATATATCAACAGTCTTTATTTCATGTAAAATTTTACACACACACACAATATATATATATATATATATATATATATATATATATATATATATATATATATATATATATCTGATAGTCAATGTATGACCAAAGAGCGGCATCAGGAAAATCGATTTTATTTTAAATCTATATTGTTAAGACAACGGGAATCATGTTAGCCATATGATGGCTGGATTTTTTCATCTTTCGCCAGATTTCGTTGAAATAAAAATCTTACCTAAAGAGTTGTATATATAGATAACTATATACATACATGCATACATACAGTTATTTCTGTTATTTTTAAAAAAAATTTTTAGCTTAAACGTTATTTTTGATGGATGCTCATATTTGGGTAGAAGCTCTGTTTTTTAATTGAACAGTATTTTTTTTTATTCAACTACATCTACCGGCCTGAATATTTTAGAGAAATATTGTCAGATAAATATGGGTCCTCCTGCAGGATTCGAATCTCCATCTTTCGTGTCTTAACGTTCGGTCACGTTGGACTTGAGAATCTTCAGAGAGTTTGTGTTCATAGGGCACTATTCGGGTTTACGTGGCCGAGCGGTTAGGCACGTCAGATCAATGGCAGTTCCCCCATAGGGGATGCAGGTTCTAATTCTGCCGGAAGGGGTATATATTTCTGATATTTCTCTAATATTCTGGGCGGTAGATGTACTTGGATAAAAAAAATACTTTTTAATTAAAAAAACAAAACAAAACAGAGATTCTACTCGAATATGAGTATCCATAAAAATAATTTTTATACAAAATAAATTAAAAATAACAGTATTTCGGATTTATTTAATTTCCTAAAAATACATACATACGTTTACAGTAGTGGGAATAAGTATAAGACATCCCATGAAATTGTTAATAACTTCCTTATTACTGCACAAATTCCTCTGAAAATTTGTGTGTAGTTTCTAGACCCGAGGCGTATTAGTGGACATATTCGATTTTATCGCAACTTTCCACCAAAAATAAAAAAGTTATTGACAAAACTTCGTCTTCGAGAGTGGAAATAATTATCAGACAGTTTTGAAAATTTGCATATGTAGTTAACTTCAGAATGTCAAAGGAAGAATAAGCGCATGCGCAGATTATAAAAAAGACTCTTATGATTTTAAGTCCTATTTAAACATTTCAAGGGTACTTCAAGGCGGTGCAATGGTTAGCACAGCTTGGCTCGCTAGAACAATTACAACTGAGTAGTGAGTTCGATCCTCACTGGGTGCCCCCTAATTTCGGCTTTTTGCCACATCAAAGCTACGCTTTGAAAATCACTATTTAAACATTTCATATTTGAGTACGGTTACTGCAAAATGCCTAGGATCTTCCCCGCTTGATGAAAGTATAAAAGGGCAAATTTCTGCCTATAAACTAGAAGAAAAATCTATAAGTTTCATTGCAAGAACACTTTCAATGTCCCAAACAGTTGTGAGAAATTATCTATAGGATCCTGAATCGTATGGCACCAAAAAACGTCCAGGTTGTCCACCTAAAATTACAAATGCAGCCAGATGTTGACTTCTTTCGAGAAACTTCTAAATGACAATCAAGCTTAAGAGATCTGCAAAAATCTCATAATTTAACCCTTCACTCCATGAAGAGTTCGTCATGAATCGCCAAATCTCGTGTATCGAAACAGGAAGACAGCCCTTGATTTAACTGCTAAACACAAGAAGATGCGTGGAGATTGGGTAAAGAAAAAAAGTAACCTGGAAAAAAGAGAAATGAGAAACCGTGGTGTTTTCTGATGAGAAAAAGTTTAATTTAGATGGGTCCGATGGCTGCCAGTGTTATTGGCCCTTATTTAAGAAAAGGAGAAGTAGCTGTTTTCAAAAAGACCATTTGGAGGAGCATCTGTTATGGTTTGAGGAGCTTTTTCTATGTCAGGAAAGGCTGATTTAGTAGTGATGGAAGCGAAACAAAATTCTGCTCGATGTATCAATGTTTTGGAAAAAAAAGTCTTGTCCTATTTATGAAGGGTCTAGACACCAATAATGCCATTTTTCAACAGGACATCGCAGCCATACACACTTCTAATCTTGTGAAAGACTGGTTAAAAACAATAAGATATTGAGGTTTTAGAGTGGCCCAGAAAGTCTACAGATTTAAACCCAATAGAAAATTTGTGGGGAATTTTTTCAAGAAGAGTATACAAAAGTAAACGTCAATTTGAACATAGAGAAACTTTAAAATCTTGTATTAAAAAGTATTAGAATGAAATTCCATCTGAAATTTTCAGAAAACGTATTGATTCAATGCAAAACGGGTGTGTTGAAGTATTAAAATTGAAAGGAAATAAACGTAAATATTGAATTTTGTACAATTTTGCTGTTAAATACAAATTTTCAAAACTGTTTTATAATTATTTCCACCCTCGAAAATGTATTTTTCTTAATAACTTCTTTTGCTGTAAAGTTGTTATAAAATCGAATATGTATACTAATAACACCAGATCTATGTATCACACACAGATTTTCAGAGGAATTTGTGCAATAATAAGAAAATTATTAACAATTTCATGGGATGTCATATACTTATTTCCACCACTGTATATATATCCGTGGATATACTTTTGACGATAGTGTCCAATGTTGATCTTTTCGCAAAATGCCAAATTAGCAGAATAGAGACATTCCTGATGCAATCAAAACTTCGCTGGTCAAATCATGTTGCAAGGATGAATGACGACAGAATACCTAAGGTCCTCATGTACAGCCAGCTTTACAGTGGACAAAGGGGTGTTGGACGGACAAGCTAAGGAGTAATATCGCAGCTGTCAATGGGATGCCTTGGATAGAAATAATTGGAGATATTTGTGCCAGTGTGGTATATAAGAAATTTTGAAATAAGTCGTAGTGACTAGCAGAGAGACGAAAGACAACAGCGGCCAGCGTTAGTAAATATCCCTTTCCCTAATGTCGCCAAGGGATTTTAAAATTTTAATGAATCCCTACAAATTACTTTTGTTTCTTATAGATTCAATATTTGTATGGAATACATACATACATATATATATATATATATATATATATATATATATATATATATATATATATATATTATAATTTTTCATATACACAAAAACAATTTACTTACTACACAAAGATGCAACTTCGTTTCAGTTCATTTAATTGCATTTCGACTGGTGGAAACCAAAATGGTTATAAACAATTCTGTTTGTAAGCAAGCCCCATGTGAAACATCACTTCCTTTCTTTCCATTTCTTTGAAAAAATTACTCTTATATCGGTATTGTGCCATCTTTTGAATTAATGCTGTGAACGTTAGAATTTATATATTATTTTCGTTCTCATTACATAATTATATATATATATATATATATGTGTGTGTGTGTAATCTCATTGTTAACTCTCATTACCACTCAGTCTAGCCGTTGTCTTCTCACACGGAAATGAAAATGAGAGTAAACGAATCCTTAAAAATTAACATTTCACATTCGAAAGAAGCGCATATACAGATTTCGAAGCGACTCTTTGATCCCTAACAACGGAAAAGACTAATATTCAAAGAACAAACTTTGCAAAATAAACCCAATCTAGAAGAATGGCATCATAGTCTCAGACTTTCTCGTAAAGGAGAAGTCGTCGTACGAAGAATCAGAAAAGGACACACTCATATCACTCGCTCATTTCTACTAAATAATGAAAAAAAAACCTAGATGCATAGCATCACAGGCGACATATAATGTAAAACATTCTAACCTACTGTTGTCATTTTGCCTCTACATATCAACGATTTTATGACTTTCAAGAAAATAAAAGTAGAAACTTTAAATGTAATGTCAATGGCTATCTACTGTCCCTCTGGTTAATCTTTCACTCATTTTTCCTTATTACTAATGTTTCGTTTCCTTATTCCCCCTACACCCTGCAACCTCTTTCGTACTAGTGGCTATACTGCTTTGTTTGGGACGATATCGATAAAAATACCAAAAATAATCTCCGCTAGACTACTTGAAGGATGTTGGTCTATAACATAGATTATAGTACTAAATAATTCCGTTCTAGGGGTATATGTGGGTAGTGATATTAACCAATGACAAAGGAGTATTGACAAGATAGATATTTAATTGAATAACAACCAACCAAATTGAGATACCGTTAGAACAATGAATCAACTCATGGGCACGCCGCGATGGTAAAAAATGAATCGGTAATAAGTTTCCCTGTAATTACCATAGTGATTTTCCAAGCGTAGCTTGGATGTAGCACAAGGCCAAAATTAGGGGGCACCCTGTGAGGATCGAACTCACTACTCAGTCGTAATTTTTCTAGCGAGTCAAGCATTACACCGCCTCGAGGTGCCCCTGTAATTACCATATTTGCCTTAATAAGGCCTCTATATCCATTGTCAATGTTGAAAGATGGTGGATGCTATTTCCAATACGCTACATGCAATATAAGTACACTATACATTACTAGCGTTAAAAATGAAAAAAAAAACAAAAAACGATCAAACGCACATTCGCACCATACGCATATATAATAATGGATTATCCCGTTGGTTTCGTCGTATGAGACTCTGACAACTTAACCTATTGATTCAGTTTGAAATTTTGCGCGATAATCTTAAGCGGCCCTTAAGACACGCTAGTGATTTACAAAGGAGGCCGCATATGGAGAAAAGAGTGAAGATTGTAAGATGAGATCACTCTTAGATTGGCTGACCTTTTAGATCTTGCTCTCGCTTCTTGAAGACAATTCAGACAAACAGATTGAAAACTGATGAGTCCATTATAACACGTTGATCTCCATTCTATACGCTCCAAGGCTAAACGCTCTACGTTATTATGAGGTATGTTCACAGCTGACAAGTTTCTCTTTAGCTTGTCTTTGTATATTAGCCATGGGCGTCCTTTATTCCTGTAGCCCTGATCTAACTGTCTGTACATTAGGATCTTGGTTATCCTGTTATCAGATATTCTTAAGACATGACAAGTCCATCGTAACTGAGACTGCATGAGAAAAGTTTCCATTCCTCCAATATTACATATATTAAACAGGTGTAATATTGGAGAAATCAAGACTTTTCTCACTGCTCTCTCCAAAAATTTCGGCAGTTAAAGAATGATGGCATCTTACCATCAATCAATCGGGATATTATAACAAGAACCAAATCCTATAAAGCGAAAGAAAATAAATGTCTGCTTGAAAAAACACTTAAACAAGCCTAGCTTATTAAAAAAGAGAAATGAATTGATGGTTACATGTAGGCATAAAAATAAATATCTGCTTAAATACGTTGATCCAGTTTATTTTTTGATATAAATTACGGTATATCTCTTTGAGATTCGTTTTAGTTTATATATATATATATATATATATATATATATATATATGATCGACTCTCCCGTCGAGATTCGACGTATGAGGGTCAAGCAGATCAGTTTCCAGGAAACCGACAGCCCGACACCGGCACATGAAATTCGATTATAGTGGTGAAGGCCTCGTGCAGGACCATCCACACTTTTTGGAGGGACGAATACAGAGACCTGGCCATCCACACTTTTTGGAGGGACGAATACAGAGACCTGGTGCACCGAATGCCACAAGGTTCCCAAACGACACTCCGCAGGATTTGAATTCAGAGTTGCCATTCTCCTAGACCAGTTGCAATCCAAGGCTATAGAACCCAGTCTGTCCTGCTATTTTACCCATAGCTGGAGGGAGAAGAAGAGGATTCATACCTTTCCCAAGAGTATTAGCACGTAAGTGAATGTAATGGATTCGACTGAAATTCGAACTCGGCTCTCCGATTACTCAATCCAAGCCGATATCCATTACTCCACCGTATATATATAAATCGCGTTTATTTTAAATTCCCAATATATACAATATATAATTAAGTATGATATATATATATATATATATATATATATATATATATATATATATATATATATATATATATATATATATATATATATATATATATATATATATATATATATATATATATATATATATATATATATATATATATATATATATATATATATATATATATATATATATATATATATATATATATATATATACGATAACCAGATACATTTAAAAGGGATATGAAAAAAATACGTGTCGTTGTGTTGAGCCTAAAACTCGTGCTCTCTGCAAGGAATAATATGCATACTTATTTATATAGTTCATACCTCTGTTGTACTACATCGAGCACTGCTTTATTAACTCCAGCTATATATATATATATATATATATATACTATCTTTATTTGTAATCACTTTATATGTCAGAAAAATATACAATTAGACCAAATGAAAAAATAAAAGAATAGAAGACAAGGAAAATATATTGTCGATCTCTGAAATGTGTGCGCCCTAAGAAAGATCATCAGTTGTAGTGATTGCAGTTACTGAAATAGCGCAACAAGCAAGTTATTAATAGAAACGGCTGTAGCAGTCGTAGTGCAACACCATCAATGACAGATACTATGACTGCTCTTTAAGCAAAATTTTGTTAACACTGAAGGCAGGTATACAAAATATCAAACACAACACAAACAAAAAGCAAGAAGGAAACACTAACTAAAATGAATTGTGAAGACGAGTCAATAAAAAAGCAATCATAAAATTCGAAAGTACACACAGAATGCTCTTGAATCAGAGTACGAAAAGAAGAGCAATCTTTTAAATCTGCATGCAAATTTTATCTCTGTTGCGCGAACAGCATCAAAATGCCGGCGTGTATTCAGCGTGAACTATGCTAGTGACGCATTATAATACATTTCCGGATGAAGGCACTTTGAAACACAAGTTCCCGTAAGATCACCAAAGTTAACCAAACTAGAGTCTGGTTAGTAACTTGATAGGTGATCGCTTCGGTATACCAGGTGCTGTAATCTTGGATTCAAGGATAGTGTAATGGATAATGACTAGGAATTATTAATCAGTGAGCAGGGTTTCAATTCCCGTTAGGTTCATTATATTCATTACGCGCCCATGTACTTTGGGAAGATATGAATACACATATTCTCCCTCTCAGCTGCAAGTTAATTAAGAAGACTTGTATCACTAAAACATTAGCTTTTCTAGAAAAAAAATTCTTACAATCTAAAAATATTCATGGCTTTAAATAAACTGCAAACGTTTTTAAAAGCCGTAGAAAACTAATTAATCAATCCTAATACTTTTCATGCAATAATAAAAGCCATAAAACTGCTTATTTTCATTTACAAAATCGACCATATCCTTGAGGCTACCAAATCAGGCATCAACGTTCTTGAAAAATAAAAGCAAGAAGTTTCCTTCAATTTGGCTGCTCCTGAAGACCATAATATAATGGTCAAATGAACTGAAAATTACATTCGACTGCTGGATTAAAGTTGCCAGAATGTAGTACGTTTTGGCCACTATTGTCCGAGTCATGATTTGGAGAATGGGGTCTGTAACACCGATGATAAACTCTTACATTAAGAAAATCGCAATTAAAACTAGTGGCCCATCGCTTCAGAAATCTGCGTTATTTACCTCTGCAAATATTCCGCGAAATATTTGAGGTCGTACGATTTAATGGAGTACACCCATAATGAATGACCTACGATTGAAAACAAAAACTCGTGTGGACGAAGATAATAATAATAATAATAATAATAATAATAATAATAATAATAAGAAGAAGAAGAAGAAGAAGAAGAAGAAGAAGAAGAAGAAGATAAAGACCAGACAACCAGAATTAGTATCACATCACTTCAGAAGTCTGCATTACCTGGCTCTGCAAATATTCTACAAAAGGTGCTATCTGTTTGAGGTCCTACAACTTGATGGAGTAAGCCCATAATGCAGGATCTCCGGTTGGAAATGAAAAACCGTACGAAAAAAATCAAGTCATACATGCATACATATGCACATACCATTATTTGCATGCTCGCATATGGTACGTGATAGTTATCATTGGAAATGGACTGGCAGGAAGTCTCCTCAAATCCGCACTTTCTTAAACGTCTTGCAGGCCATAACTCAAGGTTCTAGGAAAAAGATCCGGCGCGACAACTGATAGAGACACAAAGCTCATCTTTATTTTTTTGCCATTGTTTCTGGTTCAAAGCAAGGTTCCAATTGTAGTTGATTTTATTTATGAATTTTTTTCGTCTTCTTCTCTTTCATCATCATCATCGTCATCATTATCATCACTAAATGTTCTTCGTAGCAGTAAATAAAGGCTTACACTTTATATTACGTGGCTGCAAGTCTACATTTTACACTCAGCATTGTTTTTATTTTCCTTTTTTTTTTTTTTATTAATGAACTCTCTTTCAGTATTTCCAGCCGTTTCCTCAAGTTATTTGATATTATTTCCATTGCTCCGATAAAGACTGGTAGGACTGTCACCATCATGTTTCACAGCTTCCCGAGTTTCCTGGCAAGATCGCGGTATCTATTTTCTTACTTTCTCTTAGAATTATTCTTTACTTTGCAAAAAAAAAAATCAACTCTATGATGAAAATTCATCAGCTTGCATGTTTCATCTACATGGACAAAATGATATCGATTATTATTTTATGAATTTACATGTTCAAATAAAGAGGCAAAAACGTTATATTATTAAACGAATACTGTCATATATTCCGTCGCATAGCGTAGTAAAAGCAATTCGTATGAACGTGTTTGTATGCCGTCAAGATCCTATGTCAGCTGTATCACGTGCCTAAAGTGACGTCTGGTCGAATGAAGGTGATATGCATGGGTTAAATTAAATCACGTGAGCAATGGTGAGAGAGAGAGAGAGAGAAAGAGAGAAAGAGAGAGAGATGATATGAGGAAAGAAAAATGAACAGACCACCGGAAACGTCAAAAGTCTCTGTCAGTGTAAAGCAAGAAGGAGCGCCTCTTTCTTTTTCTCTTATCAGTTTTTCTTCTTCGGTGCTCAAGATAAAAGCATTTTGTCTCTTATAAATAAAAGGAACTATTGCATATTTTCGTACTTCAAACACCGAAACGTGAAGATGACTACACATCAAAGCAGATAAAAAAAAAAGAAAAGAAAAGAAATACATCAGCTTCAATAAACGGTTAGTAACGAACAAGCAAGCCGACTTTCATTACACTGGCAATGTTGGTTATCTAATGGTAGACAATCTCCTCAATATGTTTTCATTCATTTTAACAATGCACTTGCAAGAATAGTTTAATTATTCCTATCTTTATTTCCTTCCGTCCGTTCATAAGTATGAGAAGGATATAAAAGCTGAATGAAATTAGATAATATAAGGACATATCAAACCTTAGTAGGTAATTTAATGCTGAGTTTAAGCCTCATAAAGAAAACCGCATAATTAATATATAGGTAGATATGCGTCCGGTGTTCACTAGAAATGTAAACATAGATTTGGTTTACATTAGAGTCAAAAATAGGTTTGGTTTACGCTAGATTCAACAAGGTGGAAATTTACTCCTGGGCCCAAACGTTAGTGCAAAGAGGAATATAAAGAATAGCATCAATGTTACAGTTAATGCACGGTGTATTTTAAAATGTTTAAAACATGGTAATACACGGTAAATGTAAGAGTCGGACTGACTGAAGAAAATTAGCCTATATCAAATATAAATTTAACAATTATTTTAACGTCAGGCACAAAGAAGCAAAGTATATTAATACTAAAGTGAGTTGCCTATTCCCCAAAAGCATGTAGGTACGGTGGAGTAATGGATAATGACTCGGATTGAGGAACCGGAGAGACGAATTCGAACTCCACTTGAGTTCATTGCATTCACTTCCACTTCACTTGGGAAAAGTATAAATCGATCGCTTATCAAAGCATGTGGCCTGCAAGAAAAGGAAGTCAGTGAATAAAACTGCGAGGATTAGATAGGCTGGAGATACCGCGTACTGTCCAGGAAGTACTCAACAATCTTGATTACCTAAACTGTCTATTCTTGCAATCTCACGCATTAACCTGTGAAAAGCTCTGCTTGTGAGATTTCAATTTGTATAATGCTATGGACTTTAGAGTGAGGGTGCGAAATTCCAAGGGATGTGAACCGGAAGTTAGGGATTCAAGCGTCATTGTCTATGATAGGGGGCATTTTTTCATTAATATTTCATATTATTAGTAATTCCGGGGAAACAAACTATATACAATCTAACAGAAAAACCGGCTTATTTCTCGAATGTAAAATAGCAGAGAAGGAATATTGAATTAAATAATTATTTATTGTTTGTTATTTATGCTAGCGTTGTAAAAATCATTTTGTAGATGAATTTGTTTATGCACTACTATTAAAAAGTTTGAAACCACCCTTGGTATTTTCTTTTAAAAATGGCATAAAATATAGCTGTTTTGCACTTTAAATTAGAAAGAATTATTATACTTGTTTAAAAAAAGAATCATGATATTTTATTAAAAATTTTATTGACATAAAAAAGAAAAAAAAGCATTTTATGATTAAATTTTGTTAATTGATTCCATTCTTTTCTCAATAAATCTAAGACCTCTCTTTTTCATTTTTTTTTTCTTTCATCTGTCAAGTTTATCCCATGCTAATTCTGGGAGTGATTTCAGATTTTTGAACTGTAATGTATATGCACGGTTCTATTAGGTTAGTGCAAAAATAATGTCGTTTTCTCACATAGTAACATATGTGAGAAAACGACATTATTTTTGCACCAACCTAATATCTCTCTATCTATCTATCTCTCTCTCTCTCTCTCTCTATATATATATATATATATATATATATATATTATATATAAATAAATAAGCGTGTGTGAAATAGCAAATAGTCGTGTCATCAACATAGTTACCAAGATGAGAGCTGCTGCCATGGGGAAGCTCATTAATGAAAATTAAAAACAAAGTAGGACCAAGGATAGAAACCTGTCAGACATTCACATTAGCACAAAATTATTTAGAAGAGTGGCCGTTCAGGATAATTTCCATTTCGCGATGTTTATAAGAAGTACTGGATCAGTTAAAAAATTTGTCCGGAGACAGTAACTTTTCAACTTGTGAAGAAGACCTGTATGCCAAACCCCTTGGAAGGCTTTCCAGATTCCAAAGCAACGTCTTAAGCTTCAGTATTCTTATCTAAAGCTTGGTAGACTCTTTCCCCAATGATAGTCAATACGTTAGCAGTTGACCTAGATATACGATGGCTATATTGCTTTTCTGGCAGAATGCACTGCAATGCGAGATTCTTAACTAATTCAACATTGATTAGGGCCTCTAGTAGTTTACCAAGCAGTACACACACACAGACATATATATATATATATATATATATATATATATATATATATATAAAATTTAAGAAACAGCAGATATTTTTTATACATATTGCTCAATATTAAAAATATTAAAATAATATTAAAAAGAGAGCATTAATAATATTATATAGAAAAATTACTTACCTTTTAAATATCATTTTTTGTTGTTTTCCCCGACTTTCGTGGTAAATGTCCGTTCTTTCGGGGCTTCTGTTTCTGAATAAAATGAAATCGTAAACAACAGCAAAGTTTCATAAACGTGCGTGTTTAAATAACGTTAAATTAACGAATGCGCACATGTACAAAACGGAGTAAAATGGTCTTAAAAAGACTCGGGACAAATTGAAAAAAATTGGAAATGTTATTTAAAAACAGAAATCGCTGAAGAATGGACATTTACCAAGAAACTTCGAAATCGTGGGAAACAACAAAAATGATATTTAAAGTTATGTCAACATTTTATATATATATATATATATATATATATATATATATATATATATAATTACATGAATCATTCATACAAAAAACAAATATAGAGGTTAATGATGTAAATGGCGAGAATACATCTTCGCAAACAATTACAATAAGTTACACCAACCCCGAACCTGTATATGAATGATAAGATCCCTGTTTATAAATTCCAGTTTCATAAGGTCTTTTTTAGTTTTTACAAGCTTTCGTCTGTTCCTACAGACATCTTCAGGTATGGAAATAGATTTGTTCTTGTTTTTTACTTCTCGGTAATAAGAGGACAACGAAAATATAGATGTAATCCGAAAAAATGCTGAGAAATGTGTTATTATTTTGGAACGAGCGGTCGCAACGCTGTTTTTCAATTTTAAATTTTAAGGTTGTGCGTTTTTGTACAAATATAGTAATAAGAGAATTATTTTGTACTGGTAGGTTTTCCGTCAATGTGGCATGAACTATATTGTTCAATAATTAAAGAAATGTCACACTTCTTATCCGAAAGCTGCACGTTGGATCAGTTATTTTAATTTCGATTATAGGTGCAGTTTAATTTATAATTACATGAATCAGTCATACAAAAAACAAATATAGAGGTTATTGATTTAACTGCCATGTTTGGTCTGTTGTCCTTGCTATTCATCTCGAGGTTCTTGACAAAATTCAAAGAAGTTTCTGATAATGTAATCAGTCCTCACTTGTAATCTCCAATTCAGTAACTTTCTCACGTACTTGGCGGGTTTCTTCCTGTCTTTTTTACAAAATATTTTCATGGCAACAACTCCGACGAGATTATTTCCCTAGTGCCCTGACGATATGAATTTAATCATTCTACTAGATTGGCATTTAGGTCCCACAGGTTTACTGTTGAAAGAATTTAAATGCAACCGCTATTTCTCCTCTGACAGTTTATTTTTCTTGTACTTCCAGTCTGCAGAACTCCCCTCCGTTCACATTCTTCTCCGATAAATGCAATCTTCAAAAATTTAAATGCAACGTCAATAGACATCTGTATTTTCAATGTCGTCCATCTTTTGCCATATACTCTATCCTCTCTATACTCAGTCTTGTCTCTTACTTTCACTCACTCTACTCACCTTCGTAGCATTTCCGCCTTGTTTGGTGCGAAATCATTAAAAATACCTCGGGAGCAAAATGACTTGCGGTCGGGAATCGGAAATGAATGAACGGAAAATGATGCATTTTTCTGAACCGTAATATAGAATGGGGAATGCATGAGTAAAGATTTGAGATCTGTCCGATTGAAGTGGGCTGGTATTTCCTTGCCTATTCACAGCACAGGGTATTATGAGACGTTAGTGTGTCTTTGAATGGAATTTGCCACGCAAACAATGCAGAAATCAGTTGTGAATGCATACCTTTTGAATTTATACGATCGAAAGTAGAAAACGGAAGTCTTTGACTACAGTCTGTCTCAGCCGGCTTAAACAAACACTAATGTACAGGGTGACCCTAGATACAAACATTCACACAATCGGCAGCACACACAACATACATTCCCTTGAAAATATATATATATATATATATATATATATATATATATATATATATATATATATATATATATATATATATATATATATATCGCAAAGAAAACGCTAAAATTTCCTTCCCTCTGCGGCGATTGCCTAAAGGTTGAATCTCTGACTGATACCAAATAGGTCTGGTTTCGATCACGGCTTGAAGCAATTCGACATCTAGCCACACTGAAGAGCTGTGATACAGCAGTCTGTCTGTGGATGATTATATATAAATATGAATAATTGTACTTTATATATATATATATATATATATATATATATATATATATATATAAAGTACAATTCTTTATTTAATCTACAATATTGACTATATATTTATAGTGTGAAAGTGGCAATCACCACACAGTGTCAGTTTCTATGTCCTCACTGTCTATATCGCTGGTATATATATATATATATATATATATATATATATATATATATATATATATATACCACATATAGATAGAGTAATAACATATATTCGAAGAGGTGCTGAAAAGTTAACTGGCTAACCAAAGACCCATATAAATCAGTTTAATCTGTTTATTACGTCACATTTTCAATAGTTAGACAAATCGAGAATATATGAATGTTTATAAAATGTTAAGTTGTTTGATATTACTTCATAAAATTCAAAGATACATACTTTATTATACCTTTTTAATAAATTTCTTCTGGCCGTTTAAAAACGAACCATTACAACACATCTATAAATGAACGGAGATTCTCATTAGTCAGTAGTGGGAGATTAGTATGCCTTCTGTTGCATTTATTTCGTATCAGCTTCCTTTTAATAATATTACTTTTAATAGTTTAGAATGTAGAATTCTTTCTTGCATGTGACAATAGAGTTAACTTTCTAGAAAAACAGCAGTAGATTACACATGCAGAAAATTAAACTATTGTAATGGCAAAATTATATAGCCCCATCATATTTGGAAGTGCTGGTGCCAATATCATAAATTCGAATTTCACCTTTAACGAATTAACTCCAAGAAAAATATACTCTATGAAATCGGCACCTTACAGCTAAAATCTCACATCGATTATTCATCGCCCATGAATTGTTAATTTAAAGGACAGAGTCGATTATGTGAGCCTTTTTCAACCTCAGAATGTCACTAACGAATGCATTTGGGGTGTTTCCATTTGTTTCCTAAATGATTTCGGTGGGACCTTAATAGATAGGGCAAATCCTTCCATTATAATTATTCCCTTGTGCTGAGTGAATGTGCAAGGAAAAACTTTTTTGAACTGGATAATTGCAATTCGATAAATTGTCGCTATTTTATAGCTTTGATTTCGTGCATGCGTGTTTGTTTTTCCTTTTGTTTACTGCACAGAATTGTAAGGTCAATTCGGCAACGTTTGAGATAAAAACAGCAACATGAGGCAATTCATTCAAGTTTGAAAACGGCATACTGTACTGCTTGTCATTAGCACCGGAAGTTTCATTACAATATTTCAGAGGATTTCGGTGTCAATCTGACAGTACAGAGTATTCGAAAAGATTTGAATGATATATCCAGTTGCCATCATGGTGTTTGGATCGCAAAAATCCATTCATCTTTCCATAGGGCCTCACTCTCAACACAGAGGCCAGCATCAAGTGCCTGGAAGTAATAGTGCTGCCATAGATCAAGAGGGTGGCTGCTAAAAGATCATATGTCTGGCAACAGGACTCTGCACCATGCCACAAAAGCAGGAGAACCCAATCATTGCCGTCAAACACTTTCTGCGATCACATCATCCCTTACATCTGGCCATTTAACTCCCGACACTCTTGATTATTATGTGTGGGGCGCAGTTGAGTGAGACGCGATCAAAACTCCTTATAACACCAAAGATGAAATGAAGGCAAGGATTATGGCAATATTCACCAACTTAAACAAGGAGACCGTCCAGAAGAGTTGCAAGAGATTCCGAAGTCCTCTGGAGGCCGTGATTGAAGCCAATCATGATTTCATTGAATAAATTTGCTCTTTAGTATTGCAAGATAGTTTTGTGTAATTTTGGTAAATATACCTAATAAAATGAGATGTCAGTATTATTTTCATTTTTGCGTAATTTAGAGGACAGTTTATCCATCGCACCTTGTATCAGACTTAATAAAGCACGATGGATTTAATGACGGTACGCAGGTTCGAATCCAGCCAAATGACACGTCTCTTTCTTTAATAAGATTTCTTGTATATTCAGGCGATTAGACGATTAAAATAAATATACGTTTTTTTCAATAAATAAACGGAGCGGATACTAAGATATAGGTATCACGTAAAAGTAACGCTTAAAGTGATAATATATTATGGTTTAATAAATAAAAAAAAATCAATTACTTCCTTAGAAATTGCTTTGTTTACGTTCGGATCTGAAACTGGACAGATATGAACTTTCGAGAATCTGGGAATGATATGCGCTTGTAAGGTACGCTAAGGGGGAGTCAGTCTAGAGGTGATATATAGGTGAATAAAAAGAGACAGGAAAACTTCTTAGGCGACGCGTTTCGTCCTCTGGGGTACTTATACATATATATATATATAATTCAATTTAATGTCTGTGTATATATATATATATATATATATATATATATATATATATATATATATATATATATATGAGTACATATTCACACACATCTATCAAGATATAAATCTGTATATCACT
>OZ010572.1:43653727-43683727 GCA_963932145.1 Acanthosepion lycidas | reverse complement strand
CATCAGCACACACACACGTGCATATATATATATATATATATATATATATATATATATATATATATATATATATATATATATATATGAATGTATCAATAAATAAAATGTTCTCAATGATAAACGGTAACATTGTGTAACTTTTAGTTGGTCAAAGATAAATTTAGTGTACATTTGATAATAATTATTATTGCTCTAGTTATCAATTTAGCAATCTTCTGGACAAAATTCTGCTCACACTAACATACATTAAATTACATTATTTTATGTATATCATAGGCTCCATATATATATATATATATATATATATATATATATATATATATGTATATATATGAAGAAATATAATTTTATGGTGTGCTAAATTTATTGGATAAAGTGCTCAATATCAGAGATAGAGCGTATGTAAATATAAACATAAAAGTAAACATTGAAATCAACACTCAGAGGCGACAGGCTCTTTCATGCTACACGCAATCGCGAGCTGACGAATGCGGGTAGCATATATATATATATATATATATATATATATATATATATAACAATATATGGAAATATATATATAACAGTTCCCACTGCTGATAAGTCCCAATTATAGGACGAAATGGCAGTCCAGTGCTTTCTGCATTCTGTTGAGGTTTCTTTCAGACTCGATGAATTACTTAATTATAATTATCAAATTCTCCTAATAATTTCTATCACTTGTATATCATTGCTTGAACCGGCTTCTACTGCTCAAATTTGATGGACTTGGTGATAGTAGTCGTGGCTACTGGGGACACAATCCTATGGTTATAGAGAAATTCAGTTGAGTTCCAACACGGAATATGTGAGCGAGCAGCGCTATATTGAGTTTATTTGCTACCTCCTGGTCACCGAGGCCTGTTGGAACAGGTGGCATGACGTTTGCATGGTAACCTGTCAGGGTTTCAATTCTCGGTAACGGATGCGCGCTGCTGATGAGTCCCAAATATAGGACGAGACGGCCATCCAGTGCTTTTTCATTCTGTTGAAGTTTCTTTGAGACTCGATGAATTACTTAATTTTATATATATATATATATATATATATATATATATATATATATATATATATATATATATATATATATATATATATATATATATATATATATATATATATATATATATATATATAGATAGATATATAGTAGCGTCCATAATATAAGGAACGGAAACAACAATGGCATAAATATGTGTAAAAAGTAATGCATGATTAGCAATGAAATTTTTACCGAATAAAGATTAGGGTGTAATGCATAAATATTATACAAAGTTAAAAAATTTACATAATAGTTTTTTTTTAAATAAAGATTAAATGGAACAAAGGAAATAAGCTACTGGACAAAAGTTAAGGAACGATCTTGTTAATACTTGATTGTGAATAAAATATCAACAAAATTTAATATTTGATAAACATCCCCTTATTTTCAATTACTTCTCTGCATTGTTGACCACATGATCTAATTAATTTCTTGCAAAAATCAGCAGTAATTCTCTCCCATTCATCCTTCAATAACTCCCATAGGTGATCCTTGTTTTTCGGGTTTCTTTTCTGAGCCCTTTCTCCAATTATCTTCCAAACATTTTCTATTGGATTCAGGTTGGGGCTCTGGGCTGGCCACTTCATTAGGGTGATTCCTTCTTCTTCAAATAAAGCCATAACCTTCTGAGCCTTGTGGCAAGGTGCATTGTCCTGCATGAAAATAGGAGATTCATAAATATTATGGTTTCATCTTGGTACCACATGCTGCTGAGGAAGCCTTTTGTAAATCTTTGCATTGACATTGCTATGTACGCGGATGATAGGGCCAACTCCTGCAGATGAAATCATTCCCCACGCCATCACACTGCCGCCACCAAACTTAACGGTTTTCTTGATACCTTGAGAAGACAATCTTTCATCTGTTCTAAGGCGTACGTAAGTTTTGCCCTCAGAATCAAATATAGTAAACTTCACTGAAATGAACTGTATCCCATTGTGCGTCAGTCCAAACAACATGTTCTCTCGCAACTCCAGGCGTGTCCTTTGATTTCGCTTTGAAATGAGAGGCTTCGAAACTGGAATATGGGCATGCAATCCTGCATTTTTTAACCTGCGAGTAACCGTTTTCCATGAGATCTTATTATCTGTTTCTTCATTAAATTTACAGGCAATTGATGTAGCAGTTTCAAAACGTTTTTCTGTAGATATTCTAACAATTCTTCGATCTTCTCTTTGCAATGTTTTTGGAGGTCTGCCGGTTTTTGGTTTTGCATCTAACGTTTTATCGGTTTTATACCTGCTAATTACACGATGAATGACACTTTTAGACCTATGAACAATATCAGAAATTTATGAAATTGACTTTCCTTCAAAAGAGAGCGTTTTGTGTGTTTAATTTGCCATATTGCTTAAAAATAAAGTCATAATGATAAATGAACTTTTACTTATCGCAGAAAAGCTCCATTGAGATTTTTAACAATGTAAATTAAAAGTATATGCAAATTATTAACATCGTTCCTTAGCTTATTTCCTTTGTTCCATTTAATTTTTATTTAAAAAACAAAATATTATGTAAATTTTTGTAACTTTGTATAATATTTATGCATTACACCCTAATCTTCTTTATTCGGTAAAAAATTCATTGCTAATTATGCATTACTTTTTAAATAATATACATATTTATGTCTTTGTTGTTTCCGTTCCTTATATTATGGCCGCTACCATATATATATATATATATATATATATATATATATATATATATATATATATATATATATATATATATATATATATATGTAATACCTATTGATAAACATAATATTATATAATTTAACGTATGTCAAGTTGAGCAAAATTTATGTACGATTAACAAAAAGAAAACTCTTCTTGGTAACGCGTTTCGTTCTGAGATGTAACTTCAAATTAATAATATTTTTATCTGTGTAATCAGTTTCATGCAAATATAGAGGAGAGTGAATGCTGTTAAATGCAGTAAATGTCAGTTATTGTTTACAACGAACGTTAATTTTCCAGTGACCCTCATCTTTAAATTTTAATGTCGGGTGTAACATATTAGCCTATGTTATTATTTTATTTCTGTTTCTTTCGCTATATTTTCGTATTTTCTTTAATTATACCATCTTGTATTAACACTCTTATGATGAAAGAAGATATGTTTATTGATTAAGAACGTAACTGTACTAACTAGACTCCAGAATTAGTGCATAAAAAATACATTTTTTTCTCTGAATTATTGAGACGCCCCCGGTCTCGCTGGGCCAAATGTGACGTCTGCCTAGCCGCGTCCGTCGTTCTATCCTGTCCTGTGACGACCAACTGGCTTGGTATTGGTCGCGGCACCAAATGTGACGTTCTAACCTTTTGGTGATTCGGATGGGAATCTGGTTAGATTCGGTATCAGCCTTGTCGTTCCCAGCTTGCCTCCAACGTCTGGTTACCGAAGTAACTGTTTTGATTTCCAGTCTAACCTACCCACGTTGTGAATTGATCTTAGGCAGACGAAATCAATCAGTCGCCGGGCCGTAATGCAGGCCGAGTTCGATCAAGGATAACACCGCACAAGTATATGTAAAAGAAAATAAAATAATAAATCGAAAAGTTCAAATGTGTTAAAAAAAAGGATAACAATATTTTATATCTGGTTGCTAAATACAGGACTGCGACTTCTTACCAACCCGCTATATGGATTCGTGACACTTTGTGTTTGTTAGGCGAGTCTTAACATCTTAAGTTGTTTGTTCTTTAAGAAACTGGTTCTTGGTGTATCTTCAGGCGATATTCGTAAAACTTGTTTTGGTGGTATGAGTCGTTCTTCAAAAATAAATTGTTCTTGGCTAGAAGTTGAGGTCGTGATTTGCGTGAATCTTTCAAGTCAGCTATCTGCGAGGCGGGTGCAACTCCAACTGCGAACTTCACTCAACTTGAACTCGAACTGGTACTGCTTTTCACTTGCTGCGACTCTGCTTATATGGACGCCGACCAAAACCGGGGTGGGCTTGTCGGGGTTTGAAGTTCCTTGATAATTCTAAACCCAAAATCCACTTCTTTGTTTTCGGTCAGGAAAATTTTATTATTTTCCATTTTTGGAAGTCTTCGTCTTCCCACCTTCTTCTGTTCTCATATTGGTATCTCACCATGTCCTCAGAGGGTATCAAAGGGTTTCCCCTCTCTCTCACAGAGGCATCTCACACCTATCTCTTCAGGGGGGCGCAACAGGCCTCCCCTCTTTCTTCACATGGTTACTTCCGCCTAACGCTCATGCCACCATCCAGCCAATGGGCGCTCAGCGGCGTGGGTGTGGCCAGACTAGCCTCGGTTTAAAAAATCTTGCTCAAAGAAAAAAAAATTATATTGCTTTTTCTTTTTTTTTCTTTTTCTTTCTTTCTCTTTCTTTCTCTTTCTTTCCTTCTGCCCGACAACAAACCTTAGACTCTTATCATATTCAAATGTCACTTGGACTTTATCACCCGGGGCCTTCGCGAAACAAGTGGGTGGTCAATTGGACGTATTTGCATTCTGTTGTTAATTAACTGTTCTGATAAAATAATTTCGCTATCATAGCCAGCCCTGACGATAAACAGGTGTTTTTCCCAAATCACATGGAGGTGGTTCCACGGACATTTTGGTTTCGGTCAAGCTTGACCTAATTAATTTTTATCTCCCAGCACCCTGCGGGAGGTCTCTTGTCCAACTTGAAAAAATCTTTTTTTTCATTGCCATGGGCAGATCATATATATCTTACTCGCCGCTCGGTAACATAAATCAGATTAAATTCTGGGTTTCACCTTCTCGACAATGGAAATAAAAATCTTACCCCTTTCCCTGTCAGAAAAAATAACAACGCTTAAAAAATAACAACGCTTAAACAACCTTTTCGTAATGGCTTCTTATCACCTAAATTTAATTATCGCCTTTCTTTTTTTTTTCGTCTTTCTTTCTAGCGACGTAAATAGTGTCACATTATTTAATTTTCTCTTCTAATTAAAATACGTTTTTAACTTAAAATTATAGTTAGATTTATTACAATCAACGCTACCTACAACCATATCAAGCAAATAAAATCTCACAATATAAATATTTAATAGATGTTACTTAAAACTCAACGTAAGATCAACAACAATTTACGGGGAAATGTATAAAAAACAAATAAATTTGATATAGAAAACAACTAAATACATGAAATACAGGAAAAGAAATAAAATAATAAATATCTATATAAATAAAATAGGATGTCATTGATGATTTAAGCATTTTATACTGCATCGCAAACGAATCTGCTAATAGAAAATACTTTTCCAGCTTTCTCTCTAGAGAATTAAATATTGTTAATTCACTCGAGAATTAATATTGTTAAATATTTTCACCCCAGCGAAGTGATAATGTCACTAAGACGCAATGAAAAGTGAGAGTGAAAAAAAAATGAGAACAATTTAATCAACAGAAACGCAAATAAATAACTAAGATTCATAAAGATGGAAGACGTCGATTGATAAGATTTACGGTGAGAAGTGTTAATAAAAAAAAACAACAAAAAAAAAAACTATTAGAATATACCTTACGGTTGTATCAAACTATTTGAACTGTAAAATGATGAGACCTAAATGCCTTAAATTCATGAGGAAATCTCATTAGAACAACTGCCATGTTGTCTCATAACCGTCTTGGAGAACTATTTTTGCCTTTTAGTCATATAAGAGAACAATTTTTGCATAAGAGATGCTAACTTCCAGGAAAGCAAGTCATTGCGTAATCTTGGTTTCACGTTTTCCACTGACATGACGTGGAATGATTTCTATTTAACCAACAGATAGTTTTATAGATAGGAAAGTGTGTTTACTGTGTCGTGCCAAACAATGATTCTCGCTATAATCCATCCGGCCCATTTATAAATCTAGCATTCGTTCGTACATTGAATATTGCTGCCACTTCTGGCAAAATCTACCGATGCTTCTGTGATGGTCTTGTCCTGACATCTTGACTTCAGTCAATGTTTTATAAAACATCCCTTTTGCATTCTCGATGTTTCACGGTTGCGTTTCTTGAGACATTTTTACTGTCACATTTGTAAATTCCTGGTTCACATCTAATGCTGTTATTATTTGTTTGCTTTGAATTAAATCTCTTTTTGTTTCTTTAAGGAAGTGTAAACATTTTTATATTAAGTTTAGACAAATTATTTTCAATTATAGTCGTTATTAAGTTGGTAAGAAATACTACGTGCCTAGTTTTATTTGTATGATTTTGTGGATTTGATAAGCTTTCCTTTTTTCATTATATATGAAATAATTCTGATATTGGGAGAATAGAAATAATTTGAAATGCATTTTACTTCATCATGTACATAATGAGGGCTTTTAAGTAAAAACAGAAAATTATCTGGATTTATTTTATGTGAGTAGAAGTTTATCATTTTATAGGTGGGTTTCCGATAGACGTTTACATTTTAATCAATGCCAGTGGGGTTTAATATGATATCAAGGAAAGATAGCATATTGTTTGTACTTGTTTCATAAAGGAATTCGATTGTATATTTAATGTTATTTAGTTTATTTACAAGATCGGATAGATCTGTTGGCGGAAGCGTGGAGCGATATTAATAATGCATAATAGATATAACGGAAATATGTTGATTGTTTTGCTAAGCTATTTGGTAAAGAATCAGTTTCCAGAAATTCTCCGGGAATCCAAGCTGATTGACAACGAATAGGTGTCTGCTTCGGTAATCAGGACTTCTGTAAATAAAAGCATTATCGAGGGCGAAAGAACATTGATTTATAACGTGTGGACAAATTTTTATATTTGTGTCTAGGGAGAAATTGACAAGGTTGTCGGCAGTAAGACGTAGTGTCAATAGGAGGGTTTTTTTTCATGACGTCGCTTTTTTAACTACCTCACTTTTTGACTTTTCTTATTGTATTTAACAGCGATGATTAAAATAGGAATAAGGCCTATACACATGATGAAAGTGAATTTATACATTTTATTTTATTCTTGCGAATTTACAATAAAAATAGTAAGCGTTATTTATTCATAAAATTGTTTATTTACAAGAATAATTTTAAATTTACAATCTGAGTACAATGCCGAGAAATCGGAAAGATTTAGATGAGTCTAATGGTGATTACGACGGCACGAAGCTTGGAAAGCTCATTCTGATCGTTCTGATAAGAAAAGGACTCCCGAATTTGATGGTGAGGGCATCAGACTCAACACGAAGTTCAACATCAAGTGCCTTGAGGAGGTAGTGCTGCCATGGATCAAGAGAGGAGCTAATAGAAGAATCACTGTCTGGCAACAGAACTCTGAACCATAACACACAAGCAAGAGAACCTAGTTATATATGCCAGATAAATTCTCCGACCACATCATCCCCTAATATATGACAACCTAACACCCCAGACTGCAACCCCTTGATCATTATGTGTGTAGAGTAGTTGAGGGCGAGACGACCAAAAGTCCCTGCAACACCAAAAATGAACTGCAGGCTACGATTATGCAAGCAGGGACAATCTAATTCTCCACTTATTGTTCTAATGCTAAACATAAATTTTGAAATCCGATATAAAATTATTTTACAAATTTAACAATCTCTCATTCATATTTGAAATCACGAAGAAAAATAAAGAGAAGTCAGATGGTAATGGTAATGTAACTGTTTCCTTAGAAGGAAAGATTCGGCATTCACTGACCTAGTAGCCAGTACAGCTGTCGGATTAAAGAGAAATCAGATGGTAATGATGATACTATCCGTTTCCTTATAAGGAAAGATTCGGCATTCACTGACCTAGTAGCCAGTACAGCTGTGGAATGAAAGAAAACTCAGACGGCAATGGTAATATTAGCGGTTTCCTTAGAAGGAAAGATTCGGCATTCTCTGGCCGAGCAGCCAGTACTGCTGTCGGATTAAAGAGAAATCAGATGGTAATGATGATACTATCCGTTTCCTTATAAGGAAAGATTCGGCATTCACTGACCTAGTAGCCAGTACAGCTGTGGAATGAAAGAAAACTCAGACGGCAATGGTAATATTAGCGGTTTCCTTAGAAGGAAAGATTCGGCATTCTCTGGCCGAGCAGCCAGTACTGCTGTCGGATTAAAGAGAAATCAGATGGTAATGATGATACTATCCGTTTCCTTATAAGGAAAGATTCGGCATTCACTGACCTAGTAGCCAGTACAGCTGTGGAATGAAAGAAAACTCAGACGGCAATGGTAATATTAGCGGTTTCCTTAGAAGGAAAGATTCGGCATTCTCTGGCCGAGCAGCCAGTACTGCTGTCGGATTAAAGAGAAATCAGATGGTAATGATGATACTATCCGTTTCCTTATAAGGAAAGATTCGGCATTCACTGACCTAGTAGCCAGTACAGCTGTGGAATGAAAGAAAACTCAGACGGCAATGGTAATATTAGCGGTTTCCTTAGAAGGAAAGATTCGGCATTCTCTGGCCGAGCAGCCAGTACTGCTGTCGGATTAAAGAGAAATCAGATGGTAATGATGATACTATCCGTTTCCTTATAAGGAAAGATTCGGCATTCACTGACCTAGTAGCCAGTACAGCTGTGGAATGAAAGAAAACTCAGACGGCAATGGTAATATTAGCGGTTTCCTTAGAAGGAAAGATTCGGCATTCTCTGGCCGAGCAGCCAGTACTGCTGTCGGATTAAAGAGAAATCAGATGGTAATGATGATACTATCCGTTTCCTTATAAGGAAAGATTCGGCATTCACTGACCTAGTAGCCAGTACAGCTGTGGAATGAAAGAAAACTCAGACGGCAATGGTAATATTAGCGGTTTCCTTAGAAGGAAAGATTCGGCATTCTCTGGCCGAGCAGCCAGTACTGCTGTCGGATTAAAGAGAAATCAGATGGTAATGATGATACTATCCGTTTCCTTATAAGGAAAGATTCGGCATTCACTGACCTAGTAGCCAGTACAGCTGTGGAATGAAAGAAAACTCAGACGGCAATGGTAATATTAGCGGTTTCCTTAGAAGGAAAGATTCGGCATTCTCTGGCCGAGCAGCCAGTACTGCTGTCGGATTAAAGAGAAATCAGATGGTAATGGTAATGTAACTGTTTCCTTATAAGGAAAGATTCGGCATTCACTGACCTAGTAGCCAGTACAGCTGTGGAATGAAAGAAAACTCAGACGGCAATGGTAATATTAGCGGTTTCCTTAGAAGGAAAGATTCGGCATTCTCTGGCCGAGCAGCCAGTACTGCTGTCGGATTAAAGAGAAATCAGATGGTAATGATGATACTATCCGTTTCCTTATAAGGAAAGATTCGGCATTCACTGACCTAGTAGCCAGTACAGCTGTGGAATGAAAGAAAACTCAGACGGCAATGGTAATATTAGCGGTTTCCTTAGAAGGAAAGATTCGGCATTCTCTGGCCGAGCAGCCAGTACTGCTGTCGGATTAAAGAGAAATCAGATGGTAATGATGATACTATCCGTTTCCTTATAAGGAAAGATTCGGCATTCACTGACCTAGTAGCCAGTACAGCTGTGGAATGAAAGAAAACTCAGACGGCAATGGTAATATTAGCGGTTTCCTTAGAAGGAAAGATTCGGCATTCTCTGGCCGAGCAGCCAGTACTGCTGTCGGATTAAAGAGAAATCAGATGGTAATGATGATACTATCCGTTTCCTTATAAGGAAAGATTCGGCATTCACTGACCTAGTAGCCAGTACAGCTGTGGAATGAAAGAAAACTCAGACGGCAATGGTAATATTAGCGGTTTCCTTAGAAGGAAAGATTCGGCATTCTCTGGCCGAGCAGCCAGTACTGCTGTCGGATTAAAGAGAAATCAGATGGTAATGATGATACTATCCGTTTCCTTATAAGGAAAGATTCGGCATTCACTGACCTAGTAGCCAGTACAGCTGTGGAATGAAAGAAAACTCAGACGGCAATGGTAATATTAGCGGTTTCCTTAGAAGGAAAGATTCGGCATTCTCTGGCCGAGCAGCCAGTACTGCTGTCGGATTAAAGAGAAATCAGATGGTAATGATGATACTATCCGTTTCCTTATAAGGAAAGATTCGGCATTCACTGACCTAGTAGCCAGTACAGCTGTGGAATGAAAGAAAACTCAGACGGCAATGGTAATATTAGCGGTTTCCTTAGAAGGAAAGATTCGGCATTCTCTGGCCGAGCAGCCAGTACTGCTGTCGGATTAAAGAGAAATCAGATGGTAATGATGATACTATCCGTTTCCTTATAAGGAAAGATTCGGCATTCACTGACCTAGTAGCCAGTACAGCTGTGGAATGAAAGAAAACTCAGACGGCAATGGTAATATTAGCGGTTTCCTTAGAAGGAAAGATTCGGCATTCTCTGGCCGAGCAGCCAGTACTGCTGTCGGATTAAAGAGAAATCAGATGGTAATGATGATACTATCCGTTTCCTTATAAGGAAAGATTCGGCATTCACTGACCTAGTAGCCAGTACAGCTGTGGAATGAAAGAAAACTCAGACGGCAATGGTAATATTAGCGGTTTCCTTAGAAGGAAAGATTCGGCATTCTCTGGCCGAGCAGCCAGTACTGCTGTCGGATTAAAGAGAAATCAGATGGTAATGATGATACTATCCGTTTCCTTATAAGGAAAGATTCGGCATTCACTGACCTAGTAGCCAGTACAGCTGTGGAATGAAAGAAAACTCAGACGGCAATGGTAATATTAGCGGTTTCCTTAGAAGGAAAGATTCGGCATTCTCTGGCCGAGCAGCCAGTACTGCTGTCGGATTAAAGAGAAATCAGATGGTAATGATGATACTATCCGTTTCCTTATAAGGAAAGATTCGGCATTCACTGACCTAGTAGCCAGTACAGCTGTGGAATGAAAGAAAACTCAGACGGCAATGGTAATATTAGCGGTTTCCTTAGAAGGAAAGATTCGGCATTCTCTGGCCGAGCAGCCAGTACTGCTGTCGGATTAAAGAGAAATCAGATGGTAATGATGATACTATCCGTTTCCTTATAAGGAAAGATTCGGCATTCACTGACCTAGTAGCCAGTACAGCTGTGGAATGAAAGAAAACTCAGACGGCAATGGTAATATTAGCGGTTTCCTTAGAAGGAAAGATTCGGCATTCTCTGGCCGAGCAGCCAGTACTGCTGTCGGATTAAAGAGAAATCAGATGGTAATGATGATACTATCCGTTTCCTTATAAGGAAAGATTCGGCATTCACTGACCTAGTAGCCAGTACAGCTGTGGAATGAAAGAAAACTCAGACGGCAATGGTAATATTAGCGGTTTCCTTAGAAGGAAAGATTCGGCATTCTCTGGCCGAGCAGCCAGTACTGCTGTCGGATTAAAGAGAAATCAGATGGTAATGATGATACTATCCGTTTCCTTATAAGGAAAGATTCGGCATTCACTGACCTAGTAGCCAGTACAGCTGTGGAATGAAAGAAAACTCAGACGGCAATGGTAATATTAGCGGTTTCCTTAGAAGGAAAGATTCGGCATTCTCTGGCCGAGCAGCCAGTACTGCTGTCGGATTAAAGAGAAATCAGATGGTAATGATGATACTATCCGTTTCCTTATAAGGAAAGATTCGGCATTCACTGACCTAGTAGCCAGTACAGCTGTGGAATGAAAGAAAACTCAGACGGCAATGGTAATATTAGCGGTTTCCTTAGAAGGAAAGATTCGGCATTCTCTGGCCGAGCAG
The DNA here is from genome assembly GCA_963932145.1 of Acanthosepion lycidas. NCBI lineage: Eukaryota > Metazoa > Mollusca > Cephalopoda > Sepiida > Sepiidae > Acanthosepion > Acanthosepion lycidas. Next base: position 43,672,016 of record OZ010572.1, on the reverse strand, counting down.
CCAGTACTGCTGTCGGATTAAAGAGAAATCAGATGGTAATGATGATACTATCCGTTTCCTTATAAGGAAAGATTCGGCATTCACTGACCTAGTAGCCAGTACAGCTGTGGAATGAAAGAAAACTCAGACGGCAATGGTAATATTAGCGGTTTCCTTAGAAGGAAAGATTCGGCATTCTCTGGCCGAGCAGCCAGTACTGCTGTCGGATTAAAGAGAAATCAGATGGTAATGATGATACTATCCGTTTCCTTATAAGGAAAGATTCGGCATTCACTGACCTAGTAGCCAGTACAGCTGTGGAATGAAAGAAAACTCAGACGGCAATGGTAATATTAGCGGTTTCCTTAGAAGGAAAGATTCGGCATTCTCTGGCCGAGCAGCCAGTACTGCTGTCGGATTAAAGAGAAATCAGATGGTAATGATGATACTATCCGTTTCCTTATAAGGAAAGATTCGGCATTCACTGACCTAGTAGCCAGTACAGCTGTGGAATGAAAGAAAACTCAGACGGCAATGGTAATATTAGCGGTTTCCTTAGAAGGAAAGATTCGGCATTCTCTGGCCGAGCAGCCAGTACTGCTGTCGGATTAAAGAGAAATCAGATGGTAATGATGATACTATCCGTTTCCTTATAAGGAAAGATTCGGCATTCACTGACCTAGTAGCCAGTACAGCTGTGGAATGAAAGAAAACTCAGACGGCAATGGTAATATTAGCGGTTTCCTTAGAAGGAAAGATTCGGCATTCTCTGGCCGAGCAGCCAGTACTGCTGTCGGATTAAAGAGAAATCAGATGGTAATGATGATACTATCCGTTTCCTTATAAGGAAAGATTCGGCATTCACTGACCTAGTAGCCAGTACAGCTGTGGAATGAAAGAAAACTCAGACGGCAATGGTAATATTAGCGGTTTCCTTAGAAGGAAAGATTCGGCATTCTCTGGCCGAGCAGCCAGTACTGCTGTCGGATTAAAGAGAAATCAGATGGTAATGATGATACTATCCGTTTCCTTATAAGGAAAGATTCGGCATTCACTGACCTAGTAGCCAGTACAGCTGTGGAATGAAAGAAAACTCAGACGGCAATGGTAATATTAGCGGTTTCCTTAGAAGGAAAGATTCGGCATTCTCTGGCCGAGCAGCCAGTACTGCTGTCGGATTAAAGAGAAATCAGATGGTAATGATGATACTATCCGTTTCCTTATAAGGAAAGATTCGGCATTCACTGACCTAGTAGCCAGTACAGCTGTGGAATGAAAGAAAACTCAGACGGCAATGGTAATATTAGCGGTTTCCTTAGAAGGAAAGATTCGGCATTCTCTGGCCGAGCAGCCAGTACTGCTGTCGGATTAAAGAGAAATCAGATGGTAATGATGATACTATCCGTTTCCTTATAAGGAAAGATTCGGCATTCACTGACCTAGTAGCCAGTACAGCTGTGGAATGAAAGAAAACTCAGACGGCAATGGTAATATTAGCGGTTTCCTTAGAAGGAAAGATTCGGCATTCTCTGGCCGAGCAGCCAGTACTGCTGTCGGATTAAAGAGAAATCAGATGGTAATGATGATACTATCCGTTTCCTTATAAGGAAAGATTCGGCATTCACTGACCTAGTAGCCAGTACAGCTGTGGAATGAAAGAAAACTCAGACGGCAATGGTAATATTAGCGGTTTCCTTAGAAGGAAAGATTCGGCATTCTCTGGCCGAGCAGCCAGTACTGCTGTCGGATTAAAGAGAAATCAGATGGTAATGATGATACTATCCGTTTCCTTATAAGGAAAGATTCGGCATTCACTGACCTAGTAGCCAGTACAGCTGTGGAATGAAAGAAAACTCAGACGGCAATGGTAATATTAGCGGTTTCCTTAGAAGGAAAGATTCGGCATTCTCTGGCCGAGCAGCCAGTACTGCTGTCGGATTAAAGAGAAATCAGATGGTAATGATGATACTATCCGTTTCCTTATAAGGAAAGATTCGGCATTCACTGACCTAGTAGCCAGTACAGCTGTGGAATGAAAGAAAACTCAGACGGCAATGGTAATATTAGCGGTTTCCTTAGAAGGAAAGATTCGGCATTCTCTGGCCGAGCAGCCAGTACTGCTGTCGGATTAAAGAGAAATCAGATGGTAATGATGATACTATCCGTTTCCTTATAAGGAAAGATTCGGCATTCACTGACCTAGTAGCCAGTACAGCTGTGGAATGAAAGAAAACTCAGACGGCAATGGTAATATTAGCGGTTTCCTTAGAAGGAAAGATTCGGCATTCTCTGGCCGAGCAGCCAGTACTGCTGTCGGATTAAAGAGAAATCAGATGGTAATGATGATACTATCCGTTTCCTTATAAGGAAAGATTCGGCATTCACTGACCTAGTAGCCAGTACAGCTGTGGAATGAAAGAAAACTCAGACGGCAATGGTAATATTAGCGGTTTCCTTAGAAGGAAAGATTCGGCATTCTCTGGCCGAGCAGCCAGTACTGCTGTCGGATTAAAGAGAAATCAGATGGTAATGATGATACTATCCGTTTCCTTATAAGGAAAGATTCGGCATTCACTGACCTAGTAGCCAGTACAGCTGTGGAATGAAAGAAAACTCAGACGGCAATGGTAATATTAGCGGTTTCCTTAGAAGGAAAGATTCGGCATTCTCTGGCCGAGCAGCCAGTACTGCTGTCGGATTAAAGAGAAATCAGATGGTAATGATGATACTATCCGTTTCCTTATAAGGAAAGATTCGGCATTCACTGACCTAGTAGCCAGTACAGCTGTGGAATGAAAGAAAACTCAGACGGCAATGGTAATATTAGCGGTTTCCTTAGAAGGAAAGATTCGGCATTCTCTGGCCGAGCAGCCAGTACTGCTGTCGGATTAAAGAGAAATCAGATGGTAATGATGATACTATCCGTTTCCTTATAAGGAAAGATTCGGCATTCACTGACCTAGTAGCCAGTACAGCTGTGGAATGAAAGAAAACTCAGACGGCAATGGTAATATTAGCGGTTTCCTTAGAAGGAAAGATTCGGCATTCTCTGGCCGAGCAGCCAGTACTGCTGTCGGATTAAAGAGAAATCAGATGGTAATGATGATACTATCCGTTTCCTTATAAGGAAAGATTCGGCATTCACTGACCTAGTAGCCAGTACAGCTGTGGAATGAAAGAAAACTCAGACGGCAATGGTAATATTAGCGGTTTCCTTAGAAGGAAAGATTCGGCATTCTCTGGCCGAGCAGCCAGTACTGCTGTCGGATTAAAGAGAAATCAGATGGTAATGATGATACTATCCGTTTCCTTATAAGGAAAGATTCGGCATTCACTGACCTAGTAGCCAGTACAGCTGTGGAATGAAAGAAAACTCAGACGGCAATGGTAATATTAGCGGTTTCCTTAGAAGGAAAGATTCGGCATTCTCTGGCCGAGCAGCCAGTACTGCTGTCGGATTAAAGAGAAATCAGATGGTAATGATGATACTATCCGTTTCCTTATAAGGAAAGATTCGGCATTCACTGACCTAGTAGCCAGTACAGCTGTGGGATTAAAGAAAACAGAGATGGTAATGTTAATATTAGCCGTTTCCTTAGAAGGAAAGATTCGTCATTCACTGACAGAGCAGCCATTACTGCTGTCTGATTAAAGAGAAAACAGATGGTAATGTTAATATGAGATATTCCTTTAGAAGGAAAAATTCGTCATTCACTGACCGAGCAGCCAGTACTGCTGTCGGACTAAAGAGAACACAGATGGCAATGGTAATATTAGCCGTTTCCTTAGAAGGAATAGTACGGCATTCACTGACCAATTAGCCACTACTGCTGTCTGATTAAAAAGAACACAGATGGTAATGTTAATGTTAGCCGTTTCCTTATAAGGAAAGATTCGTCATTCACTGACTGAGCAGCCAGTACTGCTGTCGGATTGAAGAGAACTCAGATGGTAATGGTAATATTAGCCGTTTCCTTAGAAGGAAGGTGTCGGCATTCTCTAACCGAGCAACCAAAACTGCTGTCGGATTAATGAGAACCTAGATGATAATTGTAATATTAGCTGTTTCGTTAGAAGGAACGATCCGGCATTCACATGTCCGAGCAACCAGTCCTGCTATTGGATATACATTATTTTAGGAGAATAGTTTTCTCAAGTCCAGTAGCTGTTATCGCTCTTTCCATTTCTCATAGTTATTTTCTTCCTAACCTTTTATTTAAAGTAATGTCGTACTTCCACATAATAATTATTCCATGATTTTCTCTTTGAGTTACGTATTAGTTGTTGCTGAAAAATGTCAGTGATGCGAGTTGTGTTAACTAGTATAGTGTCAGTCGACAATATTCACAGAAGTACATTTTTCGACAAGACTCACAGGCTTCACTCACTTAAGTCAGTTTTTAACTATATATCTGAGGAAGCTTTTATATACAGATGACATTTTAGATATTTTGGACGGATTTGACCCCATTCATAAGAAAGTCTTGATCTGACGTGGTTTTGTGAAAAACACGACTTTAGTTTTCAGGTTAATATTTTGATTTTGTAACAACGTGCGTCGTGGGGCGAAACCACTTCTGACCCCGCTTATTCGATGTTCAGTTTCCTTTTCACCGAATTTAAATTTGTTACAACTGATCAATACACCTAGATGATCTGAGAAAGAAATTGATTGCGACATCGAGAAATAGAGGAAAAATTTAAGAAAAACGCGCAAATGTATAAGAAAATCGCGGAAAGATATAAGAAAATCGAATAAAGTTATATGAAGATCAAAGAAATGTATAAGAAAATCAAAGAAAGGTAGAAGAAAATCAAAGAAAGGTTTAAGAAAATCAAAGAAAGGTAGAAGAAAATCAAAGAAAGGTATAAGAAAATCAAAGAACGGTAGAAGAAAATCAAAGAAAGGTATAAGAAAATCAAAGAAAGGTATAAGAAAATCAAAGAAAGCTATAAGAAAATCGAATAAAGTTATATGAAAATCAAAGAAAGGTATAAGAATATTTGTAAATAATATTACCGACTCCGTTCCATTTATATATTCATCCTTCATAAATAGATAGAAAAAGTCTAATTGCTTTCTGGCATTTCCTCTCATGTTTCTTGGGGCATCTATCATTTTGAGAAGGCAAATAGAAGGATATGTTTATTACCATGATCCTCATAATTCCAAGTTTCCGTTTAAATTCCTGATGAGGTTCAGGTTTAACACGATCAACAAGGCACAACGATAAAGGGGCCAAATTTCTAGCTTCACCTGAATTATCTGTACTCTTTCACATGGACAAAGAAAGCTGGAAGTCAGAGGGAAAATGCGAATAACCTAAATCATAGGTTTATGTAGATGGACGGAAGAACACAGAGTGGGAGTGACGGAAAAGGGACAAACATTGCTTACAAGTACGAAAGGTAGGATGGTATGACGATCCATGATCTAAATCCTGAAGGATACGGCACATTAAAGAGGAAGGAGAAGAAGAAGAAGAAGAAAAAGAAAAAAAAGAAGGATATAGACAAACAGAACATTTGCCGTTAGTAGAAGCAGAGCAACATGCCAGCTTGTATCTCGTCTTCTCCAGATAACAGAGGGAAATAAATAAGGAAGACAAATTCCTAGGTAAGTAATGAAATAGAATGTTTACTACATGAAGGTACTATTAGCAATTGACCTAATGTTAAATTTAAATTTAATCATTATAATCGCGCTTTGAGCCTCTACACAAGCGAAAGAGAATACCTGTGCCAAATCAATTTTGGATCTATATTGTCTTTTCTTCTCTGCTGTAACTCGTCTTCTCCAGATAACAGAGGGAAATAAATAAGGAAGACAAACTCGTAGGTAAGTAATGAAATAGAAGGTTTACAACACGAAGGTCTACTTAGCAATTGACCTGATGCTAACTCGGTATTTACATGAGCTCCCCACAGAGCGAGATGTGGTACAAGGACGGTTTAACGTGGGTTTTTCCAAGCCCGTAGGCCAGGTTAAAAATTCCCCGTAATAACCGGGTCGGGTCTGCATACCGCCCCAGACGAGACTGCTATTCGGCATAGCCTCGTCTGGATTCCTCTCTGTCCGAAGGCGGACAGTCGCGACATGCTCTAAGAGCTTAGCGCGCGGCTAAGACCTAATGCGAACTCTGCTCAACTCCGCTTATTTATATAAAGGGACGTTTCCATTTATTTATAGCATATAGAACGCAGCTCCATGTGTTGAAAAAAAAAACTTATGAAACAAAAGTAAAGTTAGAGAATGGTAGACAATATGTCAGAAATAAAAAGCAAAAGAGAAAAGAATATTGATAAAAAGTTGATCGAAAGTTCTAAAATGAAAAAAAAAAAAAAAGAAAAGAAACGTGTGACATACACATCATGTGGAAACTAACCTAGGATTTACCCATGAGATTTTTTCTCTCCTCTTGTGGTTGAACGCAAAGAACATGTTTTTTAATTTGCTCAAAAGTTTGATCCATAAAGAAATTTTCATACCGGCATCCCAGATGACCAGTAAAACTAAAAGACCACATCATTTCTTTTGCTCTAAGTATATTTCTTGAGTAAAGATACTTTTATGCGTAAGTAATCTTTTGTTTTTATTTCTTATGTTGTGTAGGAAGGAATACATTAAAGAACATATGTTTCTATTTTTTAGAGTTATTTCTCCCAGGCAACACTACGGAACCCTGCTTATATATATATATATATATATATATATATATATATATATATATATATATATATATATATATATATGAGTGTGAAGCGATCTATTGTATATAGAGTTACAGATAGCGATTGGATAGCAAGACCCAATTAGCGGTAATCGGATGTAGGGGACGCAGGCAAACTCATTCCCTTTGGCTCGACTTATGGCTGATGCAGTAAGAACTAAGCCGAATAGAACGCTCGCCCTCTCCTGTTTCTACCATACTGAAAGTTTAAGGCGCCAATGGGGCAGCAGTAATATTAAGTCATGTGTACAGAGTAGAGCAAACGTATCCGTAATCACACACACGCACATACACACACACACACACACACATAGACGCGCGCACGCACGCACAGGTGAATGCACAATCAAAATAACGCATTTATACATGCAGCAGATCGAAGTCGGGGATTATGCAGCGCATGCGTAGAAGCTTCTCTGTATCTTCGGAAATGTCGTCTTTTGTGTTCAGTGACAGAAAAAAGAAGCTCATGGCGAAATCCCCGATTATTTTCCACATAGATCTTATATGTATGTCGCAGCATTTCCCCTATCGTGGAACTTTCTAAATTTCATTACCTTTCGTTTCTCTTCTGCTTTTATTGATAACTTTTGGTTTGTCGTTCACCGTCTCTAGTTCTATTACACAAGTTACACATCACGTGTAGCCGCCATATATGCTCTGAAGGCCTGGACAACCATAAGTGTTCGCACAAAACACTGCGAAAGCTTCACACAAATTCTGTTTGACGAATTTCATGTATACAACTGCAGGAAAAAAAAATTATGCATTCGCTTTGCTAAGGGGGGTATTCTGCAAACATTTTTATTTAGTTCGCATCCAAAAGCAAGTCACAAATATGAAACAAGAAACTTTTTATTTTGACAGCTGAGAATTCTTATTTCATTTAATATGCCATAAACAAAAATAACTTCTTTAAATTAATAAATTATTTTTAATTTAAATAATTTAATGAAAACAGATATACATCCGGTCAGTAAAACAAACAGTTCAAAATGCGAATTACAAATTCAAGACACCAAAGTCAAAAAAGTCGAAAAAATTTAAATATCTCGGAAATGTGATAACAGATGATTGAAAATGCGTCAACGAAATCCGAAGGCGCGTTGGGTTAGAGAAATGTGTCTTCCAAAAGCTAAGCAAAGTATTAAGAAAGAGGAAAATCGGGTAAGAAACAAAGAAAAGAGTACTGAATTCTTATGTAATATCAGTCCTTCTATATAGTAGTGAATGCAGGACAATATTCTCACTGATGAAGAAGAGATATGAATCAGAAAAAGACAAATGAAATGTCTAGGGCACATAATGATGAAAGAAGGCTTAGAAGATTTGACGATCACATGACATAGAGAAGGCAAGATAGACAGGAAAGAGTTTGTCAAATGGTTGTCAGAAAAAAAATGCAAATGTTTAAGAGGTAAAAATGTCAGGAAATTGTGGAGAGTCAGGATCGGCCACGCCCTGAAGGGACACAGGGGATAGAAAAAATATGATACATTATGTTGCCAGAGTTGAATAAACAAAAATTAAACAAATATTGTTTTCTCTGCATCTGTTATTTTTCTTTTCTTTGGTATCTTATTTTTTACTATGCAAAATAAAAAGAGATATTAGAAAGTCCTCTAATCTAGTGAAGCCATATATATATATATATGTGTGTGTGTTTGTATAAGAGACTGTAGAAACAGGCCAGATACACAAAAAGTAATCATATTCAAAAATTTCTATAGAACGTTTATCGCGAGAACAAATATGGCGAATAGAATAATTTGAAAATTTGATCATTTAATATTTATTTATCTTATCTGAGAAAATATATGCAAAATTACTTCAGAGAAATGCCTGGAGAATTGAGAGATCATATTTGGAATAATAAGCCACGAATGTCAAGCGTTGATCTCGGTTCCAGAAAGGAAATGTTCGTTTACAATTCTGGAAATGAATGATAATTGGCGCTTAGAAGTGGAATTTGATTGTTTAATCACCGACATTTGCAAATTTGTATCTGAAATTTGAGCACAATTGCGCACTTAATCCGTACTTTGAGCTTTAAGCTTTGAAAATCAGGAAGAAAGCGATTTACAGTGTCCAGGAAATCAATGCAAACGCTACTGACAGAATTAAGTTATATTCATCAACCGGTTCTATCTTTGGATAGGCAGAATATCTCTACGTTTGTTAAATTCTTAATCTGACCTTATTGCTCTCCTTTAACACACACACACACACACACACACACACACACATATATATATATATATATATATATATATATATATATGTGTGTGTGTGTGCGTGCAGCATGATAGTGGAAAAGTAAAGACATTTCCTTTTATGTGAGAAGCTGATATTGTTAAGCTAAAAGACAGAATTTAAAATTTTGAAAGTTGGCTTTACACTTGCGGCTACATAATCTTCCAGGTTCTTCAGGTTCCTTGTCATTCATTAAATACATTTTTTTACGTCATTTATTATCTATATATGTATGTATATCAGGGTGTCCCTTCCCATTATCTTTCTCTCTCGATCTATCTATCTATCTATCTATCTATCTATCTATCTATCTATCTATCTATCACAGTCATATTTCATATATATCTATATATGTATGCACTTGTCCAACTTGAAGTGTGGACGGTTCGATATGAGAAATGGGTGATCAGAGTTCGAATTGCTAGCGAGTTCGTTATATTTGCATACGCGCAAATATCCTTGGGGAAGGTATGAATGCATCACTACCCCTCAAGCAATGGTTTAATTAAGCAAAAAGAATGTGCTTTTTGGCCATGGTTGGCAAGCAGTTTAGTAGGACATCCCTGAATTCAAAATAGTAACTGCAGATTCAACTTTTCAGCAATTGTTATACTAGTCTAACGAGCCATTATCTATCTATCTATCTATCTATCTAGTGATTTTCCAAGTGTAGCTTAGATGTGGCACAAGGCCGAAAGTATGGGACACCCAGTGAGGATCGAACTCACTACTCAGTCAGATAAGCTTGCTAACCATTACGCCACCTCGAGGTATCTATCTATCTATCTATCTATCTATCTATCTATCTCAACCTATCGATATTAATTTTTTAAATTTGCATATTTATCCGTCGAAATATCCCCGAATATATAACTAAATAATTGTAAATTAAAAAATGTGAATTAAAAAATGTAATATATCTAACGTTTTACGAAAGCAACTTGGTGCATGTAATAGTTAGTATCCACTTCACGAAACTACCACTAAGGAATTCCACAAGTAAAAAAAAATCATTCGTTTTCAAATAAAACGAAGTAATCGACAGTCGATCCTATCCCTTCTTTGAGTTGTTGTAATTTGAGCTTTGATTTCTTTTTCCAATGACATTTTGACAGCGTTGGTCTTGTCTCAGCCCTGAACTGGTGACATACAAAACACTAGAGGCGCAATATAGCCCGTAGTCTGCAGCTTTTCAAAACTTCAGTTCGCTTGGAGTTGCGTGTGTCCACCTTTTAGGTGTGGACACACGCAAGCATTTCAAAAGGTACCAGGATTGTGATACAACCTTTCTTTATTTTCATTTTCGAGTCTCATATTTATAATTAGAGACATTTAAAGAAAACAGGATTTAGAGGCGATCCAAAACAGGATCACCTGATAAACAATGATCCATAAAGACTCTTCTGTTTTGGCAGCCAGTTTAATGAGTCAGTGCTATAAATTCCTCGTTGCGTACATGGCAAGTGAAGAATTCCGTATACATGTTATGGAATATATAAAAGCTAATCATTTTGTGTTTATCCTGGACTTTTCTCCATATTATACATATTAGCAAAAGTCTACGGGGGTTTACTCACATCATAGCAGCAATACTTAGCCTCGTGTTGACAGAAAAATAAAACGTGCACAAATAACGGGAAAAGCATTGTAAATTGTATGTAAATTTAATAAAATTTATTTATATTTTTGTTTTTATGGGTGTCCGTATTTTTAGGTTACAATTATTTTATGGTGCATATGATAAAAAGGGATAAATGTATTCCGTAGTATTACAGGCCATATCACAGAGAGGAGTCGGACACGTGTTGCCCGAACTAAGGTTCGTGGTGAAGAGAGTAAATTTAACGCCAGGATGTCCGTATTTCAGATAACAATTTTTGTTGCATACTGGGAGTATTTTTTATTTTTTATTATTTTTACTTTTTATTTATTTTATACAACGTTTTCATGTTATTGTTTTATTTTATTTATAATAATAATAATAATAATAATAATAATAATAATAATAATAATAATAATAATTATTATTATTATTATTATTTTATAATTTATTTTTATTTATTTATAATAATGATATTCCAACAAGTCTTCAGCCATTTTTAACCAGTGGATATTTTTTATTGTGCTGTTACAGATGAAAAATTGTTCATATCGGAGTTATATTCACAATTAATTATCATATCTATTCTTTAGCAAGGATTCTGTAGGATCATGGAAGATACTAGATGACACCCAAAAATGGTCGTGCCAAAAATTTCGCCTACTGACCTTTTCTCTTTTTCTGTTCCACCGCGAACGGGAGCGATTTTTTTCTGCATATCGGGTAAATACACCGATTCTTGAACTTTTTCATTAATTTCAATCATGGCAAAGAAACCATGATGAAGATAGTGAAGATGGCCAACACTAAGGAACTTGCTGTTTCAAGAAGCACCATTTCAGAGATCGTCTCGAAGTCTCAGAGCACTGCGAGTGTTTTGAATCGACCAAACTATAGTCGTCACTAACAAAAACTTTTAGAAAAATATAGAGACTGTTCAGAACTGTAAAAAGTCGCAGTGAGAGAAAACTAATAGACGATAGAAGTGATGGATGATTGCAGCTTGTTCAATTTGGTGCCAGTAGATCACGCCTAAGTGTTTCCTTTATGAACGTTGGCTGAATATACTTATTTCAACGAAGAAACTAGCTTCGTTGAAACCAGACGGCAACTGTTAATGACACGTCTTAAAAGAAATTCCCTAACTCATTCATCAGTTTTCCTCACCAAGCCACGTGACACTTACACTGTTCCTAAACAAGCTACGTGACACACTTTCTTCCTCACTTTTTCGCTTTTTTGACCCTTTTTTTTCACACATACACGCGAAGAAATCTCATTTCTTTTCGTCTTAACAAACAGCTACAAATATTAACACTCACACACGCTGGGAAAATTTCGTTGTAAAACAGGAAAATAAATATATTTTATATTTTTATATTAAAAAAAAAACAAACCTTTTTCACCTTTTTTTCTTTGTTGTGTGTTAATTCAAACCCGCAACACGTCTTACTGGTTTGCTCTACGTGCAAAGAAATGTCAATACATTTCTTAACGTTGGTGATTATTTACACGTTACATTACTGTTACGTGCTGCTGGCCCAATGATCCCAATTCCGGTGTTATTCGATCATTTAATAAGGAACACACTGATAAGTGTATGTTGGAAGGGATTCTTGTTTTTAAAGTAGATAATAAAGAAGAGACTTGAAATACCAGCGATGTGTTTCTACAAGGGTATGTCGATAATATCATAGACGGAACAAATGAGTAACGAAGTTGTTTTAAGTAAAATGGAAGTTAAAACGATACACATACTTACAATTAAAAAGATAAAATTGATATTTGAGTCACTGATTAATTTTTATGACTTATCTACCCTTTCCAGTTTATTTATAGCCAAAAAATATTTTTTACATTATAAGAATTTTATTTTTTAAAGATAATAATGACTTAGTGAAACAAGTTGTTGTCGCATACCTACAGACGATAATAGTTATTTAACCATTCAGATAAATACAATAGTAAATACTGTATGTTGGTCTGCAGTCGGAGATTCGTCTCCAGCTGTACTGGTCAAACGCTCAGCCTTCAGGCTCGGATACTCCACATTAAATTCGGCCTTATGCCACATCTGAAAGCGTGGGGAAATTGGTAGATATCCTGCTGTTAGATATTCATTGTGAATTTCATTTGACTCACTTCTAGCTGTTGACTACTTCTTCTACTCGTCGCTGGCGAATCTTATATATGTTGTTCTTGTTCTAAGTATTATCGTTCATTACCAACCTTCGTTTGATTATTCTATTCAGTAACCTTCCCTAGCTTACAACACAAGTCTTACGAATTAGCTGGGGTAGAAGAGTTTAATTCATACGATTTCCCAAGAGTATTTGCACATAAGTGAATATAACGTCCCCGTCTGGAATTGGAACTCGGCTCTCCAGTTAAAAATTTCGAAAATTACATCACCTGCATATTTAAGCTTGCAGCACGTAGTTCTCCCAAGTGGTCACCCATCTAGATACTGTCCAGTCGTGACGTTGCTCAACTTCACTGATTTTACAAAACCGGTGTTTCAATGTGATGCGACCGTAAGCCAAGTTGAGATTCCTAGGATAAATCATGAGAAAAGAGGACTTGGAGAATTTGATACTCACAAAAAGCATTGAAATTAAGAGAAACCAAAGAAATAGCGAATTGTGGAAATGGTGGGTAGAGCAGAGAGGGATTGATTCACGGATTCATTTATTTTTTACGGTTTGTCAACCTTTTCCAGGTAATTTATTGAGAGAAAATATTTTAGAGTGTAATTTTTCTTTTTAGATATAATAATTATTTACTGAAAACCATAGGTGCAAGGTGAAGTGAATTAATACCTTTCCCAAGGAAATTTTCACGTAAGTGAATATAACGAACCTAAGTGGAATTGGAACTTGGCCCCCGGATTTCAAATTCCGAGTCGTTATCTATTACACCACCCGCACATACACGCTTAGAGTCTTTCGTATTCCCAAACAGTCATCCATCTACGTATTAACCAAACTCGACGATGTTTAACTTCAGTGATCGTATAAAACCAATGTTTCAGCGTGACGTGGCCGTAAGAACAACAGAAAATGCAAATATAGTGAAAAGATAAACCTTACTGAGATCTAAAAAGGTTAGGAAGTTATGGAGAGTGATGATAACCAACGTCCTGATGAATCGCGGCACATAGACGAAGATCCACCCATGGAATTAGAATAAAAGCGACACTGTGTACACTGCTACAATACCCAGCAAATATATGAGTATATTTAAGGAGAAAATTGATTTGTATTTCATACCAGATATTGCCTGTACTTCCTCTTTTTTTATTTCAAATATTTTAAATTCTTCTATCAATGTGTTTATTAACCAGGTTTTCCATTGCTTAAAGTCAAACCTTCATTGATCTCGTTTGTGTAATTTCCAAGATTTACCAGATTTTTTTAATATCCCAAACTCATCCGCCATCATCATTCATCTTTTTGTATGACTTGGAAAACATGCCTTGATATTCCAAACTCCTTAACGTTTTCATGTTGACTTATTGTATGCGACATTTCGTTAATTTTCATCTTCTTTTACAAATTCATTCTTCGCATTTTGAAAGACTAAACCTTAACGGCTACAGACTTGACGCAATCCGTGTTTTATCATTTAACATGAGAAATTTTCATGCGTATCTCAATTTTTTATCATGTTAAAATTGAGCGGTGTCTAGTATCTCATAACTTTTACATGTCATATTTTCCGTTTACAATGCGTTCAGATCTGTATTTCCTCTCATACTGTTTTTCTAATCGTTTCACCCCAAGCAAGGCGATGATGTCACTCGATCGCAGGTGTTTACTTAGATTGAAAGTGAATGTGAATACTTTTAGTGAGGAGGATTGAGAAAAAGACAAAAAAGGAACAGAGTTCGGAAGATGGTCGGGAGTGGAGTTGGAAGAGAACTTCCGAGCAAAGCATTCTGCCTTATCTGCAGTAGATATCAATACTTAAAACTGAATGAAGAGAGGTGGGTCTGATGATTTGCTATTGTTCAGTACACTCTTGCAAAGCCGTCAGTAATCTCTAGAGCCAAACTTTTCAGATGTTATACAGTGTCTCATTTTGTTAGTAAATAGTGGCTTTGCTACTTAGGGGATACGCTTAAACTACTTAAGAGCTAGAAACGTTTGTTACAATCAGAGATGTCTCTCTGGTATAGGCGGAAGAAGTGATTCATGCGGGCTATAGCGGCTGAGCAAGCAGGTGAGTAGCAAGGAGATGGTCGTGGTTTCACTTGGTTTTTCTATGCTGGAACAAAAGCTTCGATGCCCGCTTTTTCCCAGGAAGAGAACTAAGTGGCACATTTATGGAATGTATAATTTTAAAATATAATTCCCAGAGGCATCGCGAAGGAAATCACGAATCATGTTCTTTTAATAGGAGGTTCGTGACTGATGGGGGAGTGGGAAGAGATATCTTTAGACACTACCGCATGATCAGAGTTGCCAAGAGGACAGAGCTGCAGAGCAGGACATGATTCCAGAGTGGAGGTAAGGAAGAGATCAAGTAAAGAAGCGTGCTTTTTTTGTTTTTTCTTCTAATGTTTTCGTTTCGATTATTTTCACGTAGTAGCCATCTTACTGTGTGAATTAACACTTCAATAGTTATGATGCTTTCATTTATTATTTATCGAGTTGTTAATTTTGGGTTAGATACTAATAACCTCACTAACCTTCATTGATCTCGTCTGTGTAATTTCTAAGATTTACCAGATTTTTTTTAATATCCCAAACTCATCCGCCATCATCATTCATCTTTTTGTGTGACTTGGAAAACATGCCTTGATATTCCAAACTCCTTAACGTTTTCATGTTGACTTATTGTATGCGACATTTCGTTAATTTTCATCTTTTACAAATTCATTCTTCGCATTTTGAAAGACTAAACCTTAACGGCTGTAGACTTGACGCAATCCGTGTTTTATCATTTAACATGGGAAATTTTCATGCTTAAAGTGACTATTTAAAGAGGAACGGAGATTTAAACGGAATCGCCCCCGTCACATAATAGCTTACTCCTTTTTTTACACTTACTAAATAATACCTTTTCCTTAATCCTTCCAGTGGGGAGAGAGTGAATGACATGAAAATGAACGTTCAATTTCCTAGTATTCACCTGAGCTTGAACCCCGACTACCGTGGTGAAGAGAAATTACTTCATACATCGAATAAGTCGTCATACTGATAATTATGTATGGAATGTTAATGACAAGTATTCTTTGAATGTATAAGCTAAGTACGTAGATACTGTAGCGTTCAATATTATCTAAGAAAAGTTTAAAGATAAAAAAAAATTCCAATTCTAACGATTTCACCTTGATAACATTTGCATAAATATCCTTAAAAATGTTTTTTACATTATGGTAAACACGCCTCTAATGAAACCAGTGATAAAGAAAGTTATAAAAAAATATTTTAGTACAAAGGCGTGACGTCCAGAATTACAGACTTGAGTAGCTAGCTTCATTTCTTTTTTAAAGCTGCATTTGATTGCATTGTAACAACCATGAATATTTTGATGTCGACTTTAGGGTACTTATCGATTGTAACGTTGAAAATAAAAATCTCAGCGTAACAAGTATTAAATTTTAAGAAAATGAAAAAAATGCGACACTAGTTATACAAACAGTGAAAAAGCAAATGTTGTTATAGTTTATGCAGATTATTCTTTGATTGATCGAACATGTCGAAAGTGGTTTATGAAGTTTTCTGCTGAAGATTCCCATTCACTTAAGCTGCATGGTTGTACCAACAAGATGAATTTGATTAAGAGATTTCACTATATACGAGGTGCGTTCAAAAAATTTCCGACTTTATTTTTTTTGTAATGCGGCGTGGGCAAAATTAATTGGATGGGAGGTGACAGTACTCTTACTGCGCAAGCGTAAAAGCTTTCGCGGCAGTAGGTCTGTTAAGCTTATAGTACAGACGTGTAGTGCGTGCTCGTCGGATTTTCGTTTTCACGCAAGACGACTGAATGCACCGAGCAGAGATATCGCATCAAGATTTGCGAAAAGAATGGTGATAATCATCAAGAAGATTCAGCAGGCCTTTGGCGATGATACAATAGGCAAAACTCTGATACAACCACTTCAGACATGGCTGCAACACAGTGTAGATAGAGGCAAACTTAAGCAGGCGATACACAAACCGAAGCGAAGAGCCGATTTAAAAGGTTTGTCGAATAGGCATGGAAGACAGTCGTGTAACAATAAAATAAATTATTCCCAAAATGGGAATGCGTACAGGATCGTTTTAACGGAGGATTTGGTCATCCGCAAAATCACGGCCAAATATGCTCTTACATTTCGCCCACATAATCCAAGATTTCCTGGTCAAGAACAACACACCACTTGTTTGACATGCTCCCTATTCTCCTGAATTGGCACCGTGTGACTTCTGGCTCTTCCCCAATCTGAAAACCACACTGAAAGGGGAGAGATTTGAGTCGTTTGAGAAAATTATGATAAAAACTCTAGAGCATTACAAAGAAAGAGTTACCACCAGTGGCAGAATTACTGTGAAAACTGTGTGAACTCCTAATCGAAGTATTTTGAAGGTTGTTAAATTACATTTGTAAAATGTACCAAACGGATTTTTTTATTCCCAAAGATCGGATAATTTTTCGAAACACCTATATTCGTCGATAGCAGGTGATCCCAATACACGGCTGTAATTAACTATCTGCAAACTAAAAAAAAAGTAAAAAAAAAAAGCTCTAACTGAGCGCTAATAATGGTAATGATAAAACACTACTTGAAAAGCATAGAATTAAGGCCGGATATATATGTCTATCATACAGAGTGGTCCAAGAAGAATATTAATTAAAATGGTGGGTGTGTTAGTATGTGGCGAGAGTAGACAGGGGGACTGCTTCGTACCGTTAGGTACGACAACTTTGAGCTTAGAGAATATATTCTGCAAGCTCAATGGTGTCGTGCCTGTAATAAAGGATTCTGCCGTGAAAGCGACTGAACATGATATGTTTTGGCGCAGCTTCTGTTGCTCTGTTTATAAGCTCAATGCCGAACTCTATTACTTTTACTTTGGTACGTAGCTTAATATCATTTCTTAATCATCATATAAAGACAACTATAAAAGTTAAACATAACATTCATTACATAACTTCCTACTGGCTTGAACTTGGGGATGAGAGAAAACAGATTCAGTAATAAGAAATAAAGAGAAATGTTTCTACCAAAATGATAATGAATGAAGCCAAAGAAAGAGTAGAAAACTAAACATTCAGGGTTTTACATAAGCAGAATGTTGGTGTTAGCGGTTTATAAAACGGCAGGGTTTATTAATACGTACATTACAAAGAAAAATCATTCAGATGTGGAGAAAAAATATTATGATTTCATACATTCCTTAAAACTGAACAAAAGGAAAATAGTTTTGAACTGAATTATTTAAGGAGCATGGACAAAGTTCTATCATCATTCAACGTAACCTACAAAAACAGGAACTTATTTCTTCTAAATATACCCCGCTGAAACGGGGTGCGTCTTATATTTAATGCCGTCAAATACAGTAGGAAGTTAGATAATTTAATGAAATGTAGTTTAACATGTCCTGTTAAGAGTATTGAGTGATTTAGAATATGGACGATTTTATGATTGTAGAGGAAGTTAGTGTTGATTGATTCGTATAGATAAAATCGCATTTCGTCTATTTAATTAAGTTGGGCGGCAGTCCCGATTGATTAA
>OZ010572.1:43621227-43646227 GCA_963932145.1 Acanthosepion lycidas | reverse complement strand
GTTGTTAAATCCGGCGTGCCTCAGTACGTCTCGACCACGAATTGCGAAGTTGAATAGTGCCTTATAAACGCAAATCTTTCTTAGACTCTTGGAAAATTCATATCGGCTCAGTTTCGTATCCTAACGTAAACGAAGCAGTTTCTAATGAAGTGGTGGATTTTAATTTATTAATCCAACATATTTTATTACTTGAAATTTATTTTTAGTGGATACCCATATTTGAATAGAAGCTCCGTTTATTTATTAAACAGTATATTATATCTCGAATATTCAGGCCGGTAAAAGCAAATAAATACATTGTTTCATAAATAAACGGAACGTCTAGTCAAATACGTGTATCTACTAAAAAATAAAGTTTAAGTAAGAAAAAATGACTTTTTTTTTAAAGCCATTGTTAGTGAGTTCTATACTGATTAGGTGATTTTAACTTGAATCTCATTTCGTCAGTGTGAAGTGTTTTTTTTTTTGTTGAGAGATGCGAAAACACAGCTTAAAAATAAAATGAATAAGGTGAAAGCATAATTGTTTTTTAAAAAATGGTGCTTAATTCCATAATTCTTCGAAGCAGAATATTACCATTGTCCTTTTGTCAGAGGCAATGGCATACCTCAATTTACACCCTTTCAGAAACAAGACAATGATATATAAACCAACTGTAGCAGATATTAGGTTGGCGCGAAATAATGACGTAATAATGTCGTTTTTTGACGTTAAAAATACGCCAAAAAACGACATTATTACGTCATTATTTTTGCACCAACCTAATATATACGCACACTGGGGCATGTGTACTTGCTTGAACATATACGTATCTACACTGACACGAGATGCTACAGAGATGACCAGAAAATTTTGATAAATTCCGCAGACAGTCCACTTTAGAAGTTAATCAGTATTTTCCGGATCTCGCTGAACATGTCACATATTTCCCCATATCTCCTTATTTTCAATCAATGTTTTCTTTGAGGAAGTTTATCTCCCTGCTAAAATAGTCCAAACTTTTGGGTTTCATATCGGGTAAAAAACAACCACACACATTTATATATTATTAAATAAACATAAATAACTTGGAATTAAAGACTGTCTACAAAGTCTTTTTTAGTATAAAAGGCATAATTAATTAATAAAATAAGAATAAGAGAGAATTAAAGGTTGTATTATATATATATATATATATATATATATATATATATATATATGTATATATATATATATATATATATATATAAATTCATGAATCATTCATACAAAAAACAAATACAGAGGTTAATGATTTAATTGACGAGAATCCATCGTCGCAAACAATTCAAATAAGATACATAAACCCCGAACCTGTACATGAATGATATGATCCTCGTTTATAAATTTCAGTTGCATATTTCAGCTTTTTATTTTTACAAGCATTCGTCTGTTCCTACAGGCATCATCAGGTATGAAAATAGATTTTGTTCTTGTTTTTACTCTCAGTAATAAGAGGACAACGAAAATAGAGATATAATCCGAAAAAATGCTATGAGAAATGTGTTATTGTTTTGGAACGGGCAGTCGCAACGCTGAGTTTGAATTTAAATTTTAAGGTTGTGCGTTTTTGTACAAATATTGTATTTGTTTTTTGTATGAATGATTCATGAATTTATTAATTAATTGCACCTTTATTGAAATTATATACATACATACATACATATATATATATATATATATATATATATATATATATATATATATATATATATATATATATATAGTTTCATTAGAAAATACAGCCAAAGTAGGTCCTTTAAGCTTTTTATTTAATTTTTCATGTGTTCCTATTATTTTCTAGCCGTAAATTATATAGAAATTGTCTAAATGTTTTCTATGCTCGAACATAATCTGCTATACTTTTAGCCATTATCGAGGCTGAATTTTATTTTTACTTTTACCTGAAGATATGCCTTGATTTATGTATATATCTAGAGTTATAGCAATGTTTTATTGTCTAAACACGGTCGGCATATTGTGGCCGTGTTTATAGTTGTTATTATTGAGTGTTTTTTTTTATTATTAATTATGCTTTCATTATTTTTCGCCTTTTTGACATGAGAATGGGGCTATTATATTTGCATTATCAACGAGTACATTGCGGATAGAGTTTGGTAGGTCTATTTAAATGAGACAGAATCGTTTTACAGGTAACATGAGATTTCTTGTTAGGTATGATGTAGTATATCCAATATAATTATTTACGAATTTGGATTGATCGGAGGAACAGTTTCTTAAGGGACATCTGAATTAACGCCCAGAAAAGAAGAAAATTATGACATGAAAATTTAAATAAAAACTTAACCACTGTACCATGTCAGTCGTATACATATAAACAATTCCTCAGTGAGAGTAGACATCCGAATGCTAGAAGCCAGGACCGAAACCCGACCGAATGGTGCCAGTCAGAGTTTTTGAATGTATGTATTAGATAGCAATATGTATTTCTGTATATCAACAGCAGCAATGTGGAAATTGTATCACAAAGTAGGAAAAGTTTATTTGTGACGCGTTTCACCCTCCTGGACTTCATAATACTAAATTTAGTCCGATGATGTCTTCAAGGGCGAAACGCGTCACTTGTAAACTTTTTCAACTATGACATACAATTTCCCCTATATATATATATATATATATATATATATATATATATATATATATATATATACGCGAAAAAATAAAGTTTTAAGTTATGGTATATTTAGGGATAAAAGTGATCTATATCAGGGACAGAACGTGTATATATATATATATATATATATATATATATATATATATATATATATATATATATCATGTATATACGTATATAAAAAATTTAACAAAAAATCACCATAACATTAACTTATTTACGCTTTTTTTATTATTAAACTGCGTTTACAACGTTCATATGCATACGCATTCGCGAAACCTTAGCAAAGGAAATGCGTTCTTTGTTAAGGATCGAACAAGCATCCTTCTTTGAGGAGAACATCACTGTTTGATTCAGTGTGCTTTAACGATCAGGCACGGAGAACATCGCTGCAAGTAATGTTCTATGTTCCCTATTTAAGGAAAGAAGACCACCTTCATAAAAATCAAATCTATTAATTGCTGGATGCATATCAAACGACCAAAAAACAATGAGCAAATGAAAGAAAGGCTAGTAGTAATGGAACGGTTAAAAATAGACAATGCAATTACATACTTAATAATTATTGAATCGATAGATCAAACGAAAAATGAAAGAGCAGATGCAATCGAAATTATTTATTCCGTCCTTAAATATTTTTCATATACTGAGCTGATGCAAACTCGTATAACATTTCGATGAAAAGAAAATTACAGACAACAAAAAAGTGGGAGGCATAATGGAGGGTTTTAAAAAATTGCTGGAAAAGAAAACTGGAATTGCCATTAAGTACATACATAGGGGGATTGTAAAGTAAATCCTTTTTAGCTTACTTATAATTTATTTATTAACTATAATTTTTACAAGAAATGGATATGGACAACAGATTTCACTACCAGTTTCTCGAGCTGTCCAGGAATGGCTTCAATGATTTCATTAAGAACTCTTGTTATATGGAAGACATAACTTCTTGTATTCGCTGTTCAGGTTCTTCCAAAGTCTAGGTTTGGTATAGTAGAGTTGCTCCTTTAATAAACACCAAAGAAAAAAGACATAGGGTCTTAAGTCAAGACTCGTGGCTAGCTACTCATAAATAAAATAGGGAGTTACTTTTCAATCACCGCGTATGTAAAAAGTTTTGTGACGGATGAAGCGCGTCATAAAAACATTATCCAATTTGTCGTACATCTTTTCTTAAATATATATGTATGTATGTGTATATATATATATATATATATATATATATATATATATATATATATATATATATATTTGGTTGGATAGATGTGAGCTTGTGACCCTGGGTTTCACACTTTAGCGATTGTCAGACAAATATATATATATATATATATATATATATATATATTATAATTATTTTCTTTTTAAAACTATGATTCCTTCCCGACAGTAAATTTCCATGTTTCAAAACTGAAAGTAAATTTATAAATTTAATTATTAAAATTAAACTTATAACCCATAGTCTCTTTCCATTGTCAAGCGGCGACAGGAATAAACTTTCAAAAAATTTACTTAATTTATAAGCCTATACAATATTAATATTATGAGTTGTTAAGGATAAGAAAAATCTATTTTAATTTAGATGTGGCTGGATTTTAATTTCCCTAGAGAGCTTATGTATCCAATATATGTTGCTTACCAAGTCAGGTTAAGTTTAGGTGAGGTGGGGGTATCTGCTAACAAAAGTATACTTCAGTTCTTCTGTGTGTCGTCTGGGTTTCCAATGATAAAAATAATAGGCCGTTTAATTCATATTTCTATACACAAATACTTTCTAAAAAGGTTATTTAAATATGTGCAAAACATATTATTAATACTTAAATTTTATTAATTAAATTTTATTCTAATATATTTAAAATACTATTCGGCCTTCTAATAACTAATCGGCTATACGGTATGTTCACAAATAAATATATTAGAATTTAATGATCAAATATAAAAAAAAAATGTGTTTCATCTCTATTCCTTATTTTTTTAAAATTAATTATTACTTAAAGAAAATATTTGAGAGTGCCTACAGAAATTGCTATTACATTTCTTTGATTTATAAAATTTTTATTTTTCAGAAACTTAATAATGTATAATTTATCATGTATACATAGAGGACATGGGCCATTTAATGACCTAGAAGCTCTAGTTTTTCTTATTAATTTACATTTTACTGTTGGTGTTTTATTGGTCTCTTTTAAGGTAGGGATTTTATTGGCCTCTTCTAAGGTAGGGATGTTTGATTTCGGTATTTATTATTATTAAAGGATGTTTAATGTTGGCTCCAACTTCTTTTGAATTTATTTCGTGTGCATCCAATGTAGAATTTAACTATTTCTGGATTTTCAATCGATGAAATATTGCATTGATAAATTATTTATTATTAAGAGGACAATTTTGAGAATTTCTACACTTATATAATTTTTCTTTATCTTCATTTCTTTTTATTTTAGGATCTATATTTTTTGATTTTGGTATAAGTGTTTATTTAGGATATTAACATTATGTTTCTTAATAATCCTTTCGAAGTTTCCAGGACAACTGTAACTTAATTTTAGGATAATTTATAATAAAATTTGTACAGAGTTTATTTTTGTCTAGGAAAATGTTTATCGATTAACGCAAGGGATTTTTGTCCTAACTTATTTCTTAACATTTGCTTGTATGAGGGTGTATACCAAATGATTTTTCCATTTCTATTTTTTCTATGGTGTCCATTTTCATTTTTTATATAATTAAGTTTATAGCCACTACACTTTAGTACTTTATTATAGAAATTACTTTGTTCATAGATTATTTTCTCATTTGTTGAATTTATACATATTCTTTTTTCAATAGATGAAGGTATATTCTTAATTATAGATGGTAATAAATAAATAAATTAACCGATATCTTATATATTTCTATCTATCTATCTATCTATCTATCTATCTATCTATCTATCTATCTATCAGTCACTCTGTCTCTGTCCCTGTCTCCCTCTCTCCTTCTATCTCTCTCTCTCCCTCTCTCTCTCTCTCTATATATATATATATATATATATATATATATATATATATATATATATATATATACAGCAAGCCTTCTTTCATGCATGTTTCATTAAAAACGACAGACAAGGTACTACGGTTAAGCTTTTTATTTAATTTTTCCTGTGTTCGAACGAGAGCTTTCTTTTCTGGACAAAGAATGTGTAAAAATTATCCAAATGTTTTATATTTCCGAGCGCTTTCGGCTATACCTTTAGTCATTATCAAGGATGATTCGCTTTTTCAGCTTAATTGAGTGTGTGTGCATTATGTGTATGCCTTAGTGCGTTGTAGAGATGCTTTTAATTTCTGAATACGTTTAGCACATTGTGGCTTTGTTCGTAGTTAATATTGTTAAGAGTTGTTTTTTTCTTTCTTATTATTAAAACTTCCATTATTTTAAAACCTTTTTTACAGGTGGATGCACTTACTATGTTTGTGCATTCTACTAGCATATTTCTAATGTAGCATGTAGTTGTGTAAACGGTTACACAACCACATGCTTATCCAGACGGCTTACGTTACCACTATCTGATCACAGCTTCATTGGAACCCATTTAAACACGCACACAAACTTACCAGACTCCTGAGCAATTTTACCTATCTTTCTAGCATATCTTAAAATTATGTTTTATATATATATATATATATATATATATATATATATATATATATAATTATTTATTTAAAAATATGATTCCAACAAGCTACATAAGAGATCTCATGTTTCAAAACAAGAGCCGAAAACTTCAATATAATTATTTGAATTAAATTGAATTAAAGTAAGGTCTGTTCCATCTTCAAGCGAATTTTTTTGGAATAACTTATTTCTGAAATTTGCGTGTTTTAATAGCATATTCATTATTGAAATCAAAATTTCCATGGTAACGGCCAGTGCGATTGTTCATATAGAAAGGGGCGCAGGGTGTTAATAATTTGTATCAGTATAGAGTTACATTCATAGATGTCAAGTCAGGGTAAGGTTGGGGTGTCTAAATTTAAAGCGGAAGATGATTTCGTCTAGTCTGGTTTACGTGTCTATGGAGATTTATTTATTTTTTTATTTTATTTTTTTCTGAAAGGGTTTTGTGCATGTAAAAAAAAACTACCGTAACATTTGCTTTTTGACGACTTGTATCGAGCACTATTTTTTAAAAATAATAATAAAAATACTTAAGAACTTTGGATTATTTACCTAACCAGTTCTTTCCTATTTTCTATATATTTTCACACACACACACACACACACACACACACACACACACACACACACACACACACACACACACACACACACACACACACACACACAAAAGAGGTTATAGTAGTTCCAACGAGAGAAAAGTATGTATATTAAAAAAAAGAGAGAAACCGCAAATGTTTTTGGTTGTAATGTGAATGTTTATTTTTTTTTTAAATATTTTCCTTTATTCTCCATAATTATGGAGAATAAAGCATAATATTAAAAAAAAAAACAAACACATTACAACCAAAAACTTTGAATTAAAGTAGCCAGTTCTGTTTCATCCTCAAGCGAATTTTGGAATAACTAATCTTGAAATTTATGGAGCTTTATTCGTAATATTAATTACTATGAAAACGGCGAAACCAATTATTTTAATAAGGGGCGTAAGGGTTTACATTTTCACTGACAACTATAGTATCAACATATTAGTTACTTTCGGAAAGAGGTTAAGTCAAGATAGGGTCGGGGTACCTATTTTCAAGCGAATGATGACATCCGTCTGTCGTTGAAATAGACCAGACATATCGTCTGGTCTATTTCAACGACAGAGAGTTATTGGCTTTTTTGTCACGTCGTTAAATTCGTATTTGCATACCTAAAGTTTTTTTAGAAAAAATTATAAATATTTATTGCAAAATTTATTGTATTTGTTTTGATAAAGTCCATGAGTTAACGAAACGCAATGGTAACGCTATAGAACCAAGTCTGTCTTGCTATTTACCCATAGCTGGACGGTGAAGAAAAGAATTAATATACCTTTCCCACGAGTATTAGCACATAAGTGAATGTAATGAATTCGACTGGAATTCGAACTCGGCCCTCAGATTCATGTATAGTATCGATAGATAGATAGATAGATAGAGAGAGAGAGAGAGAGAGAGATAGATAGACAGACAGATAGAGAGGAAGAGGAAGGTTAAGAGGGAGAGAGAGAAATTTGACTCCAAGATGCGGTTAATAGAAAGCATTTCAAAAGAATTCATACTGACCAGTTATAGTTCAAGCCATGAATGTTTCCATAAAGATTTTTGTAAGTCATAATTAAGACCAATATTTTATGTCACTTTTTATGGGTCAAATTTAAGTATAAGTCGACAATCAACTTGTCATCACACGTTGAAAATGAATTTAACACTCTGCCTTGATAGAGATTTGTAAACAATTTTTTCATCCAACTACCATTACGAAGCTGTCTGAAAGATGACAGATGATAGAGGAACGAAGTTTATAAAACATTTCCTCATAAAGTTAACGTCGATAATTTAAAAAAAAGATTACTGTTTAAACCAAACAAACTGTTAAAGTTAACAGATTTATAATTTATTCGGATTCTGTTTCTTGCTTTCATTTAAAATTCACAATTTTTAGTGCTTGCACTTTTTCGCATAAATAAACATATACTTTCGTATATATTTACATATTTGAATTCACTTCATGATGGACGCTTTCCTCAAAGATGAAGAATAGACTCGAGGCAGCAGAGGTGTAGCAGAGGTGTAGTTCTACAGAATGATGCTGAGGATACTATTGACCGAACATATGAGCAACGATGAGGTTATAGAGAGGATGGAAACAGAAAGGAAGCTCATGCTTAACAATAGGAAGAGGCAGCTGGAATCTCTGGGATACGTAATGAGAAAGGAGGGCTTGGAAAATCAGATACTCACTCGGTGGATAGAGGGAAAGAGGAAGGGAGTTCCACAGACGGGAAGTGCGAGACATGAAGCAGAATAGACGGCTATATTTAACCGTTTCGGCAGTGAAAGGGCGGGACCGAAATGCCAACCTAGTTGCACGTTTAAATTCATGCAGTTTGGGAACCAGCGAAAGTAGCTCGTCGGAGCAGTTACCGTGGAAGTATTTGTAGAAAAGACAGAGGGAAGCGACGGCACGTCTGTGAGAGAGCGACTGTAAACGAGATGCCAGATCAGGGTCAATCGCATTGCATATCAGTCTCTGGATTTCGTCGAGGACCTTAAGACTAACAGCGGGGTCTCCAGACTATATATGGCAGCAGTATTCCATGCAAGGGCGAGTGGATTTGAAGAATGGACACGCACGAGGAAAAACTTACTTATTCAAAGTGATATTGTTTTTTCTATTTAATGACACTCTATGTGGTGCCAGTACATTTTGGCCAATCCTTCATTAAGTCCTAAAATATTAATTAAAACCATTTCTAAGTCTGCTGAAATGAAATTAATAAGTCCATTCCTTGTATTACATACATTCTGATAACTATCAACACAGGCACTGGTGTATAATGTAAAGTTTCAGTTTCCTATCAATTTCCATTAATTCTTTCTTGCACGTTTTAGTTTTCTAAATCGAAAAATATATTTTTGTTGAAACTCTCTTTGTTTTTTTAATTGAATGTTTCCCGCCTTAATTTTTCTTTTCAAGGTTACTGCTTTATATCGTGTAAAACCTCTTGGGAATCTAGACAAATGAATATGAAATGATATGCTGCTAGAATCATAAATATCCTTGTCTGGATAAAACAATGAACTTGTCTCGTTTCAAAAGCTTCTTTTTTTTATTAATACTGACATTCGATAAATTGCGGATGTGTTTCTGGCTAACGGCCATATTTTCTGATTTTATATTAAAGATCTAAAACACTAAGAATAATTTAATGTGTGATGTATAGCCATGAGAGTCCAGCATGCCAATAAAGTGACAGTCGGTTAAAAATATATGTTATTATTATTATAGTTATTATTATTAGTATTAAATGAGGTAACAGCCTGCCAATAAAATAATGCTGGGGTATAAAAATATGTATTAATTAACACGCCGAGAGTTTCTTTCAACAGAAAAACAAAACAAAAAAAACAAACATTTTTGTACTTCTGGAAAGACACGTAGAAGAAGAAAAACCTTTATGTTGGTAACAACATGAGTTAAGTTAATTCTATCAATAATTCAAAGAGAAACATTACGTTTTCTACAGAGGGTGGTAATTGTACTGATTCTCATTTAATAATAGCTGACCGGTGTACCAGACATGACTTGATTCATGTGGGTTGCACAACGGAAAAATTAAATAAAAGATTCAATGGGTGCAGGTATGATGTCAGGTACAATAACATGACATCAACAGAGCTTGCAGTATATTTTATTATCAACGGCTGTAATTTCGGTAAACATCTTAAGGTACACATTATGAAAAAATATTCAGAATCTACCGATTTTTCGAACCTTAAAACACATGAAGATGGTTACATAAACAAATTATTAACTGCCCCGACGGTGGGAATGAACAGAATGACAGGAGAACCCCATAAGATTTTATACTAAGCTGTTTGATTAATTCTTTTGAGTGACTAATCAACTAACAGAAAATCTTAAGATGAACAAGATCACAATCCTATTAAGCATATTTCACTTGCATTCCTTCACGCTGGCGACGTTTCATTCATTTTGACGCGTTGATTACCATTACAGCCGTTTTTAATTACAAAACAAAGACTTGTAATAGTTTTGTAAATTTATATATTTTTATATTTGAAAATATTATTTAAATATAACTTGAAGAAGACAATCACTCTGTTGAAATATTGTTTAACGCTGTCAAATATTGTTTTTTTCTTTCCTTTGTTCTATTATTAGTAATAGTAGTTGAAGTAGTAGTATTTTGTGAGAGAGAAACACGCCAATTAAATGACGCTGGGTTCTAAATATAATAATAATAATAATAATAATAATAATAATAATAATAATAATCATTATTATTATTATTATTATTATTATTATTATTATTATTATCTTTGATTTCTTTTGTATAAACTTTTCCATGTGGGTCCCAACCAGAGAGCCAAGGTCAGAAATAGCTCCATAACATTTTCCATTGATCATTTTCCAATGAACATTTTACATAGATAAAACTTTTCGTAAGGGGTGAGCTATGCTTATAAGTACAATTTTTGTATTTCTTTAAGGTATGGGTTACCAGGAATCCATTCACTGGGTCTATCGGAACTTTTCCCAAACAATCCGAGCACTCCAACTAAAACTGGAATTACTGATAATCTCATGTGCCACATTACTTAGATTTCCACGTCAAGATCCTTGTATTTTGATAGATTTTTAAGATATTATTATTATTATTATTATTATTATTATTATTATTATTATTATTCAATTTCTGATATAGTAACACTACCTACTAAATCTGTGGTTAGCGGTGAATTGTTTTGGCTACATTTCATGATTTATTTTTCAACTCCCATAATATCATAAGCGTTACAAGGACAAAGTTCTTCTTAGTGTGTGGGATGTATTTATCAAAACAATTTTTTGTATGTTTCTTGAGCTGGGATTTCCATGGATTTTTTTCAACGTGCTGTTGTGTTCCTTCTTTTATCATTCCAAGCGCACCTATTATGACTGATATTATTCTTGTTTTCAATTTCCACATTTTATTTTATTTCGATTTCCAGGTTATTATTATTATTATTATTGTTGTTGTTGTTGTTGTTGTTTTTATTATTATTATTATTGAGTGAGAGAGCATCGCGCCAATAAGATAATGCGGGGATTTAAACACACTTATTATTATTATTATTATTATTATTATTATTATTATTATTATTATTATTATTAGTAGTAGTAGTATGTGAGATCACGCCAACAAAGTCTTGTTATACGGAAAATATACATATTATTATTAATAATATTATTATTAGTAGTAGTAGCAGCAGTAGTAGTTGTAGTATTAGTATTTGCATTGCATAGCAGCACGCCCATAAAGTGATGCTGGAATGTAAATATAGGTATTATTAGTAATAGTAGTAGTAGTTGTAGTAGAGTTGTAGTAGTAGTATTCCACAAGAGAGCATTACGTCAAAAAGTGATGCTAGGTTGCAAATATACGTATTTTATCATTATTATTGTCAGAGAGAAAGAGTGAGTAGCTCACCAGTACTTATTATTATTATTATTATTATTATTATTATTATTAATATGTGAGAAATCACACCAACAAAGACCTGCAAGAAAGCAAATATACGTAATATTGTTGTTGTGATTATTATTATTGTTATTGCGTGAGAGAGCAGCACGCGAACTATTTGAAGATTAATATTCCCATCATTACATGCCGCCAGGAAAACCCAGTCACATGCATTACAGCTAAATAGGGAGAGTGTTTTTGATAAACTTGTAGGTGTATCCCAGTTAGAAATAACTTCAGGTCGACGCTCAGACGGTCTCCAATGGAGAGTGTTCGCATGTATCTAGATTTCCAATGCTGCATTACCTGCTTCATTCTTTATACTTAAAAAAAACAAAAAAACAAAAAACTCTCCACACCGGGCTATGACGATTTCTCATTACTCCGACCCATCAAAAGAAATAAGTGGGAGTAATTTTTCAACCTCTAGAGAATATGCTCAACTAGTGCAGATCAGGACAACTGGCACGCAAATCTGGTACTCAACAGTAATTTAATTTTGACCACCTTATTCAGCAAGATATGACATGTAATTATTTAGACATATAATCAGTTACAATCAGAAGCCATGAGAGCCATGCCTGATATAACCTCAGAGCCTTATTATTATTATTTTATTTCCTTGAATTTGCGGTGTGTACTCCTTTCTTTCCGGATCCCAGAGACTTAAGATCAGAAATGGCATCATGACATTTTCCACTGAGCAATTAAAACACACACACACACACACACACACACACACACACACACAGACACACACACAAACACACATACATATTTCACATAGATAAAGGCGTTCGTAAGGTGTGGACTGTACTTGTGAGAACAATTTTTTGTGTTTATTTAAGGCTGGAGCTATTATACTGGAGGTATTATTATTATTATTATTATTATTATTATTATTTCTTTGATTTCGGATGTGTACTCATTTCTTTCCGGATCCCGTCCAGGGGCTTAAGGTTAGAAATGGCATCATGGCATTTTTCACATACATAGACAAAGCACTTCGAGAAGTGTAGGCTGTACTCGTGAGTACATTTTTTTTTAAGGCATGGGCTTCCAGGAACCCTTCACTTAGTCTATTAGAATCTTTTCCAACCAATCCGAGGGCTCCAACTACAACGGGATTGTTGATGTTCTCATGTGCCACATTTTTGGAGATTTCGATTTCAAGGTCCTTGTATTTTGATAGCTTTTTGAAGATCTTGAAAGATACATTGCAGTCTACAGGTACTGCTATGTCAATAAGGAGGCATTTTTTGCGTGCGATCTCTAATAACAATGTCTGGGCGGTTAGATTTGATTGTTCTGTCTGTGTGTATTGTGTAAAAATTGTAACAGGTCCTATCTCCGTAACCAGGTCTGGGTGGTGTTCATACCAATTTCTTTCAGTTTCCTTCCCGTAGAAGTCACAGATTTTCCACTGCAGATATTGGCCAAAACTGTCATGCCGGGTTTTATATTCTGTGGGTGCCAAGACCGTGCAACCTGATTCAAGATGATCGATTATTTCTGGGTAATCATCACAGAACCTGCTTTTTGGGTTAAAACTGTATTTTAGTATGTGTGCTTGATAATTTCTAGTTAACAAGCACTGATCATGTGCAGGAAGGATAAAAACTTCGGTTTCAGCTTTCAATCCTGCACTACGTAGCCACTGATGGGTACGGGGTTTGTCTACATCAGCTTGTTTGGTACGGGCAGAGTATTGACCATGAAGCGGTTTATCTTGCCATCGTTTCTGTATCTGGTCGGTTGCATTTGTTTTTGCTTTCTTTTTTATGTATTTTTCAGCTTCAATCGGTTTATTGTACTTTACTTGTATTTCTGCATCCATTTGAAACTCCATTTTGAATTTGTTGGCTTCTTTTATTACGGAATAAAGACGCTTACTACTTTCATGTTCTTTGACGCATATCATCATCCAGTCTTCTGTGGTTTCCAGGTATCCTTGTAGGCCAATTCTTTTAGTTTTGGAGGACAGTTCTAGCTGAACTAATCCTCTGCCTCCTTCAGATCTGGGCATATAAAGACGATCAACATCAGCATTGGGATGATGCATGCGGTAGCAAGTGAGTAACTTTCTCATTTTGGCATCCTATATCCAATTAAGGATGTCAGTTATATCCAATTAAGGATGCTAAAGCTGTATTACACCACAGGGACAGCCAAGGTGTTTATGGCTGATATTCTTTTTTTTTAAATTCAGCTCGGTGTTTAGTACCAGGCGCACACGTCTGTAGTACTCATTTCTCCCCTTCTCATTCATTTAGGCATGTTGCATACCATTTCCTTCGCAAATTCTTAGGCACTTATAGGCTTCATCTTGTTCCAGTTCCCTAATCTTTGTGACAAAGTCTAAATCTATTGTGGTTGTTTCTGTAATTCTTCCTTTCTTGAATGTTACTGTTGCACATTTATCTAATCCGAAGTCTATACCTATGTCGTCACTGAAACATTTTACAATACTGAGGAGGCCCTTCAACACATTGTCGGTTTTGGCAAAGAGTTTGAGATCATCCATGTAGATTAGGTAATTGAATATTTTTTGTCTAGTTTGTAACCATAGCTAGTGTTGTTTAGTTCATACGTAAGGGGGATTAAGGACAGACAGAATAGAAGGGGTGAGAGGGAGTCTCCTTGAGAGATTCCGCGTCAGGTATTTAGACGTTTGGTGATGACAGTGGCTCTGGTGTGATTTAGGTATAGTGTGGTGTTCCATATTCCCATACTGTGCTTAAGGAAATGTACTACTACAGGCGAGACTTTGTACATTTCCAAATTCTTAAGGATCCTAGAATATGGCACACTGTCAAAGACTTTACGGCAATCAATTCATGCTGCGTTAAGATTTCTACGTCTCCTGCAATTTTCCAGGATCATTTTGTTGCTCAGTAGTTGGTCTTTGCAGTCATATGAACCTTTCCTGTATCCCTTCTGTTCCAGTAGAAGAATGTTGTTTGCTTTGAAGAAAGAATATGTTCGGTTCGTTAGGACAGAGGTGATCAACTTATACGTGGGGGAGAGGCATGTTATTGTCCTATAATTTTTCGGATCATCTGTTTCACTCGTTTTTGGCATGAGATGTGTAATGCCTTCAGTGATCCATTCCGGGATTTCACCTGGTTTATTTACAAGCGTTGATTGATTTCGCAAGGAATTTATGGATTGATAAGAGATGATAGAACCAGAAATTGGGCATCTTGTCATTTCCTTGGGATTTACATTTTTGGGGTTTCGTTAGAACTTGCCTAATCTCTCCTGTTGTTTATATTTTCCCACTCTTGTGGAAGTGAATCCAGCATTCGTTTTTCTTCACGTTGGATCCATTCTGCATTTGGGTATATTCCTTTAGGCTGCTCCAAATAATCTCCCAAAATGTCTGCATATTGTCAATCAATGGTGGTTTTTCGACATGTATAGGTGCATTTCCAATTTCCCTGTAAAATTTCTTATGGTCCGTTTGGAATATTTTATTTTGGCGCTAGAACCTGCAGCGTTTTTCGTATCGTCTTGTTCTCTGTGCCTTTAACCGAAGATTTTGTTTAATCATTTCCTTCATTGATGTAATTTCAAGTAGGGATTAATTTTATATTTCCGCTTGGTTTTCTTGCATTTGCGTGTGGAGACATTTGGGTTTCTAATGAGCTCATTAAATATAGAGAGCTCACATCTGATTCCCTTTATTTCTCGTATCAGTTTTGCCTTTCAAGCTGGCTCTTTATGTCTGCTATTTTTTTCATTGTCTTGATCCCAAGTTTCCCAGTAGCTGCTAAAGCTGTTGCGTATATGATGTTGTTAACTTCTGTGATATTTCTCTGTGGTTCATCCGTTGATAGTATTTCCAGAGCACCGTTGTATATTTATACAATATGCTTATTGGACTTCGTCATATGAATATTGGGGAGCTGGTCTCTGTCTGACAATTTTGTGAGGGTTACTTTGCTGAGAACTTGAATGACGTGTATTTTCTCTTCGGTGATTTCAGCGATATGGTTTTCAAGGAAATCCAACTGGATTTAGTTGATGTCACCTTCAGTGTCATCGTCTGGATAACAGCAGATTGTACCACAGGTAGATTCTTCGGTTTTATTTCCTGGTGGGGGGGTATTTCGTATTTTATTTGTTTTCGTTGTTACCTTATCTTCTGTCGTATTACTTATTTCTACTTCCATCTCTTTACAGTTTAATTGATGTGTTATAGTATTCTGTCTTATATCTAATTTTATCTTATCTATTTCTGCATTTGAGAGTCTTTTGTTTCGCACAATGTCCCTGCGGACATTTGCGGAGATGTTTGGGTTGATGTTAGGTCTTATATCAATTCCAACCATATTTCTCCATATTTAGTATATTTGATTCGTGGTGTTCTTCGATGGATTTTTGAGGGCAGTGAAGAATGATGCCATGACTTGTTGATACTCTTTGCGAGATCACTTCCTTCGTTTTTTTATTATTTGATTTGGCATTGAGACACTTGATCTAAGGTTGGAAATAGTCCGGGTTTGGTGACCTAGTGTCTCTTCTTTTTCGGAAGATCCTGATCTCCGTCTTTCTCTATGTCCTTTCCTCAAACACCCCTTCTGCTATCACTTCCTGTAACCCCTTGCGTGCTAGTTGCCCCCACGCCTTGCTTGGGGTGATATGCTTTAAAAATAGTTGAGATAATAGTGCGATTTATGAAAAGATAATACAGAAAAGAAAAACACAATGTTTAACAATGTTAAAACAATATTTCAACAGAGTGACTGTCTTCAAGTTATAGTTAAACATTTTTTTCAACTATAAAATAAATAAATCTACAAAAAATTAAGTTTTTGTAGAAACGTTGCTTGTCTTGTAATTAAACACGGCTTGTAATGGTAATATTGGAAGAGTTACGTCAATCATTTTGTTTATTATTATTATTATTATTATTATTATTATTATTATTATTATTATTATTATTATTATTATTATTAAATGAAGCAGTGCAAAACATTATGTTTACTTCAGATTCGTAACTGCATTATTTTAAATTTTTACTTGCTTTTTATCGTAAGCAAATTTATTCAGAATTACAATATTGAAAAAAAGAGCGCAATATTCAAAATAAAGACAAACACTCGTTGTGTTTCGAAACCATGTCCCTTATGTTTCATTGATATCTGCAAGTTGCACAATCGGTTTAACTAGCAATGGATAGGCATGTCGAAGCTTTTCAGAAGAACACATGTAATCTAAAACTCATTTAACAGAAACAACTTTCGGCGCCATATTTCTTTTTGTTAGTAAACAGCATTACTTTTTTATTAATTTATTTAATAAACCATCGTCACCGATTACTATTAAGAAGTTAGGCTTCAAAGAAAGTGACGATATCCCTAGACATGCACAGTGTAACGGGAACAGTCTACCCCGTAGATAAAAAGAAGTGTTCAATTCGGAATTCCCTGAATAACAAAGATGTGGGCAATAATTCGAATATAAATAGTGTAAATAATATATCATCCTATTACAGTATACATAGATTTAAATATATTAAACGATTGGAAATAATATTGAATCATTTTCTGCTTACACTTTTTGTATTTTTAACAGGTAACCTCCCGGAGACAGGTTATTTCCAACACGCTTACATTGGCATTGCATTCTTGAGCACAATTTCTCATGTTAACACTATGCGTTTTTTCAATGATAATCTTTGGTTAGTTTCAGAATTGATCAATTAAACAAGCCGAACAAGGATTGTCTGTTGATGGAAGTACTGAAGACGTAATTAGATTCTCAGCTTTGTAAAAGCTATTTACTTGCTTTGTGATCGTGTTGCTTACCCCCCGTTGTTGACCCAATGGAGAAGGAGTGTTTCCTTGCATTCGGTAAACACGCGGTACAGCGCCGAGATGATGTTACTTTTATTTAAAGCACAGACAGTCGACAGGTGTACAAAAGAAAGAATGTAGAGACGAACAAACATACTCCACTGATATTTTGAAAATAGAGAAACTGTTTCAAGAGATTATTTTCAAACAAGTTGGTATTTTGAACGACAGGAATGTAGAAGCGCCATATTTGTTTCTATTTATTCAGATTATCAATTGTAAATGGAGCAATCGTTAAGAAAGCCATCAGTAGCATTATGAGGTCATTTTTAAGATTTAAAAACTACGATGAATTTTATTTCTCAGGAGGTATTAATGTAGGTACCTCCACGAGATCGCTAAAAAAAGAGCATAGCATGATGAAAAAGATGCCAAACTTGACGAAAATAAAATTTTATCATCTAAATGTTTGTGTTATTATTAAGAGGAAATATCAAAGTATTTTGGGGGTATTTTTTTTTTTACATTTTTTAATCGTTCCTAGCACGTCCGAAATTTTCGTCAAAAATCTTGTTTTTTATTGAGTCAGCAAAATTGATCATTTTTTCCATTTTATAAAAGAACTGGAAATCTCACTTTGAAATTATTTTAAATATCAATTATCCTTTTTTCAAAACTTATTTTAAGAAAATCAGAAATTATAATGTTTATTTCAAATATTGTGAAGCAAGCTTAACTTAGCTTCTGCTAAAGATGTAATTTGAAAATAAAACAAAGCCGGTCATAACCTTTCGCGTCACTTGACAGGTGATGAATGACATATTGACGGATTCCGTGAGGATAATTTGTTCTACGGAAGGACAAAAGTGAAATAATTTATATTTAAGAGAACAAATTATTTACCTCGTTATTTTTAAGGAAAACTTTCAGCGCTCTAATTTTTTTTTGTACTTAGCTTTTACCTTTACATTTGCGATGCTTTATGGAAAATATATTCTAAAGAAATTAAAATAAGACTGTTAAGAGTGAGATTAAATCTCATATTTCATAAGAAAGATATCTAATTAATTTATAGGTACCTTTCTTATGAAATTTTATCAGAATTGTACATAAAATACTATAATTTTATGTATTACATTTTACTGTGTTTTTTGTATTTCCATTGATTTTATCATTAATTTTGATATTTCATTTATGGAAAAATGTCATAACTGAGATTAATATAAACATAAGATCATATAAATTTCATGAGATGATACTGACACTTGTAGGTACCCTTCTCAGTTGAAATATAAAAATCACATTAATTTCTCCACACGTGTTTCGCAAAAGTAAAGGCCTTAACAGTGAAGAACAATGCTTAACTCAAATAATGCAACTTAATTGTATTCTGGTTGGTCTTCCGTACCTTATAATTACAGCCTGATTATAAACACAAAATCACATTTCTTAATTACTGCGGATTTTCAGATTAGACAAAATGATACAATTTACAACGCGATAAAAAAGATCTATCTCATAAGGACACTTTGAAAAGCCGATTCGGCTTTTAACTTATTTTATAATATTTTAACAACTTAAATGTAAAAATCTATTATAAGTACGAAATAATAAATAATTGTATTAAAAATTCATTTTTCATCGAACATTTTCTTTTTGCTTTCAGAAAATATTGTCCATATTCATAAAACAACTAAAAGCAAATAAAAGCATTTGAAATTAAATAATATCTTTGTTTTATTGAGTTTTGTATGTTGCAATTCAGAGCTGATTTTCAGGTAGGGAGGGTCCAATTAAAAACAAAAAAAAATGATTTGCATTCCTCAAAGCCTTGTGCTTTTAACTATTGTAATCACTAAACCCGATGCGATCGAATTTCTAGCGTTTTCATAAAATTAGTTATGTTGTAAGTGGGGGGGGGGTAATAAATATAAAAAAAATTCTGCCATGACGTTAATAAAAGAAAACATATAATAATTTCGATCATCTATGAATGATTTCTGAAAGTTTCATTAACATCCGACAATTTTTTCCAAATTAATGTGTGTCATACAAAAAAAAAAAAAAAAAAAAAAAAAAACGTGCTAAAAATTGTCTATGTTATTTTACTAGTTCCGGTGATACAAAGATAAACAAGGTTTTTTTAATCAAAATTTAGAATGTTCTAAAAAGAAGGAAAAATTTTAAAAAATAATTAAAAAAAAAAAGCTTTGGTCTTTCCTCTTAATAATAACATAAGCATTTAGACGATAAAATTTTTTTTTCGGCAAGGTTGGCGTCTTTTTCATCAAGGTATGCTCTTTTTTTTAGCGATTTCGTGGAGGTACCTATATTAATGCAATATCCTTGAAGCATATTACGTGAATTAGCGTAAGGGGAAAAAACAACATTACGATATGTTATACAAATCTGTTGTTTATGCAAACCCTGTTATCAAGTAACACGTGATATCACAGCTTGTTTATGGAACCTGCGATATGACTTCTCTTATATGTATAAATACGTATATTGGATGTGCGGTTGGTGCAATGGATACTGGCTCGAAATGCGAAATTAGAGAGACGAGTTCGAATTCCAATATGAGTTCACATTTACTTTGCGCAAATACGCTTAGGAATATCATGCATCCTCCCATATACGTGTTAAATAGAAAGGCAAGTTGGTCTATTCATACTTTGTTGGCAGTCAGACTAATGAATGGTTGGCAGCTAATGAATGGAATCGTTTAATTTAAAATAATTATCTCTACTGTGAGGTCGGCCTTGATGGATTGATATTCAACATGATCATTTTTTGTGTTACGTCTGATATAGTTTTTATGTAATTGTCTATGTAATCTGTGATATTAAAATTTCTTTATATAACCCAAAATATCTCGATTTCTTTACGTAACGCGTGGTAGCATTGATTGTTTATATAAACTGTAATATCACAGTTTGTTCATGTAACACGTGATATCACTTTTATATGTAACACATTTGTCATTTTGTTTTCTGTCTGCTCAGCTCAATTCCTGTTTTATTATTATCTTTCCTTTAATAATTTTTAATTTTCTCATATTTTTTTAACACTCAGTAAACACCTTGCATCTTAGATGCTTTATTGTCATGCTCTGGGTGAAATGATAGAAGAAAAGAAACATGATATCACTTTTTCGTTATAAAAATTGGAGGTCCTATAGAGTAATGGACTGTGACTCGGATCGAGGAATCGGAGAGCTGAGTTCGAATTTCATGACATTCATTTACGTTCTAATATCCATGGAAAAGGTATGAATCCAACTCTTCTTCCCCCTAAGCTCTGGGTATATAGTAGAACAGATTGGATTCTATAGCTTGGCTGGCAACCGGCCTAGGAGAAACTCTGAACTCTGAATTCAAAACTGCATGTAGCCCTGCCGAATTACGTACTATGTGGCTAAGGAAAGGATCACTCGCATTGACTCGATGATCCCGACCACGGTCGACTCCTTTTTGTGATATAACACGTTTGTTTATATGACTCGTGATATCACTTTTTTATGTAAGCTGTGGTATTAAATGCAAGCTTTAAACAGCACTGTTTTATACAATATTTGATGTCATTGTATTTTGTATGTGACTCCTGATAACAATTTTTTTTACGCAAATATCTCACAACGTTTATTCACCATAATGATTACATATATTCTGGTAGAAGGAAATAAAAATAATGATACTTAGCGCCGATTTATATTTTTTATTGTTGCCCACTGCCTTTACCACTACTCAACCACTGAATCCACTTTTTTTAAACCATTTTTTTTGCATTAACAAAATATTTTTGGCAGCAGGGGTTAATTCACCATTAAAAACTGAGTTTTGCATTTTTTTCCAACAGCTTCAGTTTCCAATATGTATATTATGACTTGAAAATAAATAAAAATGAATTTTCAATGGACATCAATGAATTGATGGGCCCCGAACAGAACAGATCTATTTCATGTACAAAGAAAAAACATTAATATAGAAATTCATAACATTGTGAATATTGTAACACTCAAAACATACAAATCATTCAGAAAAGAATGTAATTATTAAGGGTAGTGTTAAGGTTTGTCACGCTGCCTTTTACACATGCGTGCTTACTGTCGGTACAATTGCGGTCATATTATCTAAGTTTGAGCTTGATCGCGCCAGATTTCTTGCTGCTGTTACGGTGTAAACATACATACTCCGCTAGCAGTGTGCACCAAGGAGGAAATGCCCGCTTTCTCAGAAACTATCTAAGATAGGCTCACCTTAGTTGTACTTTAAGCCACAGGTACCTTCAAGCTTTGTGGTAGTTTAAATCGCAATCCAGTTCTGTGGGTATTGAAGAAACAGAAATGTGCCTGAGCAGTTATCTGCAGCCGGGATTAGTTAACCACTGTAAAAGACATTCATATTTGACTAGAGTAAATTTAAAGTCATCATTTATAAAATTTAATAAAACGTTAGCTTACGGGGAATATTTTTCCTAAATTTGTAAGATTACTGAATACATGAATATACAAATAAAGCGCACACATCATTTTCTTAAATTATGATTTATAGATAAAATATCTGTCGAACAACACCTGAAAACAACTACTGTTGTGTTAAAAACACAGTCAGGCTAAAAATGAATTTTAGGATATTTTAATCTTAAAGTATATAATATTTGTTTCAAATCAGATTAATTATATTTTAAATCAGCTAATATACCTCAAATAAAGTTTTAGAAAAGCGTATCTTATTTTTAGAAGATGTTTTAATAAAGAGAATTAGATTGCAATGAAAAACCTCTAAAGAAGGGCGTTAATCAGAACGAAACAACAAAACAAAACAAAACAAAAAAAATACTTCCAATTAATTTAAATTATTTTTTGAAATACAGCAATGTATTATTGCTTATTGGAAATATTAAATTTGATCTATTAGCTTGTAATTAAAACTAAAATAAAAACTTTTTTTTCATTTTAAACCTTAGGTATCTTTTTTTTTCTAGGTATTTAATGTAAGGTGATTGACGCGCGTTATTAAAGAAGGCTAGATGGCAGTGTTCGGTTACAGGAATACTGTTTCGTTGCTTGTCATTTGAATCTAAACAAGACGCCAAGATTCTTTGCTAACAGCAAAGTTTTAGAAGCGGGCAAATAAAAATGTCACAGTCAACAGTGTTTAGTCTGAATCTGAAATAATATCTTCTCATAAAACCTTGTTGATAAAGAAAGTTATAAACATAAATTGACATGTCGATGGGTAGGGAAATTAGGAATAGGGAGAAGACTCACTGGAGTTACTTTATGTAGGAATCAAAAATGGACTGGCACTCAATTAATGTCACACAATAAAAAAAATATATATTCACTCTGTATAAGGCCCAAGATCATCTCGAGTTAGAGCGCAACATAGTCAGAGGCAAGGTTTATATGGGCAAGATAACAGTTAACCATAGACTTAAACAGGTTAAGCATGCAGTAGTGATAGGGGAAGCATCCTACTGGAAGTCGGTTCTCCAAAGCAGAGGTTCGTGAGAAGAAGCTGGAACTTACATCTCACCAGTGGAATAAGAAGGGGATGAAGGTAGTTCGCTACAATGAACGTTACCTGATGGGTCTTAGCCGTCAAGGTTTGAACTGATGGAGCTAAGGAATGTAGAATTCTCCAGAAATAGCGATAGAGCAGAGAAAGGCTTGCGACCTTTCTTCAGTGGAAAAGGGGCTATATAGTGCAAATAATTCATCACCCAGAAGGACGCGGAGACGCTTTTGAACTCTATAAATTTTGAAGAAGAGCTAAATCAGATATTAATTTTTAAAGATTCATTATTTTGTATGCTTTAAATCTGTTTTGTCCTGTCACAAAATGAATATTACTTAAATATTCCCTGTTCGTTTTCTATAAATTCTTTCCTGGCAATTGCTCGGGTGAGCTCTTTGCTATGGTATCTAGTCTTTACGAATTTAAGTGCAGTAGTGGATTACAGATGAATCGACTAGATTTAACTATGATCTATGCTAACAGTTTTTTTCTCACACTTTTCGTTTGCGGAAATCTTTTCTAGCTCCATGCCTTCCAGCCAACTTTAATCTTCAAAAATTTAAAAGCAATGTCAATCGTTACGTTATCTACTGTCACCCTGATTATTATTCCTTTGTTCTCGCTTTTTCGTAATATTTTCTGTTTTCAAATTCTTTCACACCCAGTAATCTCTTGTGTCTTTTTGTCTTGCTGCCTTGCTTTGGGTGATTTTGATTAAATAAAATTCTTTTAATTCTTTTTTATTTTGGTTTTAGATGCACATTCTTTTATTTATTTACGTATCTATTATGTATGCCAGGTTATTCAACGGTGCTTCTGGTACTATGTTATCCAGTACAATAGGTACCTCGACTAATTCTCTGAAAAAAAAACAATACCATGATAAAAAAAAGCACCGAACTTCGTAAAAACAATGTTTTACCGTCAAAATGTTTATGTTATTATTAAGCTGAAAGATAAAAGTATCTTTTATTATTTTATTAATTTTTTAATCCTTTCTAGCACATTCGGAATTTTGTTTAAAATTTATGTTTTTTCTTGCGTCAGCGGTTGGCCCAAAATCGCTATGGGTGTTTTAGCGGCTTTTTTCAGTAAAAAAACAAAAAACAAAAAACAAAAAAAAACATTAATTTGGAAATGATTGCAAAAATCAAATAATGTTTGGATTTTAAGGAAACTTTCAGGACTTATTCACAAATGAATGAAATTATTTCTCAAATTTTTTAAAGAAAATCTTAGTAAAATATTTTTTTTACGTCTGTTACCTCCACTGACCTAATTTTATGAATCTTCGAAAAATTAAAATTTCAGCCTCTTCTTATATTAGTTGCAACCAGGATTTTTAGGAGAATTTAAAACATCAATTTGTTCTTAGCGAACAGGAACATCATTTACCGAAAATCTAATCTGAATTTTAAAATAAATATGCAATAAAACTATGACATTATTTAATTAGAAAAAGCTTTTAATTGCTTTTATAAATAGTAAATATTAAAGTCACTATTGTCTTAAGACAAATATTCCGATAAATAATTAATTTTTGCATGAATTGTTTTCATATTTTTTAATTTAAAAATACCTTTTAAAGGTTTTAAATCTTTTAAAATTCCGTATTAATTTCAGCCATTTAGATGGTATTATCATTAAGTGAAAACTAAATTTACTAATGATAAATTGTAAAGATTTCTACCAGTCATCAACCACCAAGATTTTAAAAAGAATTACTAAAATTAGAGAAAATATTTTCCATATATTTTAAGATTATATAAAATGGCGTTCATGTCATTTTCTTAAATTATGTTTTACATAT
>OZ010572.1:43611227-43618727 GCA_963932145.1 Acanthosepion lycidas | reverse complement strand
AATATTAAAAATAAAGGGCGCCTTAATAAAGAAAAGAAAAAGACAATACAGAATAATATTAACTAAGAACACGGCATCAACGTGCTTACTGTGTTCGGGAATAAAACATTCCC
Organism: Acanthosepion lycidas; assembly: GCA_963932145.1. NCBI lineage: Eukaryota > Metazoa > Mollusca > Cephalopoda > Sepiida > Sepiidae > Acanthosepion > Acanthosepion lycidas. The sequence continues at coordinate 43,618,614 of OZ010572.1, read as the reverse complement.
ATGACTCCAGATACATACATACATCTCATACATCTAGTGCGAAAAGAATCATCTTTGTTAATGGCTAAAAGTATAGCCGAAACCGTTTGGAATTATAAATCATTTGTATAGTTTCTACACACTAAGTGTCCAGAAAAGAAATCACTTGCTCGAACGCAAGAAAAATTAAATATAAAGCTTAATCGCAGTACTTTGTTTGGCATCTTTAATGAAATATGTATAGAAGATGGACTGCTGCCTAAATACCCTATATATATATATATATATATATATATATATATATATATATATATATATGACCAATGTTCCTATACTTTTATTTTGATTGGTCATTCTAGCTTTTGGAACAACGTTTTCCCCTTGCGAAGGATCGTTAATTAATTTGATACATTTAAAACCATTTGTTTTGCATTCAACATCATCACTTGATAAGACACCGAGGGTGTTGAAATAAAATGGCTATTTTTGTAGTGATATTATAACATGTTTATGTTATAAATTTTATATATATATATATATATATATATATATATAGTTCTTTCTTTCGTTATTAGTTCTCATTCACCTCCTTTTTCCTCCGTTTTTCTATATAAGCTTCAAGATAATTTATAGAATATAATGAAACGTAGTGAGATGTGTATTTATTAGTCAAACTAGAATGTGCACAAGCAGTATTAACTGAAACCGAACTAAATCAACTATTCAGTTTTCTATATTCATAACCATTACGGAATCACACAGCCCTCTCACTTTTTTTAGAAACTTCTACCTGTATATATATATATATGACACACCGTGAAGATGTTCTCTGTCTCGTCTCTTTTTGTGTGTGTATATATACATATATAAATATGTCTTGGTGCTTATATATTAGAATCTGATTGCGTTTGTTTTACGTGTGACTTTAGGACCCCATTCACACACTCTTAGGATTAAAATGTATACATTGTCTAAGGACCGGATATTAAATTAGCTAAAATAACTTCAATGAAGAAATAAATTGAATAACATATATATTTCTTCTTTTCTCCGCAGCAATTTTATAGTTATGAACTTAATAGCAATTAAATTTAAAATTTTGATTTTGTAATTAGCAGTTTTAAATTTTAATATTAAATTTTATCATATAATTTAGTAATTATTGGTTGGAATAAATTATTTTTTAATACTACCCATATTTTAAACATCTGAATAAATATTATAACATGACTTCGTTGTCAAGCTTTTTGAATTTTCCTATACTTGTGTTTTGATTGGTCCATCTAGCCTTTGTAACAACGTTTTCCCCTGTGTGTGTGTGTGTCTGTGTGTGTATGCGTGTGTGTGTATGTGTGTATATATATGTGTGTGTATATATATATATGTGTGTGTGTGTATATATATATGTGTGTGTGTGTGTAGATATATATATGTGTGTGTGTATATATATATGTGTGTGCGTGTGTAGATATATATATGTGTGTGTGTGTGTAGATATATATATATATATATATATATATATATTGCATTCTGCTTCGTGTTGACATGACATATTTATACCTCTCATTCGATATAGTGTGTGTATATATATATATATATATATATATATATATATATATATATATATATATATATATATATATATATTGCATTCTGCTTCGTGTTGACATGACATATTTATACCTCTCTCTCGATATAGTTAGAAAATTATTTACATATGAATGCAGATATATCTTTGCCGTGCAGATACTCAGCCGTGCTTGAAAAAAGATTTTTTTCCCAGAGAGGTAAGAGTTTGAACGAAAAAATAGTGCTTTGGATTTTTTTTAATGTTATATTTTCCCAAATGCAAATCCAGTGCTTGCAATCAATTTGCATTTGCATCTTTCACCTCTACGGAAATCTTATTTCGCACGAAGAAATGATAACAATCTGAGGCATTGCTTTAAAATGTTGATCATATTTTCCTATTCTTAGGTGTTTTGCTTCTCACAAAATAGGAAGAAGACGATAATTGTCCCAGAAGGAAACAATAAATTGAAACGAATAACAGGTTAGTAGAAGCAAGTGAATAAATAATGTTCTCCGAGTGAATAAATTTAGGTAAAAGACTCCCCATTTTTTTTTGTAATCATTTTCCCCCAGGTAGGAAAAAAAATCACTTAGGCTCATGTGATTATTGAGAGCGAAAAATACTTAGAAAAACTTATTTAGGAGATAAATAGGACAATGAAAGAACAGATTCCAAGGAGATGAACGAAAGTTAATTGAAGCCGGAAGAGAGCTCGTCAAGCGAGAAGTAAGAGAGAAAAATGTTTGCACAGAACATATGTTTTACATCTAGCAATTCCAACTGTAAAATTATGAGACCTATTTGCCATTCGAGTACGACGCTTAAATTCATAAAGTTGTGGTACCAGGGATGAAGGTTAACATGAAAATATTTATGGATAATGGCTCAGGGGAGGTAAGGTACGGCGGTGGGAAATTGACAGAAGTCGGGATGTCAGGTTAGGACTTATAACATTGCCGATTCTTGTTAGGATTTTTGTCAAGAATCTCTAAATACATAGCGGAAGCATCAGGCCAAATGTGACAACAATATTTAATGCATGGACGGGAGGGTAGACTTATAAAATGGGGTGTAAGATAAATTCAGGCCAAAAAGACGCAATAAATCAATCTCGTGGAGGTTAGCATCAGCCATGCTGATGGAAAACAAAAAATGATTAGGACGAGTAAAGAGAGCACTTTCGTTGTGCAGGCGTTATATATATATATATATATATATATATATATATATATATATATATATATAACAATTCATTTCTTGCCCCGGTTAACAACAGATGAAAAGTCATTTTTTTAAAGATCAAATGCCAATTTCATCTTATTTTATTTTTATTCATACTGATACTGACAGAGCGATGGCTTGCATAGTGGGTCGAGTAGTTGTATATTTTCACCCCCGTGGGTGTAGAGTTTTAATCCCTGGATAATTTCAGGTTTATGAATATCTATTTTCAAGACGCGACACAATCTTCCTGATATAATATATCCTTGCACTGTGATAATTCAAACTACTAACACTATCATCCGCAATAACTACTAAACAATAAACTACTAACATTGACATCCTGTTAAGGACCTTTGCCCCGTTGTTTAGAGAAGAACGCTGAGAAAATCTATGGTGGAAAACATGTGAGCAATGAGTAAGTTTTAAGAAAAATGGGAACAAAAAAAACCCCAAAAAACACTTTGGACTTAGGATACGAGAGAGTCATTTTAAATATCAGAGTCAGAACGAGGAAACAAGGCTTGGAGAATTTAACATTCGTAGAACATATTGAATGGATGAGGGGCTGAGGAAACAGAGTGACCCATTTAACGAAATTTTGTACATTGACCACAGAATAGGGGCTGACAAGGAGAAGAAGGCAAACTTTAATAAGATCTACAAAGAGTCGGAAGTTGTGTAGAGCCTTAATCATCCACGTCCTGAAAGGACACGATTTATAAACGAAGACGAAGACACATTTTGAAACCATTTATACATGTACAAAATGACAACTTTGAAGGAGACGGGGAAAAGTAGGTGAGGATATTTTTGTCATAAATATATTTCTAGGACATTTAGCCGCACTTTATATAATGAAATTATATTTAAAAGTTTTCATTAGCATTTTATATAATAAAATTATGTTTAACGTTTTTTAAAGGTTTTGTTCCACTTAAAAATTCATATACAGATAGCAAATTTAATTTTCTTTAATTATCATAGACTTCACGAAGAGCAATAATTGTTTTTATTTTCAAATAATAAAATTTTATATTTCTGAATGCTTTAGTTGTTGAAAAAAGGACGTATAAGCCTTTGTCCTGGGTATGACAACAAACTACATCCGGCAGCAAGGCTTCTAATCGGGAGGTTTTGTGGGCAGGGAACCACCTCATAATTGCTGTTATTCCGATGTCCACCTTGACTCAAGTTAGTAGGACCTGTTAGGATCTCAGCTATGGGCAAAAATAGTGAACACCCAAACTGGGTTCAAAACATGAACAACAAAAAATAGATTAGAAAAAATTTCAAGCAATACATTTTCATTGTAAAAAGAAATACGAGCAATACATTTTTGGAAAAAGAAAATTCTAAATCTCACAAGAAAATGAAATTTTGATATTAAATGACCTATGAGTTGATATAATATCAAACAAACACAACCCAACCAAAACAAACATACCTGCCTTTTTTGTTGACAACCCTGCATACTGTTTTGTTAATAGCTAGTGTTGATAATAAAGGTGTTATATCTGATTAATTAATGTTTGTGATAAATATATACCAATCTTGTAAAAAATAAAGCCAGCCAACATATAATAACTGATTAGCATTTTAGTTTTGATAGAACAGTGATTCAATCTGTTTGGAGAAATATAACTTGTAACAGTAAATCTAACGTGTGTCAAAGTGTTTTGTTGTTATAGGAAGAAGTATAACCATCGACATTTTATCATGTAAAAATTCATTATTTATTTATGATGTAAATTCTTAGCTACATATGGGAAATCATATTTTCATACAGATTTTGAAGTAAAAGTCAAACATTTCAATGAATTATCGGCCGAACAATCCGGAACTTATATACAGAGCGAACTGCACTGCATATGGATAGAAAATGAATTCGAGTAAATGAGTTGATTCACAGAAGCGAAAGAAATTTAACAGGCAAAAGAACGAATAAACAGGAGAGTAATTAATTAATAGATTGCAACATATACAAGAGGAAAAAGAGAAGATTGAAAGCTTTTAGTTGAGCGCGTGGAGCCAAACTTATCTTAAAGGAACAGTCCGCTTAACTTGCTTCAAGAGGTTAACTTTACGTCTTAATAGACGGCTTCAGCGTCGATCAATACGCCTTGAACGGTTTCACGACGCAAAAGAGTTATAGTTTCAGATTGTCTTTTCGAATACACGTCTTTTTTGGACGACTTCGGAAAGCAAATAGAGTTTAAGCATACGACTTTAGAGGCGGTTCCACGGCTTTCTTTGACGAACTCAGTAAACAAAAAGATAGTATAAGCTTAGATCTTAAGAAGCTCCTCTTGTGGAATAGATGTCTTTCTTGAACGAATTCAGTAAGCCAGGAGATAGAGTTTAAGAATACGTCTTAAGAGACAGATCTTTCCGAATAAACGTCTTTCTTAGAGGACTTAAGAAAGCAAAGAGATAGAGGTTAATAGTGATTTTGTTCACCTACCGTCCTGTTTACACTCCTCTAGGTCATCTGAACACAAGTCGAGGTTTACCCCATGTTTCTTCTTTAGGATTGCGTTTCCGGTTCCTTCTTAAGTCTTTTCATTCTCTTTCACTTAACAGGACCCTCCACTTATGTCTTAGCCGCATTATCGCCTTGCTTGTGGTGAATTGATTAAAAAGAGTAGCTTATTTCATTTTGCCTTGCAGCCATTTGAAAAGAAAATGTCATCAGTCATGATAGTATTAGGTCGGTACAAAAATAACGTATTTTTAACGTCAAAAACCGACGTTATTTTTGCACCAACCTAATACTAAGAAAGTATAATTGTGCCATTGGTTTCTTTCGTACGGAAAATAATAGTGTGATTTGAGAATAACGAACGCTTGCTGAACATTTACGAAGACTAAACACTGGGTGCGAGCACAGATAGACAGTGCTAATGCATCTCAGTGGTGATAGAAATGTATACGACAACATATATTTCCGGAAATCTCGCGGAGGCTAATGTTTGTCGAGTTCAAAAATTCATGGTGAGGTCTATAGTGTTTTGTAGCGGAAAACTTGCTCCATCCAATTCTTTTGTTGTCTTGCCTGTATCTATTGTAGTTACAATAGAATTAAATAGGAGCCATTATTTTCAGAGTGTTCTTCGCATAAAGGAATTTGTTTATGACAATTATATTCTTTCTGTTTGCATCTCGTTTATATTTGCGCTGAATTAATTATGGATAATTGCTCTATTTTATCCACACTTAGAGTTGCAAAAGGTCGTTTCTCTTTGAAGCCTACGAGGTTAAAACAGTCGCTTATTATTACACTCAGGGCCACAAAGGATTGAATGCTTTTCAATTAATAAAATGAACTGAATGTAGCCTCCAATATACATTATCCAATTTCATGCCAATTTAAAGAATATTCACTCAAAATTTGTAACATTATTCCAGCCTTTGAACTGTTATGTAATGCCATTCCTTCTATATGTAAGTGAATGCCGGGCAAACTCGTCACAACTGAAGAACAGAGGTGAGGCAACAGAAATATGAATCTATCGAAAGATGCTGAGAATTCCATGGACCGAAAACACACACACATACGCACACACATATATATTTTAAGACATTTTTCCGTTTATACATTCTTTTTATAGATAAAATATTTAAAATGCTCTGTTTAAAATAAACAGTATTAACAACATTTATCGGCCTGAATGTCCGAGAAATTTTCTAGAAAATATGCATTTACTTAAATATTTGTATCTATAAAAAGAACGTATAAACATAAAAAAATGTCTTAAAATAATTGTCAGATTTTCCCATTTCATATATATATATATATATATATATATATATATATATGTGTGTATGTGTGTGTGTGTGTGTGTGTGTGTAGCCCATAACATGTTACATCACTAAGAATTTTCTTTATAAAAATATTGTTCTCAACCATACATATTGGAAGTCATCTTTTCTGCTTAAATATAATATAATAAAAACAAATAGTATTAAAAAAATTTATTACCGAACTCTGCGGCAATGAAACACTGTAACTAAACAAGTGAATATGTTTCAATCCTAATAGAACAAACCCGTTAGTAAATAAATTATTTAAAATCAATATTTGCTTGCCAGCTGGTTTTTACGACATGTCAATCCTTTATTTTTAAATTTACGTTCATCATCATGCAAAATTTCTTTTCCTGATGATACTCCTATTACAATATATGATAATTAAAAAAAAATAAACATTTAAAAATTAAATAAAAACGAAAGCAATAGAAAACTTGATGCAACTAGATGCACCAGACATAAAAAATGAAGAAATTTCGATTTAAAACCTAACGTCCCCGGTTCTTAAAACATTAAATTGTAAAATTCTATTAGGTTGGTGCAAAAATAATGTCGTTTTCTCACATATGTTACTATATGAGAAAACGACATTATTTTTGCATCAACCTAATATTTTGTTTCTATCAGAGTGGTTAGGACGTTCACTTTCTGCGCATGGAGTCCGGATTCGAATCTCACCCCGGTTGATTTGTCAGTAAGGAGAATTCCTAACGTTATAGGTCTGGAAGAGGACGATCCTATCGTGCGGCATCTTTGGAAAGTGCCTGAAAACTATACTACGGGTTGACATTGAGTGAAATTATA
>OZ010572.1:43596227-43603727 GCA_963932145.1 Acanthosepion lycidas | reverse complement strand
CTGTACGAATCCCATAAATTGTCCATTGAATAATAAGCGTCTTACAGAATCTACAGTTTACCAGTGTACTATTTCATCTATTGAAAATCCAGATATTAAAGCATTTTATATTGGTAACACTAAGAATGATTTTAAATAAGATAGTGCCAGCACCTGTCTTCCTTCAAAAACAGTGAGTATCGTAATTATGCATGCCTATCTAAATATGTTTGTCAATTAAAAGAAACAAATCCCCCCCAAAGTAAAATGGAAATTAATAAAAAAAGAAGACCTGTAGGTCTTTAAATGACATATGTCCTTTGTGCCAACATGAAAAATTATATATTATTAAGTCTCTTAAAAATAAAGTTTTATTAAATCAACGAAAAAAGATAACTGTCTATTGTAGGCACTGCATGATATTCAATTTAAAGCATAATTATGTATCTATTATTTGATTACAAAAAATAAATGTGTACACAATTCCTAAATTTTAAATTTTAAATTTAACAATGTCATATCTAATGTACCATTAAATATAATAAATATAACATTTTCGATCTTTTAAAAATATAAATATCTAAAATATGATTTAATCATATTTGAATCCCCTTTAACACAGTCACAATGAATTTAAAAATATAAAAATAAATAAATAAAACTGCCAAAACTAACCGCTAGGTAGATGCAAATAACAGCCTGTATTTTAATGTATCTTATATATGTTCCAAAAAAGGTAGACAGGATGACACGTCTCATACACCAAAGCCCGTATAGTCAAGCGGAAATTACATACCAACACCAAAACTTACATTTTTCACTTTTCCATCGTAGGTTAGAACTGTTTCTTGATTCAACAAAAAGGACATTCTTAAATCTCATTACCATCAAACTTAAAATCTTGAATACAATACGACTTTGTTTAAAAAAGTATATAATATTTATTCTGAAGTTATTCAACATCTCTTGAAAATGGAACAAAAATATTAATTTTAATTTTTAGTTCCGAAACACAGTACTTTCTACGCCACGGTGAAAACAAATTTATCAACGATAATACATACATATATATATATATATATATATATATATATATATATATATATATAAAGAGAGAGAGAGAGAGGGAGGGAGAGAAAGAAAGAGAGAGATACATTCTATTAAGTTTAACAATGTTCTTTCGAAAATTGTTAATAACCGTTTGGCGCAAACTTGGCAGTTGCAAATGCACAAAATATCCCAAAGGTATGTCAGGGATTTTGATTCACACTAGTCATCATCATAAAGAAAAAATATATATGCATATATAACAATATATGCTGTGGCATATCGAGAGACTTAGACGCAAAGACCGATAGAGACATATATATATATATATATATATATATATATATATATATATATATATATATATATATATATTAATACTCAGGCCACCTGACGATTGCAGCCAGCATGAAACAGCCTGTCGTGTTGACGTTAATGTTCACTTTTATATTTTCACACGCTCTATGTCTGATATTGAGAACTTTATCCTATAAATATAATACACCTTGAGAGTATATTTCTTTATATACACATACATACATACATACATACATATATATAAATATATATATATATAAATATATATCGTAGACCTAAGAACCTAAAAGAAATCATAGGTAGTAACCACATTTCAGGGGACAAGGTAATCCGTAATAAACTAAGAACAAAAACAACAGGATTTTCCCAACCATGCAACAACAAAAGAAGTTTATGTTGCAACCATATTGAAAAAACGAATTCATTCACTAGCTCAGTCACTAAATCTACTTTCAAAATCTACCACGATTCTAACTGTAGAAGTCATAACATAATTTAACTCCTAGAATGCACACTATGCCAGAAACAATATGTAGAAAAATCTGAATGGCCCTTTCACTACAGAATTAACAATTATCGTAAACGAATTAAGTCGACACCCCATGAAAAATTATTACCTTTAGAACAACATTTCCGCCTGGAAAAACACGATTTCAAAACCCATGCCAAATTCACTGTAATTGAGAGAATAGAAAAGTTCAGAGCAGATAACAGAAAGATTTTAGAGTCGCATGAAAATAAGTGGATACAACGTCTAAAAACAAAATATCCAGCCGGGCTAAATCACAAATTTAACAATATATAGATATAACTCAACAAATCAAAACCTACCCACATTTCTCACCCACACAAGACAGACAGGCTTACGGAGGTGTGGAGACCTCACACTTATACACTCACCCACATGAATATAGACACTCACTTCCTAATGAGCCAAATGATAACACGCACCCACAGCAATACACACGCTTACACATATCATACTCACTCACTCCCTAAGAACCAAATAACACACACACAAACACTAAACAGAGACACATCCCCTCACCAAGTCCAATAAAACTGTCAAACTGACCAGAGAATTCATAGCAGCATGTATCTATCCAGCTCTTATCTCAAATAACAACTTAAAAGAGACTGTTTGTTAAAAGATTCATGTTAAAAAGATAAAAAAATAAAAAAATAAATGAAAACTACAGATAAAAGTTCATTTTCTCCATCAAGACATTCATTTCTGTAGTTTAGTGCTAGCAGCAAGCAGAAATATTTCTCCTCCCGATGATGGCCATTTCGGCCGAAACTAGTCGAGGAATCTAAATGGAATAATAATAAAAAAAAAACGAAAGAATATTAATCTACAACCCAGTGTGTCTGAAGATTTTAATTTTTTAATTTTTTTTATTGTTCAATATATATATATATATATATATATATATATATATATATATATATATATATATATATATATATATATATATACGCACAAAAGATAATATAAAGAAAAAGGAAACTTTTATCAATCTAACATATTTCACTTTCACAGATTGATAAACTTTTCCTATTTGTTCTTTATCTTATCTGTCGGATTTCGTTTCATATTGGATCTATATTTCATCCCAAGCTTTCACACACACGCACACACATACATACATACATACATATATATATATATATATATATATATATATATATATATATATATATATATATATATATATATATATATATATATTTTGCACCGTGAATGCTGGAGGTAATAAAATAGTGCTTGATATAAATATATATATGAATTTTAAACAAAATGTAAAATGATCATAACGTTCGCTGTCCGACCGGGGTTCAACCCGCACAATCGTTAATTGTTTTGAGGGTATCGTTTTGGTTTTAGTATTCTTCAGTTATTTTTCGAGTGTTGCGCTGAGTTGAAGTACCCACTGCCTCAGCCCAGGAATTGAAATCCGATGTCATCAAATTCACGAACCAAGGCTTTAATCCATTAGGCTACCATCTCGTAAGACATGGACAGAAGAACGAGAACAGTCTAGTTCCGTAAATTAAATAGTGTTCAATTCAGAATTCCGTCTAGGTTATCCAGATCGATATAGACCTGATGAGGTACTGATTGCACAACGGCCGAAACGTTGTGATAAAATCCTTAAAAATAAAGATAATAATCTTAATATAAATAGTGTAAATTCAGACAGAAAAAACGTTCAGAACTGTCGAAATTATCAGCTACAGAAAATCTGATTCTCAGTACAGTGGTTAAAAATGGCTTTAAAAGAAAAAAAATCTGTCGATCTTGAAGAGGACTCTCTTTAATCGGATCTCGTAGACTGGTGCTACAGATTCACAAAGACGTTTACCATATAACAAAGAACAAATAACTTGGAAACTTTCCACAGCAGTAATAAATAAAATGGATAGCAGATGTAACTCGAAGAGACAATAACGACATAATAAAGGTGTTGACGTTTTACACGATCTGAAATAAAAGGTTCGGAAAACAACTCCCATCCATAGTAGAGTGATGACATTTACCCAGATAAACATATTTCCGTGAAAAACGTTCTAAGAGAGATTTTACAAATTTCAACCGACGAATGCTAACTATCCCTTCAATGAATGCCTAATATTTCTTTATAAGGGAAGGCCTAAACTTACCATCGCCATTATGAAGTATTATCAAAGGAGATAGTTACAAAGCATCATTGTTTGTTTCTTTTGATCCTTCTATGTGCATGAAAAATCATTCATACCCACTGAAAGATTAAAAGAAACAGACAATAATGTTTTGTAAGTATTGTTTTTTTTATAATACTTCATAATGGTTATGACAAGTTTAGGCCTTCCCTTAGTAATTCTGAAAGAATTGGAAATCCTTCCAGGATTCATCATTGGCCGTCACAATCTCAACAACATAAGATACGCAGATGACACGGTACTGATAGCAAACACAGAAAAGAAATTACAAAACCTTGTCCCGCTACAGGTTCACTAAGTATTCGACTCCTGCTATCCTGTACCTTTTCAAGAGCCAGAATTAGGTCGAAAATGGAATAGACCTACCGTAAATGGGCAGAAGCTCCCCATTTTTCAGTTTCCAGACTCGATAGAATCCAAAAATGTCTCTGCGTCCTTGTGGGTGATGAATTATTTTCAACCCCTTTCTCACAGACGAAACGTCACAATCCTCTCACTGCGCTCTCGCTATAAAAAGTGTTCAAACGAACTACATTTCTTAGTTCCACCAGATTTAACCTTCACGGCTAAGGCTCGCCATGCTAGGTCCATTGCAACCTCGTTCCCAGCATTGGTGAGATATAAGTTTCAATCGAGCAGCTTCTTCACACATACCACTGCTTTATGTAACTGGCTCCCAAGAGGATGCTTCCCTGATCACTACACTCTTAACCTGTTCGAGTCTAAGGTTAATCGTTACTTTCCTCACATAATCAGCCCTTCTTTATCTGTAACGCCCTATCTCCAATGACTGTTGTCCTTTGTACAGGATGAACATCACTGTAAGAAAAGAAAAAAAAAGATACATCAACAAAAATAGAGATAATTTCAGCTGCTGTTTGGCTTATTTTTCTGATCATTAACATTATTATTATTTTTATTATTATTATTATTATTATTATTATTATTATTATTATTATTAGTAGTAGTAGTAGTAGTAGTAGTAGAAGTATTAATGCCCTATCCCTCAATATTGAGACTGTAATTATAAAGTCTGTTTGCATTAAAAACATCTTCCAGAAATATTCTTGTCGATTGTTTTTTAGCGTAACATATTCCTTGCTATACATATATTTTATATACAGGGTGTATCAAATTTTTTACAAACTCTTTATATGGACAAAAGTCCATATAAAATATGCCCGCAAAATCCTTCGTTTTTGAGTTATTAAGTTTAAAGTTTACGGTAGACGTTCTTAAATGCACAATCCAAGATACAATCCAAAAATATATTTTTTACAAACATTCTTCAAATGATACGGATACAGTAGCTGCTTTTAAAGTACCCACCCCCAGGCAGCACTATAAGATGCAAGATATTCTAGGGCCACTTAACGTGTGTTTATACCTATATCGTCTCCGACAGCCTGTAGAATATATTCTTGTGGTCAGGTGTACGAGCGGATCTCGGCCTTCCTCGATAAATAGTTTTTGGTGCCACGAATCCTGTCTCATCAACCCGGCGATAAACATCAGCAAAGGTTCGATGACTCGGTCGCTTTCGGTGTGGAACCGCAGCTTGACGTCCATTACCATTCATGTGGCTGTGTGTAAAAAATCATATCTACCTGCTCATGATATGAATATCCTGCCATTATAGAACGGAAAACTTCTCGGTTTACTCACTACCACACACGTTAAACTCTGTAGACAGACTAGTAACAAATGTATACGAATGACAAATGTATACGAATGACAAATGTAAACCAGTCTATATAGCAACACAGCGCAATCTACTATAAACCTTCTTTAAACTTAACAGAAAACGAAGGATTGGCGGACATATGTTTATATGGACTTTTGTTCTTGTTTTGGTGTGAGGAACTCGGGCCCCCAAATTTGTAAAAGTAGTTTTGATTCATCCTGTATATTGTGAGGAACAGCTAAAAATATTAGCCATAAAAATAAATAACGCGCCATCAATAAAAATTTCATTCAATTTAGGAATATATATATTAAATATATTTAATAAAGAAATAAAAACATTAAAATAAATGCTTAAAATGAAGAATCACCCAGCGCATAACATCATGACATTGAAACTAGCGCGTAACAAAAAGTATAAATAAATTTTAAAGTTCTAAACGTATTTTTAGCAAAATAAACATATATTTCATTGGAAATGGCTTATGAAATGCGATAGCGTTTAGAATTCGAACAAGATTTGTACAACATCGATTCAGATGTCGGCCAAATTGTCAGGAGGTAGAAAAAGTTATTAAAAATTCTTAACAAAAAAAACAAAAACACATTTCGATAGTATTAATAAAACCTTTACAATAGAAAAACGATCTGCTCAAATATAATAGAATATATATATATATATATATATATATATATATATATATATATATATCCGTGTGTGTGCGTATGGTGTGTGCGTGTATATCTGTATCTCTATCTCAATATATATATATATATATATATATATATATATAGAGAGAGAGAGAGAGAGAGAGGTGGGGAGAGAGAATGAATTGAAAATATGCAATAAATACCAGATAAATTATTAAAGTTTTTTCTTGCTTATTCCTTATTGAATCATAATATATATATATATATATATATATATATATGTGTGTGTGTGTGTGTGTGTGTGTCTGTGTGTCTGTGCTTGCACGTGTGGATGTCAAATATGTCTTTATTATTTTTATTATAAAACTGAAAAAGCCAAACACTCTTCCCAATATTTTATAATTTTAACTTACTAAATGCAAATTAATGAGAGAAACGGCGCGAGAAAATCACAAATTGAGATACAAATGTTTATACGTTCTTTTTTTTTATATAGATACAAATATTTAAGTAAATTCTCTGTTTATAATAAAAATGTCTTAAAATAATTGTCGGACTTTGTCCATTTCATAATGTGTGACGTCATTTGTTTACACTTGGATACGTATCGAGAAGATATAGGTGTGCGAGAGAAAATCATGGATAATTGTAGTTTTAAAAGAGTAAAATCGACCTTGCTAACCGAGACGGTTCTGTATAGGATACAGGTTCGATTCCTGTCGGTGGACGCATATTTTCTATGAAAATATCTCGGATATTCAAGCCGGTAAATGTCTATACTATTTATTATAAACAGATTATTTACTTAAATATTTGTTTCTATAAAAAAAAGAACGTATAAACATAAAAATGTCTTTATATATATATATTGCGTATTTGGAAAATGACTGACAAAGTACTGTTGTTGAGATTTTATATATGAGCCATTATATAAAAAACTCAACCCCAGCATGTTGTCAATCATTTAAAAAAAAAAACTAGCATGCATATATATATATATATATATATATATATATATATATATATATATATATATATATATATATATATATATATATATATATATGTATGTGTGTGTATTACATATATATATATATACACATATATATGTATGTATGT
>OZ010572.1:43551227-43591227 GCA_963932145.1 Acanthosepion lycidas | reverse complement strand
TCCTCATGATGTATCCAATAATGTATTCAATTACTATCAACTTTCTCTGAGATTTTAAGTATAAATTTCTTTATTTTTTTTCATTTTTCCATAAAACTTTCTCGTTACTTACACGCTTAATCCTTATTCTTCTCAGCATCTTTCTTTTTCCTCAAGTATGGATACAAATGCAAATTTTCCTTATTATCCATGGCTTTAGCATCCAAGACATCTCCAAGTGGTCAGAACTTCTGCGGATCGATGTTCCTGATACAATTGAATACTGTCTAGTCAATTTTCACAACGTATATGCGAACGTACTGACCGTCATTTCGATCGTAGCAAGTCACTTACTGATTGATATTGATGAAATCGCTGAGTCTACAAACGAATCATCAAATTCGAACTTTGCTTTCTAAAAATACGTTCTTTTTGTAAGAATAAATAATCACGTCATTTTAAAATAAACTTTCACAATTTTGATCTTTTGCTTATTCGTAGATATTTTTATGGGTAATTTTCAAATGTTATCTAAATTCTTTTTAAAAGACAGAAAATACAAATCAATAAAAAAAGATATATTTAATATCAAACTCTTTCGCTCACATAAGTTAGCTGGTAATTGCCCATCACATTTTACGAGGGTCGGCTGGCAAGTACACT
The DNA here is from genome assembly GCA_963932145.1 of Acanthosepion lycidas. Lineage (NCBI taxonomy): Eukaryota > Metazoa > Mollusca > Cephalopoda > Sepiida > Sepiidae > Acanthosepion > Acanthosepion lycidas. The sequence goes on along the minus strand of OZ010572.1, from coordinate 43,590,585 downwards.
TGAATGTTTTATTGTCTAGCAACTGGGTGTCTAATTGTAATACGAAGAATATGGCAGTCTTATGAGACATTAGACTAATGTAGATTTTTTGTTTGTTTGAATTAACTACATTGGACCAAAGTAGGACAAATATTTTCAAGTTGACTCTTCAACTGTTCAAATGATTTTTAAAAAATCAAATTGCCGAGGATTCCGTAATCAGAGAACGATTCTTGTCTGTAAAATCTAAAATTCAGTAGCCATCCTTCAGTGAATAATGTATGACGGAGAAGTAACAAAGTATGTTTTGCTTAAAAATGAACGAATTATGAATTCCTTAAATCTGGGTACGCTAAAAAATCAGCATACTCTGATGAAAACATGCTTTAAACGTAATGAAAACATGCTTTAAATGTAATGAAAACATAAAAGAAATCTTTAAGATAGTATTAAGAGGAAGGATCTAAGTATTTTTTATTATTTTATTACTTTTCACTCCTTTTTAGGACATTCAAAATTTTGATAAAAAAACTTGTTTTTCTTGCGTTGGCGGTTGTACTAATTTTTAGCATAGCAAATTTTAACCTCTTCTTTGCGGTGACAGAAAAATTAATTTGGAAATTCTTGCAAAAGTTAAATAATTCTCGAAACTTAATGAAATTTTTACGATTTATTCATAAATGAAAGAAATTATTTTTGAAGTTTTTTCTTAGAAAATTTTGGTAAAAACATTTTTTTACATGTGTTTCTCTCCTTTACTTAATTTTACGAAAGCTTCAGAAATTCATTGGGATAACTTGTAGTGACTAATATCTAACTAATAGTAAAAAGCAGAATTTTAAAAAATAATCACCGACTTTATTTTGCAAAATCGGAGCTGGTCTTACTGAAAATATAATAAAACTAAGACGTTATTTAATTAGAGAAGCTTTTACTTGCATTTATGAATAATATATGTTAAAGACAATATTGCCTGAAGAAAAAGAATTCGATGAGAAATTAATTTTTACAAGATTTGTTTTAATTTTTTTACAATTTTTTACAATTTAAAATTGAATAATTTATAGAGTTTTTAATTTTTTAAGTTCAATTTCGATGAGATAATTTTAATGAATATTGGTATTAAGTGAAACTTATAATATATTTTATAGATTATTACAATCTGAAGAACTTAAGTATTTTTAAAAGAATTTCGATTTGTTTTAATATATGTATATCTATGCAAAATTTCTGAAATATGGATGTACAAACCGATAAATCTATTAATAAACGGTCACGTGTTTTAAGGCTTACGGGAAAAATACAAAAACAAAACCTTAATGAAAATTGTCTTCTGCTTCTACAATAGTTAATTATGATCACGTTTGGCGGTCAATCCGCCGTCAATAAATCGATTAACACGGCAGAAAAACAAGACAATATGGTTAGAAAATGATTGTATATACCGTTTTATGCTATATGTAAGTAATATTTGTTGAAAATCAGATCAACTTAACATTAAATTTGCTAATATTCCTCAACTACCTTTTCACAAATGCATATTTTATTTTTGCAAGATTTTTACAACGGAAAATTAAGTTTTGTTTACAAATGTCTAAAAAATGACGTGGTCGATTTTACTAAAAAAAAAAAAAAATGAAACTCTATTCCAATCAATATGATTTCTATCTGAAATACACCAAAATATTTTGCTTATCGGATATGGTAAATTTAATCCTTTAGCGTTCATTTAAAGCTAAACTGAAAGCTTCAGAAAAGCTTTTTCATTTTTACAAATTTATTTTAAACCTTACGTATACCCAATTCATGGAGGTGCCTACTTAAATCGTTTGTTATAAACTTTGATGTAATTTAGTCGATGTAGATATCATCATAATCCTCATTATGATCATCATTTTAAATCCAAAGACCAGATGTGGTTGTAGGGCCTCTTCGTATCTTATCACCTGACCAACTTCAACCATAGATCTTGGTTGCCAATGTCTGAGTCTCTGTGAAGAATATTCCAGTTCACTCAAGAAAGCACTCAACTTATGTTATCTCTGTCAACCCCTTTCATTTCATGATTAATCCCCTATTCTTTCGTGGTACATCGCAGCATGCTGGTTGAAAGATTAGAAAGAAGATATCATAAGACAATTATTATTAGAAGAATAAGATTTGCAAACACGGAGCACTCAGTGAGAATCAATTTCATTGGTTTAAACGAGCCGAGTTCAAATTAAAGCCATGTCTGTTGGGTCCATTCTGCACGAATGACCCTGAGAAAGACATAAATCCTTCTTTTATAACCCACTCCCATCTATGGATTAAATAGTAAGGTATACTGTGTTAGCTAGTTTGCGTAACAGTAAGCATATGAGAAAGATTACTCTGATTTCAAAACCATGGAGAAGGTAACGGGAAACGAATCTACTATAATTCCCATGAAGTTACGGTAATTCTTACATATTAAAGAAAAGAACGCTGTGGAGAGTTATGATCACCTATTCGCTGAAGAGTCGTAGTTTTAAACAGGTTCAGCAAATTAAAACTGAAGGCTTGTTACTTTAAGAATAAATTAGAAAATTTACATTTTGGGTTAGGTAGACTTGAGACTTTGTGCATTGTTGTAAATATTTATTATTTGCTTTAAATTGTAATGAATAATCAATACTATATCGTACAAGTAGTACTGAATTCAATAAAAAGTACCTTAAAAGAAGGAAAAACGTTACGAATCATGTGTTTATATATAGAAAAATTGTATTACCCAAAGGCCTACTGTCAATGATTTCAGTAGGGATTTCATTACTTACTATATTCTCTACCAATATGTTTAACTGTCTTTCTTTTCTAACAAAGGTCATGAGTACAAAACCGCCATTGTGATGAGGTATCTGAGTTTAAAACAATTCCGTGAATTCACCTCATGTTGCTCAATTCGTTAAGGTATCTGGCACTTCTAATGCCAAATCTGTGAGACAGTAATCCTGAAAATAAGAAGTCATAGCCTCAGGGGAACACCGTTCTCCCACAATGCAACTTGAGATATACTGGTCATGTCAGTGGAATAAACAGGAATCGGCTCATATGTTCTGCGTTAACAAATCGACATTGACATTATGGTCCTGTTAGATATTTCGTGCAAGGATTTAGCCGGGCCCATCTTGAACAAGTTGAGCATCGATCTGTCGTCTGCGTTAACTTTTAGTTCGCACAGAAGACCCAAATCTAAACTAAGATTCTTCATCAATATCCGTCGACAGAATTTTGGCATCAACGTTAATCATAAGAGTTAATTCAGGAAAAACAACTCTTCATGGCCAAAACCTTATTTCTCGTTATTTATTCTTAGTGTGTGCCAAAAATTAGTGGTGTAATTTTCTTTTTAATTCCATTACTCTTCGGGGTGTAGATAACGGTGACTTTTCACATGTTTCTGTTCTTTAATTGCTATAATGTCTTCGGGAATTCACGTTTATCTTCTCAGATGCCGTCTAATGGATAGCAGCACGGAATAAGTAATCAGAAATCCGTGTTCGAATTTTGAGTTCATTACATTCAATAATGTGCAAATACCTTTAGGAAAGGTATGAATCCATCTAGTTTCTCTCCAGCTGTAGGTTAAATAAGCAGACTGAATTCTATAGCCGTAGTTGGCAACCAGCCTCAGCGAAGGGTAACTGAATTCAAAAGCGTGATAATTTTCCATGATTTCCGACCCGCAGTAATAAGATGGTAAGGCAAAAGTCGAAAATCTTTCTCCAAGACTGGCTGCTATGCAATGTTAAAGATTTACAATCTATTTTACTATTTAATCCATAGTTTGGATTGAGGTGGGAGAGATGTATTTGTTCAGTTTCTCTAATGACTTTAAACCGTAATAAATAATGACTTTCTATTAAATTATTCTCTGTGAAGTACCATCCTTTCTTGAAAAAAATAAGTGTGTTTTTATTGCGTTGTGTGTCGACTCTGGCTTCTGCTAGTCTATCGGCAATCCTTTCGGTCCCAGCGCTGCATAGCTGTCTGAATTAAACGCCGGATATTTTCTTCAGATTTCTTCTTACTAGATCTATTTCATGAACGATGGTAGTAATAGCTGCATCGTTTCTGAGAGGAAGCGTGATAGATAGGACAGGTCGCAATAGGTTAGCCAGCAACAAGCCCTCCCTCTAACAAAGCAAACTGGGACCAGTGAGACGTCTTCCCCTTTCTATTATTGCAACCGTACTTACATCGAGCGTTCTTTTTAGTCTCAATTTAAAAGTTAGGCAAAGATAATCAGTTACTGTCATAATTCCGCACCCTCTCAGGTCGCGTCATCAAAGTTCTGACCAGTACGATAGGGTTTGCTATTTCGGACTGGTCCACGCGTTTTTAACATTTCTCGAATTTGAATTCAGAATAGTCTTCCACCTAGATTTACTCTCATCTAAAACCAGAGCGCCCAGTCTAACCCATTATTTAAAACATAACCCAATGAGGAGAGAAGATATAGATTCATTCCTTTTTCAACGACATTAATACGAATGTGAATGGAACAAATAGCTCACTAATTTCATTTTTGGTACTGATAATCGTTGCACTACCTGCAAATCGATGGCCAGTTCACAAAATAAAATATATATATATAAAAACATAAGCAATGATCTATTTTTTTAACTTCGACCCAAGACATTTTGTTCACGATGCATTAATGTTTTAGAGAAGGTTACGAATCTAGTTCGCTTTGAATTGACTACAGCTTTCATCACATTACTGGCCTGTCATGATCGTTAACGCAGAAGAGGATGACTGAGTGAGCACATGCGCAATCTACTGTTCTACTAGAACTGTTTTGTCTCCCCAGGCAGTAGATGAAAAGAGATAGGGCTCTAAAGTCAACCTTGAATTAGACCAATTAGATATTACGTTATGAACACTCGAAAAGTGTCTGCTGTAATAGCATCATTAGTTACCCATTCTACAAAACTAAAACGATGTCGCCTCGTAGAATAGTTCACTTTATTTATTTAGAAGGGATTAACTGTGACTGAAGGCTATATTTAATGAGATACGTTTAATTTGGAATACAGGAAATTCTGTAATATAAATGCTAAGTATTTACTGTTGGTTTTAATTCGATATTTTAATGGAAATTTCAAAATTAATTTTGCAATGTGTTCAGGGATAAACGTGCAGAATATTCAGTGGCAAATGCAAAAAAAAATCCCAGTTGCTTTCGAACTCTGCACACTCTTGGCATGACAGTTACTGCTTAACTCCCCCCCACTTTAAATTTATATCGAGTCTACTTTGATGGCAACTTTAATATCCAATGCAAATCTAACAAATGAATATGTCAGTAACGTCGACATTCATTTCAGGCTAAAGTGACAATCCTATCTTATAGATTTTCAATATCATTAAATCAAAGCATATGTAATCAAATGCGTAATAATTACATTAATTTCGCTTTGTAATTGTCAATGTATAATGTTCGATTTTTCATATTAAATTTTTCACAATCCAAGGATTAAGAGCCACTCAAGATAGAGTTAGAGGATATGAATATAAGAGAAGGATGAGCAGGACTGATAACAATTGACACTTGATTGGTTGGTTGATTTCTATTATCGGCATATCAGTCTGTGTGGGTTATTTAATGCCGAAATCTAAATATTTTGAAAACAAGGTTATGGCTTCAAATAAATATATTTTGAACGCAATTGTATGGTTTCAATTAAATATATTTTGAACGCAATTGTATGTCTTCAATTAAATATATTTTCAACTACGGGTAAAATGTATCGTTGGTCATTTTTCTATAAATATGTATTTTTGGCATAGTTTTATATAAAAATGTATTGTTGGTATTTTTTATATAAAATGTTTGTCCATAGCTGGGGCCTTTGCAGGTGTTACCACTCCGGGTCAGGCTGAATCTAGGAACAACAACAATTAAGAGGGAGTTCCAGTCTCCTGAAAACCTCACAGAGGGTCCGCACAGCATAGTTGCAGTATAAATCTGAGGTGAGTGTCGAGAGTGTGAACAAACACGAATGCGTCTGAGCAGGCGTCTACAAAAAGCATTGGCTAACTGCTCTAGCAAACTCCTATGATTGAAAACGAGCAAACACCCATTCTTTCTTTCTATCTATCTATCTATCTATCTATCTATCTATCTATCTATCTATCTAAAGCTTCTTTAAACTTTCAGAATAAACAACAACAAAAAATGTTACTAGAAGAGAAATTAATCATCAAGAGACTAATTGCTCCCAGCTACTAAATTGTTGGGATCAATATACGAAAGAGATATAACATTTAATGAACTTGAAAATTTTCCTGAAAAATGTAAAAAAAGAAATTGTTTAATAAAATATTTTATGAATTTCAATCGACAGTAACTGCTCATACAATGTAAGTTCAAAGTTTCCTGTATGGAAACGGCCTTTTTCATCATTGCCATTACCATTTTCATAGCGCTTCAGCTAGCATCATTTTTATCATTACTTCGGTAATGATAATATTAGCCGTTTCCTTATGAAAAAAACCACCGGAATTCAATGGCCGATCAGCCAATGCTAGTTTCTGCTGAAATTAATAAAAGTCTTTCATTTCAAACAATTTTTCAGAAACATCAGTTATGTGCCATGCGTGATACATACTTAGGCGATTGCGTATCTTTCAATACATGGCTGAAGAGACAGATTTTTTTCCCGCAGTAGGTTGCTATTTCTTTCTGCGGTAGACCAGTTGCCATCCAAGGCTATAGAACCCGATCTGCCCTGCTATTTATTCATAGATGGCGTGAGAGGTAGAGGATTCATATCTTTCCTAAGTTTATTAGGACGTAAGTGAATGTAATGGATTTGACTGGAATTCGAACTCGGCTCTCCAATTTCTCAATCCTATGATTCTTTCCAGTATCAAGGGTGGTGGTGGTGGTGGGGGCTCCATTTTAGCGTTTTGTTTGAAATAGGGTGGAACGTTATCATCATTATGTCATTATTTTCTCTTCAACTTTCATGCGCTATTCAATTTAGTTTTTGTTATTGCATTGCTCAGGTGATGTGGTTTCTGTTATTCAGTATTATTCTTTGTCATTCTGTAGCACCAGATAATTACCAAATTCTATCCAGTCTCTCAGTGACGTTTTGTTAAGATATCTTCCAATATAGGGATTCTCTCCTACTTTACGTCAGCGAATGCTGGACGGTCTCTCCTCAAAGATGAAGAAGAGACGCGAGGCATCGGTGGTACAGTTCTGCAGAAGGATGCTAAGGATATAATGGACCGAGCGTGTAAGCAAGGATGAGGATTTGGAGAGGATGAAAACAAGCAGGAAACTTATACTTAACATCAGGAAGAGGCAGTTGAAATTTTTGTGACACGTAATGATAAAGGAGGGCTTGGAAAATCTGATACTCACAGGGTGAATAGAGGGAAAAGCAACCCGTGCCATCCTGGCGGGTTTTGACCAAGTGGATGACAGAAAAGGGTCTGGGTAAAGTAGCAAAGGGACAAAACTTATTGAGAGCTACAAGGGATAGAGGGAAGAGGAAAGCCCTGATCGCCTATGTCCTGAACAGACATGGCACATAAAAAAAGAATACTCTTCATAAATATATAATATTAGGTTGGTGCAAAAATAATGACGTAATAACGTCGTTTTTTGACGTATTTTTTAACGTCAAAAAACGACAATATTACGTCATTATTTTTGCACCAACCTAATAATACATTGCTCCGTTAATTTGCAAGCCATAGCAAAACATTGTAGTTTCATTGACATGATTTAGTGCACGCTTTGTCTTATTCTGTCAATTTTACTCAGAAGTGAACTGTTGGAATACAATGAATGTTTTGTTTTTTAAACATTTCACTCCAAGCAAGCCCGGAGTGCAACTAGTACGCAAGAGGCTGCAGAGAGTGTAAGCAAGGGAAAAGAATTTGTATAGGGGGAGGGTTGAGAAAAGGATTAAAAGAAGAAAAGAGGAGGATAAAAAGAAGAAAGGGGATCAAGGCAACAGAAGATGTCGATTGACATTACAATTAAATTTTTGAAGAATATAGTCATCTAGGAAGCAAGTAAGAGGAATGAAGTTTCACTGTCCGGAAGTGCGAGAGAAAAGTTGTTGAAGTTGAAGCGCCGGTTACATTTAACTGTTTTGATAGCTAAGATTCCAACCTAGTAGCACGCTTAACTTCATGCAGTCGGGGAACCAGTGAAAATATTTTGTCAGAGCAGATGCAATAAGAATGTTTATAAAAAGGACTGGGGGAATCCATATTACGACGGTGAGAAAGTGACAGGAGTCGAGGGCCAAAATCAGGACCAATCACATTACATATCCGTCTTTGGATTTTGTCGAGAACCTCGAGATGAACAGCAAAGGCACCAAACCATATATGGCAACATTATTCCATGCATGGACCAATGGTATTTAATATTTTCAGATGTCGACAGAAGACAATTTTCTGTATTGAATAATAGTATTAAAATATCTGATTATTTGCGAAAGTTATTCAATTTCTTTTTTAAAAAAGGGGTATACATTTTGATTAATCGTACGCTATATACTTATTGTTATGGGATCTTACCCATAATAATAATGACAATGGACTATTCCATACTTAATAAATACTGGCTCGGAATGCCCACGTTAAAAAGGCCCTGTGCCACATGACGCGCTCGTGGGGGTGATGACTGAATATCGTGAGTCAGTCGTTCACTTTCTGACCGGCTGATCGGTTGTACTCTCTTCCTACGGACGGGAGGAACCTAAAGGAGGCTACGCCAAAGGGCGGGGTCTCCTTCGGGGAGGTAGACCGGCCCTGAACCCGTTTATGCGGGTTCAATGGGCTATTTTTTTGGCCAAGCGCACGGGCTCGGAATGCCCACGTTAAAAAAGCCTTGTGCCACATGACGCCCTCGTGGGGGGTGGTGACTGAATATCGTGAGTCAGTCGTTCAAGTTTTGACTTGAACAACTGTTCGGTTGAACTCTCTTCCTACGGACGGGAGGAACCCGAAGGAGGCTACGCCGAAGGGCGGATTCTCTTTCGGGGAGGTAGACCGGCCCTGAACCCGTTTATAAGGGTTCAATGGGCTATTTTTTAGCCGAGCCGACGGGCTTGAAATACCCACGTTAAAAAGGCATTGTGCCACATGACGCCCTCATGGGGGAGTGACTGAATATCGTGAGTCAGTCGTTCACTTTCTGACCGGTCTTCCGGCGGGGAGGAACCCGAGGGAGACTACGCCGAAGGGCGGATTCTCTTTCGGGGAGGTAAACCGGCCCTGAACCCGTTTATACGGGTTCAATGGGCATATTTTTGAACCGAGCCCACGGGCTCGGAAATCCCACGTTAAAAACGGCCTCGTGTCACATGACGCCCCAGTGCCGGGGTGGGGGTGACTGAATACCGTGAGTCAGTCGTTTACTTTCTGACCGGCTGATCGGTTCGACTTTCTGCCATCGGGCGGGGAGGAACCCAAAAGAGGCTACGCCGAAGGGCGGATTCTCTTTCGGGGAGGTAAACTGGATCTGAACCCGTTTATAAAGGTTTAATGGGCATATTTTTTGGCCGAGCCCACGGGCTTTGCAATCCCACGTTAAAAACGGCCTTGTATCACATCACGCCCCAGTAGGGGGGTGACTGAATATCGTGAGTCAGTAGTTCAAGTCGAGTCAAGAGTCGTGTCAGAGGCAGTCCGAAACAGAGTCGCGTTCAGACAAAGAGTGCAATACATTGGAATAGTGATACTGGTTGAGACTACATTGTTCTCTGTACTAAATCTGATTGTTCATACTAACACTTGTACTTCTCTGTATATATTCCTGTTTGTAATATATCTGTGTTATTCCATACCTGTGTTCGCGTTCTTCTTTATTGGTTCTACCTTGGACTATCACCGTGGTACAAGGAACTGGACCATAACACTTATACATATGGTAGCTTAGTTACCTATATACTCACAGTATCAGAGGTTATACTTAAAATAAAAAAGGGACAATGAAGTTTTATACAGCATTTACTGAAGAAGCAAGGCTTAAAGTCATTTAACATTCACAAGTCATATTAAAGGGAACAAGAATAAGGAAAAGAGCGAGTAACCTAATCTAAAGAATTTGTTTAAAAGAATGGCAGAATAGAATCGAAGAATGAGCTAAAAAAAATAACTATTTTTAACAGCGACAAGTGATAGGAAGTTTTCGAGAGCTGTGATCGCGCACGTCCTTATGGGAAAAAGGCACAGTTTTGAAGACCAGTTCTCGTTGTTTGAACTATAACTAGAAAATGGATTCTGGATAATTATATTATGATATAATTTGGATTTTATTTTAAAATTCTTAGGCCAAAACAACTTGAGACTTTGTCGCTTTCGAGCGTCAAAGTTATTTACAGATTCCTTCCCTCTCGAAAAGGCTAGGCTAAGGTTACTTTCCGTTACTGTGAAACTCAGTTTCTCTTCATATACATACATACATGCATGCATACATACATACATATATATAAAGGACGTCACACGAAAACTTTTTCTACTTTGCCACACATCTCACCCCTAACATTGCTCTTGATATATAAAAATTCATATATCGCTATCCCATGTATATATATATATATATATATATATATATATATATATATATATATATACAAGCATACACAATCACACACAAAGACACTAACACACAAACATATATATACATACAAGCACACGCATACATGCACACACACACACATATATATATATATATATATATATATATATATATATATATATATATATATATACTAGCATACAGACATACACACCCAAACACACACACACACACACACATATATATATATATATATATATACACACACACACACAAGTACATACACAAAAACACACACACACACACATACACACACACACACACACACACACACATATATATATATATATATATATATATATATATATATATATATATATATATATATATATATATATAAGTACATACATATCAACATCAAATTACACCTGCGTCAGCAATGCAGATGGTATACGACTGATATCAGGAAATTATTGCGTTTCTCTAGTTTGAATTATGAGGCGATATTCCAATATCCTGAGGTGTGTTACGAGTGGATGCGGGAGATGGGTAATGTGCACGGTGGCAAAAGTCAGCATGAATGATGATTTAGTACGTATTTCGGGTGTGTCCGGTTAAGTCAAGTTTTACTACCTAATTCCATTATCAAGATTAATAATTTCAGTAAAAGCGGAGCTTCTTTACGCTTACCCCCCTTCAGCCGTCATTACACGACTACACGAAACCAACTTACACAAAACAATTTGCATAGTGAAGTAATGAAGGTCATGTGTGAAAGAAAATTAGCAATAAGTTTTAATTGTAAACTTGATATATTTGGATCAGTGTTTAGATGTGTTACGTGGTGATGCAATAATCAGTAGGAACGAGAGAAAGTGTGAGCGTCTGACTAGTTTAAGTGCGTATCATTTCCAAAGAATACGTCTTCAGTTCTAGAGGGATGCTCTATAAATGTGTCCTTATGTCAAACTTGACAGTAAATCTAAGCAAACCAACCAAATGTCTATACGAACTAGAATATCTCAAACGGTCTCTTCTATTAGCTATTTTGATTAATTGTCGGTGGATACCGGACATATGACAGCTTGACATGTCGTCCAGAAAAAAAAATAAGTGATATTACGCGCCTAAATAAAGAACTCTTTTAATCTGACTATGCCTAAGAATGGCTGAAGAAATTTTAAAACAAAAGAACCAAGAAAGAATCGAACTATACTGTCGATAACGAAGATAGAGAGGAAATCTACGCATTATTTGATACAGTGGACAATTTCATAGATCTTTTAGAATGAAAAAAAAACTGCTTTTAGTTCATAATTTTGGTGACTTGCTCCTCTAAGCCAGATATAGATATTTACTGAACGAAACTAATTCAAGTTTACATTAAAGAGGAAACATAAGGAGCAGACCCATCACATGGCGAAACTAGTTTACTATCCAAAAAGCCGTGGCAGGTATAAAGTGGATTAAATAGTCTATATCAAGAAATATTTTTCATTATATACAAATATTTGAAATTCCTCAATATTGCTGCTAAAATAGGTCTGGTGTTCTTCCTATATATTTAGAGATTCTTGATAGATCCAAAGAAGAATCTGCAATGTTATTGGTCCTGACCTGACATCCCGGCTTCAGTCACTTTCCAATCCCCGTGACGTCGATTCTTTGTGCCTTTTATATAAATACTTTCATGATAATTGTTCCAATGAACTTTACTCTATGGCACTTTATGAATTAAAGCGCAGTACTAGATTGGCAACTAGGTCTCATCGTTTTATATTTGAAATGGAGAGATGTAACCGTAAGTTCTTTGTTATCACTTTCTTTTCTTGTACTTGGCGACTGTGGAGTTCTCTTTCGTCTTTTTGCTTTCCAGCCAGCTCTGATCTTCAAAAAATCAATTGCAAGCTAAATTGTTATCTTGATTCCTCTTCTTTTATTGTTATCGATCGTTAATGATGGATTTCCTTATTCTTTCAAATTCATTAAACGTTATTGGCTTATTGGTTTTATTGCATTTTGGAATGATTAAAAAAATAACCAGAAATAAATGCTGTTAAAACAACTTTTTAGTCCGCAGAAAAAAAAATAACGTTACAGATATGACACAAAAACTATTTAAGATCTGGGCATTCTAACTTCATTAAATATACCTCAAATAAATAAACTTCTTTTTTGTTTTAATTCCTTGTCTCTTCAGGACGTAGGCAACATAATTATCTACAATTCTTTCTTTATTCTCTGTGAATTGCCAGGCATTTTTGGGAAATATACTGGATGTGTTTCTCGCGGATTTCTCCACGGCTTTGAATTGAGAATTTTTCTTTCTCTTAGTTTGAAAGCCAAATCTATCATGCTATTTAAGCCAAATCTGGAGAGATAAGATATGGGTTCATGTCTTTCCCAATGACATTAGTGTGAAAGTGAACGCAACAGACTAACGTGCAATTTTTGTTATGAGCAATCTGATACTATTTTTCATCACAGGCATCTGCTACATCACCCGTACATCCTTAAACAATTTAAATTAATGCGGTTATTTTTATATACTTAATATATTTAAATTAATGGGCTATTTTCATATACTTAAATTAGTTAAATTAAGGAGTTTTTCTTTTCACTTTACAGATCACGACAGCTATCAATGCTTTATTAAATATGATTAAATGTTTAAAAAGAATTATTCAATATTATTATTGTTTAGGTGATAAGCATTATACCATAGCACAAATAGCTATATTATGGAAAAATAAGTGAAATTACCTGCGTGTGTGGGGTTGCGGTCAGACGTGGGAGGCTGAGTTTTTGGAATGGCTTGTATACAAAAAGCTATAAAAATGGTTCTTTATATTATGAGGGCATAAAAACGAAGATGTATCTGAAGATATTTTATTTGCTTCAGATCTCTACTACTACTAGAAATTCTGACACTTCTGATTTTTGTTTCTATGATTTTAGTAATATGAATTATTTTTATTATCTATTAATTAATAATTTTAACATTACACATTAATTACTAGTTTTCTTTTAGTTAATAACTATTAGTGCTCAGATGTTGACATTAATAGCGATCTGCTGATGCGTTAAAATTTTGGAATAATACAATAATAAAATTTTAAATTTTCTCTCTCTCTCTGATATATGTCGAGATCTGTTAAATGGTCTATTTTTCATACTTAAATTATTTCAATTAATGGTTTATTTAAATTCTTTAAATTAATGGGTTATTTTTACATGCTTAAATTATTTAAATTATATTGGGTTAAATACTGGATTATTTTTTCCATTCCTAGTTTATTTAAATTAAGGCGCTATTTTTTACATGTTTAAATTAGTTAAATTAACAGATCATTTTTCATTTCATGCAGTGTAAAAGTATGGCATCAACTTGTAATTTGAATTTTTAATCAAATGCCAGAACAACTGTAAATGGACAAATGGAGTGGCCTTGTACCAAACTAAGCTATGCTGGTCTATACAAGTTTATTTTTGCAGGGCCGTTGGATGTGGCTAATTGAAAGGAAACATGGCTCCAACTACAATGCTCTCAATTGAAACAATGAAAACAAGAGAAAATACATCAATGGGTGTGGCAAAATATGTGGGTTGATTCTCGTTAGATGCCTCTAAGATTTTGAAAAAAATATAAACAAAATGGAAAAGACAATATAAATGTAGACGACGGGAGACGTCAAAGAGCTAGGATTAAAAAAATCAAAAGAATATAGCTTGAAAATACAACACACACACAAAACACACACACAAACAAAATAAATAGGCGGAAACATAAGTCATTGTGAGAAGAAGCTAAGAAAAACGGTTGAATAAAATGGGATTTATTTATAAAAAAAAAGCTAAATGAAAATCAGACCTACCATCTTAGCAGAAGGAACAAGGTTACATTAGGATGGAAACAAGTTATCTTTCAGTGTGGTTGGTTGGAGGAAACTGTTATTCAATGATGAATTCTGAATCTGAATTGCTCAAGGCAATGATGATTTGTTTAATTCAGTTCCAATGAAACATAAAAATGGCATCCGGAAGAAAATAAACAAATTTTACAACCCGCGATATCAGGAAGAATGTCAGGTGAAGGTCGAGAAGGAATGCCAAAGATTACGTCAGCAACCAATCTACAGGTGTACATTGAAATTTTGAGAACTTAACTCATTCTAGGTTTTGCGTAAAGGAAATCATTTTTAAGATAAAAATACACCTTACCACAAATAGTTAAAGTAAAGCAGATCAACATAATAATATTTTATTACTATTGTCCATTCAATTCAAGGATTAAGTGCCACTCAAGGAAGAGTTTTTTATTTAATCATTTTGTTTACTTCCGTTCTGGAAGAAAATCAAAATTTCCCCCTCATTAATGATAGGAAGTTGGATTTCAGACAAAGGCAACAGCTGACGTCTATATCACGTTGAAACACCGCTTTCCGTATGGTCACCGGAGTTAAGCAACGTTGAACCTGGTCAGTAACTAGATGGATGACTGCTTGGAAATACCAGGTACTGTAAGCTTAGATGTGCTGGTGGTGTTATAGATAAATGCTCGGAAATTTTAATTCGAGAGCTGAGTTCCAATACTTACTTACGTGCAAATACTTTTGGGAAAGGTATGAATCCAACACTTCAACTTCCTCCAGCTTTCGGTTAAATAGTAATACTTGTATCACTAAATTATTATTATCCCCCCGCCGAAAAAAAAAACAATCTAAAAATACTATCTGACTTTAAAGAACCTGCAAAATGTTGATAAGCCGTAGAAAGCGAATCAATCAAGATAAAAGCCACATGAAATAAATAGTATGTTAACATTAATATTAACTGTCGATGCGCAGGTATATGTTGATATTTGGGGCGCTTTTTTCTCATTTGATAAACAGAAAATAGTTTTGGTGATGATCAAGTAAGGATGATAATCTATTCTACCACAGAAGATTATTGATACCTTTCTTAAAGAATGGCGTCTCGCGTCCTGGGTAAGGCGATAAACTACCTCCAACAGAAAGGCCTCTGATCAGGAGGTTTTGAGGAGCGTGGAACCACCACTTAATTGCTGATGTTCCCAGGTCCACCTGACCCGGGGTGGTAGCACCTGTTAGCGTCCCAGCTATGGGTAAATAGTTGACCCCACAACATGACTCAAAACACTATGAAAGTGTAAAAATAGATTTTAATACCAGAAATACATAAAAAAAATGGTATCAGCAATAAATGTTTGAAAAAAGAAAATATTATCAGAAATAAAAATCTTGTCATCATTAAATAACCCATTGAGGTTAATATGCCACAAAACAAAACAAACCAAACTATACAATTTTTTTAAAACAAATATTACCAGCTATACATTTTTGAAAAAAAAAAAGAAAGGAAATTTTGTCGGCATTTAATAACCCATTGTGGTTGATATGCCGTAAAACAAACCAAACCAAACCAAACCAAAGAATGACTTCTCAACACAATGGAATGGTCAGCAAATAGCTAATTTCTCAGTTCGATTAAACATATGGTGAAACTCTTACCAAATAATCAACGAGGAATACCCATCCTGAAGAACTGATATATCACCTGATATTTTAAAAAGTTGGAATCAGCCTCAAGAATATTTGTTTTAATTACTGAAATCCATACTTCAAAGTATTTAAAGGGAAATGGGAGGAACCTCCATTTTGATGCTGTTTTTTTTGTTGATAATTCCATAACTTTTCTCAACGTTGAGTGATTTAATTATTTTTTCCTTTAAATGATAAGAACAAAAGTTATTTCGATAATTAAAATGAAAATTTTTTTTTACACTCTAACGATTCTTCCCATCTTTATTGATTTTGTTATCATATCGTTTCCGCCATTGTGACCACCGTCCTTCATCAGGTGTTTATTGATCCAGTATTTGCTGACCATTCCATTGTGTTGAGAAGTCATTCTTTGGTTTGGTTTGTTTTGTTTTACGGCATATCAACCACAATGGGTTATTAAATGCCGTCAAAATTTGCTTTCTTTTTTTTTTTTTAAATGTATAGCTGGTAATATTTGTTTTAAAAAAATTGGATAGTTTGGTTTGTTTTGTTTTGTGGCATATTAACCTCAATGGGTTATTTAATGCTGACAAGATTTTTTTTAACTGGAATTTTTACATATAAATAGGTATATTATACCTGTTCAGTTGTTCGGACCCAGGATACCTCGGCTCGCTCTTATTTAAAACTGCTCTGTTATTTGTCATATACACACTCCACAGGGATTTAATTCGCAATTACTATGTCAACGTGAACCAACGCTTTAACCCACTTAACTATTATCGTGTAGGTCAGTTCTGAGTGTAGAACTTGGAGTCTTTAAACCTAACTTGCCTGCTGAAAGAGTACTGCTATCTAGATAATTGTCACGCTCCTCTGTACTCACAGATGTTTCGATTTTTACTGTAGCTGCTGTTGAAGCCTTGCTGTCACATCTCATTCACTACTAAACAACAAAAATGTGGACAATCTTCTACGTGTAAATAATGTAAATAATTGTTATGAAACCTTACCCATAATAACATAATGGACTATTCCATACGTAATAAATGCTGCGCCTCAAGAGGAAGCCCGAAGTCGGGCGACCGGCTGATCGGCTGATCGGTTGAAGTCTCTGCCGACGGGCGGGGAGGAACCCGAAGGAGGCTACGCCGAAGGGCGGAGTCTCTTTCGGGATGGTAGACCGACCATGAACCCGTTTATACGGGTTCAAAGGTCATATTTTTGCTCGAGCCCACGGGCTCGGAAACACCACGTTAAACCGGCCTTGTGCCACATGACGCCCTCGTGGGGTGGGGAGTGACTATATACCGTTCAGCCTGAAGTCGGGCGACCGGCTGACCGGCTAATCGGTTGAACTCTCTGCCTTCGGGCGGGCAGGAACCCGAACAAGGCTACGCCGAAGGGCGGAGGTTCTTTCGGGGAGGTAAACCGACCCTGAACCCGTTTATACGGGTTCAAAGGGCATATTTTTGGCCGAGCCCACGGGCTCGGAGATCCCACGTTAAACCGGCCTTGTGCCACATGATACCCTCGTGGGGGGTGACTAAATACCGTTCCATCTGAAGTCTAGAGTTCTGTCTGAAGTCTGGAGTGAAGTCCGTCAGGAGCCTATCAGTCAGTCAGAGCGAGCGAGTCAGTCAGTCGAGTCAGAGGCAGTCCGAAAGAGTCGTGTTCAGACAATTACTACTAAACCTGATTGTTTGTACTAACATTTTTCTACCTCTCTGTATATATTCCAGTTTGTAATATATCTGTGTTATTCCATATACGTGTTCGAGTTCTTCTTAATTGGTTCTACCTTGGACTATCATCCGTGGTACAAGGACCAGACTATAACAATGATGATAAATCCCCATCCCAGGAATTAAAACAGCATTTATTTTGTTTATTGGATGTATTTTGTTTTATTTAAAATCTAAAAATTTTGGCTTCTTGAACAGAAGCCAAAATTTTTAGATTTTAAATAAAACAAAATACTTTTGAAATTCTGATATGTTTGGGTGAACTAATAACAGAGACAACTCATATGTTTTACATATGGTGCGTATATAGGGCGGGAAAACAAATCTTCCAAGACGGCTGCGTCCTTTGTAACTCTACTATTACACACAAATGGGTTTATTAATACAAAAGGCTAATCATTATCTTCAATGCTTATATAAAAAACGAATAACTTATTCAATGTGACTTCCATTATTTTTAATCCCAGACTCAAAACAACTTCGAAAATTGTGTAACTGATAAACAAAATGCCCTCTGATATTGTCGCTAACTTTACTTTACCGACAGATGAAAGAGTAATGATGTTTGGCTCTGAGTCTTTGTGGTGTCCAGCTTCAAAATGCCTCACTGCAATTTGGTTCAAATTAGGGCGAGAGTCAGTCGGTTATGCACCATGCGTGATACACGCTTAGGCGATCATATATCTTTCGATACATGACTGACGAGGCAGATTTTATTCCCGCTGTAGGTTCCCATTTCTTTCTGCGGTAGACCAGTTGCCATCCAAGGCTATAGAACCTGATCTGTCCTGTTACTTACCCATAGCTGGCGGGAGAAGAAGAGGATTCATACCTTTCCCAAGGGTATTAGAACGTAAGCGGATGCAATCCATTCGATTGGAATTCAAACTCGGGTCTCCGATTCCTCGGTCCGAGCCGCTATCCATTCCCCCACCGTAAGGCCAAAAATCTACTGGCTCTTATTCAACAAAAATAACTTTTGACAACTTCTACACCTTTCTTTTATTACATAGATAGAAGGACTGTCTTGGTTCCATACATAATTAACGTTTGGTAAAGTTGACTTTAAGACATGACAAATCACAGGACATTCTAGTAGGTATCAGCATTCACTTTTTCGGTAAACTTTGTGTCGTCGGATGCTACAATAGCCAAGACCATAAACGGTTTAAGTGTTTCAAACAACGTCTATCGAATTCTCTCATCAGAAATTATATGAACATTGAACTCATGATGATTGATGGACTTGAAAATTTTCTTATACGTTTTCAGCCTCTTGATGCTTTAGTGTATGATTTAAGACCCCAAAATCATGCACATTCTTTACACTGGTTCAGATGCTAACAAACATATAAGTGCTTTCAGGTACTTTAAAATGGATCTTAAGGGCGGTTCCCCTTATTGTAGACTCCGCTAGTGTCCGGCTTCCCCGGATAAAGTTGCCTATATATTTTGTCCTCTTGATATTACAGACAGTGCACAAAGACACGCCAACTTTCTGAGGGATGATTATATATATATATATATATATATATATATATATATATATATATATATATATATATATATATATATACAAACACACACACATACATCTATATATATATATATATATATATATATATGAATTTTCATATCAGAATAATAATAGGGAAGTGAGTACAAAAATCGAAAAATATACGCATTTCGGTTATCGAAGGGACTTCATCAGATTAATTATGGTTTTATCTACGGCAAATTTATGTTCATGTTCATAAAATATATCTTCTGGTAAAGTACAATCAATAAAACGTTGGATTCATTTAAAAAATATAGTAAAAACAAATGCGATAAAAATATTAGTAAGGTTATGCCATTTCAAGTTCAAAATAAGAAAATCCAAATTTAAAATGAGGAAATCCAATGTCAAAAGAAGAAAATACCAAGTTAAAAATAGAAAATAGAAAATTGTTGATCACTACAATATGTAGTCAAGTAATACGTTGCCAAATGAAAAAAGCTATACTCATTCAATTCATCACGTAACACCCATAAGCCAAAAGAGATTTATAAGAAAATCTGAAGTTTGAAAAGAAAAGGCAAAGTTTCTCAGTCTACGAAAATGATAGAGACTGGAAATCATAAACAAGACGTTTGGGAATCAAAACGTTCGTTTCATATATATATATATATATATATATATATATATATATATATGGACAAAGAAAAGTTATAAAGTATATACAAAAAGAGGCTATAGGCCTTCTAAGATTTCCGAGACCATGCAACAATTTTTGGTTGATCAGACTGAGCAGAACCTAAGAATCACCTGTTCTCAGCTTGCAGAAGGAATCTAGAAGTACGATATTTCTGTATCAAATGATGTATTCATTAGGACCCGGATGGCTTAATGTACACCATCAAATATATAAGATTTGAGCCTGAAACGGGGAATAGTAGCATCAATAAGGGAAAGAGAAAGATATTTGCCGAAAGATTGTTGTATTATTAAGCTGACATTTGCCCTATCCTATTTATTGACGGAACGAATTTCCATCTGCATCTTAAGAGAACTCAGGGTCGATCATTGCAGTATATCTTCGGCGTCTTCTAAGGGTGCAAATATTCATTTAATTGCATGTATTGGTATAAAGGGGCCAATACATCAGAAAATTCATCGAGATCCCAACAATAAGGCAACTGGATAAAGGAATGCTTGCGGAAGGCCTATAAAATCTATCAGGAACCAACTGTTATTGTTATTGACAATGCTCCATGCCACTCCAACATTGAGAGAGCTTTAGTTGATCCAGAATTTGATCGTAAACATTTTCTCTGAATGGCATATTACAGTCGTATGCTTAATCCGATAGCAAACCTTTGGTCATTTATAAAGGCGTTCCTCACAAGAATATTGGCTGTAAATATAGGTGATATCTTCAGTGCAGAAATTCCATCAGGGACAACGTAACAGGATTTTCGATTGGACAAATTGGAAGGCATCATTGAAGATTCCTTAAAAGAAATAACGCCAATGCTATGCAACCAAGTCTAAGCAAAAATACAAAGAACACTTCCATAAGTATTAAATATGAATGATGTCGAGTATTATATAGTTATATAAATAAACGCTATTCTTGTGTTAACTTTGGATTTTTTTATTTTGAGTCTAGTTTTTCTCATTTGGATTTTGGATTTTCTCATTTTTAATTTGAAAATTCTCATTTTGAACTTGTAATTGTATAGATACATCAGATTCTAACAATTAAAATAAATTAAATTTAAAACTAACCATCTACCTATCTGCTTGAGGTAGAGTGTATATGAAACCCACGTGTACCTTCAGAGCAAAGAAAGAATGTCTCCCAAATGGCAATTGCTTGAGTAAAAATTTAATATATCAAGCCACTGTAACATCAGCAAATAACGAAGAAAAATATACATAGGGAGTAAATGAAGGATTCTGGAAACATTCATACAAAACATAAGACTACGCACGCAAAACATCCTTTATAAATAGTAAGTATGCGAACAGAACAGTACTTTCTAAACATATATGGGAAATAAAAAATAAAAAAACAAATTACACCAAGAATATAATGGAAAATAATGAAATCAATATAATTCTACAACAATGAATTCTCAAAACTGTAGAATAGCTATAATTCTCTGCACAGACAATTCAAATTATTCAATAAACCCATCTCAAAATGCAGAAACGAAGACAAATTTTTACTACGTTACTAAAACTAAAGTGAATACCTTATAGTATACCACCATGAAAAATGCAAATATATGCAGTATAGACAACGCAGATAGTGCTTTAGATAAAGGCAATACTTTAAACTAAACAAATAAGTTAACCGAAACCCGAAAAAAAACAAAAAAACAAATCAAGTAAATAAAAAAAACAAATAAACAAACTTCGAATGCACATATGAACGCAAGTAAACGTAATAATAAGAATGAGCATAAATTAAGGAAATAATTAATAATAAATAATGAGTAAAAAAACTTAACAAAAGGTATTCTAAAAGAACAACAAATAACCGCATTCGTTTCCACAATTATTTCTATCCAATTGTCTGTAGAATCATTGGAAACAAAACTTACCGCCCGACCAATAATCATTAGGATAAGACAATAGACAATACTACCAATAATGTACCAGTAACCAACAGTGATTAATAGTCGAGCAAATAACCTAGAGACATGGCCTGAAGATACTGTTCAAGCATAAAACAGACTGTCGCCACTCGGTAATGACATTGTCTACTTTTATATTTACATAAGTTCTATCGCTGTTATTGAGCAATTTTACTCATAAATAACGCATACATGAAAATTATATATATATATATATATATATATATATATATATATATATATGTGTGGGGGGTGGACGCGCGTGTAAGCATACATATCTGTGTGTGTGTGATCGCTTATATATATACCTGGATGAGTGTGAGGGTGAGAACTGTTCAGAAAATAATATGAAATTTTGAATATCTTGCTGATTGTAAAGTTTTGATGTAATTGTGTAAACAGTGCGTAAACCGATACTCTCTCATGGGGTTATTCAGTCGGCAATGACACATCCTTGAACAATCTCGTGTATATCATGCGATCGTAGTATTCACTGCAAATATGCGTCAAGCGATTATTAGTAAATTCGTCTGCGGAAACTGTTCGAATGTTTAGGAAGCCATTCGCGTATGACTGAATAAGAGAAGCCAAGATCAAATGTTGACAGAGACGCTTCAGACTTTGGCGAGTATCTCTGGAAATCAATCTCCAATTCGGTAAACCTACAACTGGCAGAAACCCCAAAAATGTTGAATGCGTGCAAGCTGCAATCAGTTGAAATCAGTGATTGACAGTGCAAGAATCAGACGAAGCTATGAAATAAACGATAATTGGTGCTGGATCAGGATGAATTGCATCATATTGAAGAAGCCTCGGAACAGCGCAAGAGTTTAAGTTCATCCACCTTCCCATCCTGATTAATTCGATTACATTTGCCAAAATCTCTGAAATCGAAAAAGTAGGCGCCGTATTCCTTAAGGGATGCTAAGTGAAATCGCTTTGCCAATTAGGGTTTCTGAACTGACATTGTTGTAACGGAACTTCAAACCGTCTTCATTCTTTTCTGAAAAGTAAGCTACACTTAAGCCGAAAGTAATGTGACAATGATGGTTATATTGAATTAATGATTTGATGTGGATGTAAAGACTAGCACAGTGCGAGACAAAAATGAGAGATATACACGTTTGTCATATCTGAGGTAGTTACATGAAAATGAACTCTTTTTCTATCTTCCAAAACAAAAGAACTGGAAAGGTAGTAGACGAAATAGTGTTTAAAATAAAAATAAAAACGAAGCTTCTTCTCATATAGACGTATTCACTAAAATAGCGTTTGAGTAATACACATACACACAGATAGATACACACACACACATACACACACACACACACACATATATATATATATATATATATATATATATATATATATATATATATATTTTACATCAAGACTGTATCGTAACACCGGGCACACAGTTATTTTTAACATGTTAAGTTTTTTAGATCATTATCAATTATGAATGAACAAACATGCATATACACACCCACAAATGCGTTGAATAGTTCTTACAAATAGTTCGGTTAATTTGAAAAAAAAATCGTATGAATCAAGTGTTTTACCAACTTATATACATGATGGAAAATCGCATATATATATATATATATATATATATATATATATATATATATATATATATATATATATATATATATATTGAAAACGATTGTCTTTCGCCAAAGGATAACACAATTTAAATTGAAATAATTTAAATTTAAAAAAAAGTTATGGGAAGAAAATTGTCTTCTTTCTCATGGATCGTCTTTGAAGTAAACTAACTTACCTGTCAATAAATTCAAGTGAATTATATAGGTCTCTGATGATCAGATTAATTGTGAGAAATTTGGTCAGGAAGATAAGATCTATCGCTCTCTCTGTATATATATATATATATATATATATATATATATATATATATATATATATATATATATATATATATATATATATATACACGAAAAGAACGACGGAGTTTGTATGACAGAGAACTTGCCAAAAGACCTAAATCATTAGACAAGGAAAAAATCCAGAACAAGGAAAGAGAAAAAATAAAAATTCCGAAATGCCAGCATCTACCTACGCATTAAATTAAAGCTCTCAGCGCCGAGTATATCCAGAGCAAAATAAAAAAAAAAACGCTTCAAAACGTCAACACTCAAAGAAGGACAGCTCGATTCGCTCTTCAGGTTTCACGCTGAATATATGCAGAACAAAGTTGAAAATTGTACAAAAAATCAATACATTTAAGTAGAATCACTGAGAGCTCAATTCAGGGTAAAAATAGGGTACCACCAATGTGAAATTCTAATTTCCACATAAGCATTTATTGGCCAATCAGTGTGGTTTCTTTGGACGAAGCTAGGGTGATTCGAAAAAGCAAACGACCATTTCTGTGCCCTATGTTCAAACAAATGTAGGCTCACGTACACGAAAATGATTAACAATTTTTTACCTCATAAAAATCAATAGTAAAATTGGAAATATTTTTATTAACCAATAAAACATCTGAATTTAATAAATCTGTCTTTTAAATTCCTGTGATGCGATTTTATGCTATAAATAGCGTAACTTAAAAAGATTAATATACTAGTCTTCAGCTTACTTCGATTGGGATGCGAATAATACTGAATTAGCAATTGTCAACTCCCCAAAAAGATTTATTGAGCACTAAAGTTCCTTTTCGTAAAACTATTGCTCCTTTTAAAAGTATTTTCAGCAACCAGTTTACACGTTTATTTTACGAAAAGACGAAACGATGAATAAATAAAACAATATATTTCGGGCTTAGTCGTCATCAGCTGTATTTGTTCCGATATTTAACTGATTGTCTGACTACCTATTCCTACTGATACAACCACTACGTACATATAATATACCGAAGATTTCGGATTTTCGCATTACTATCACAGACATACATTCTGTTTTTACTACCAAAATCCATTTTTTGTTATGTGTTATAAAAAATCAAAGCGTTTCTGTATGAATTTTACTTGCGTTTATTTTCCTAAACGCAAGTCTAAGAACCAACTGAACCATAAACTTTGTATAATTTCATTCAGCTTAAAAGAAAACGAAACTTATTTTTACACTCATTAATAAAATTATTTGAATTTATAGAACTTTGAAGATTATATATTTTCTTCGCTTTTAACACACTTTAGCCCTCTACACAAACACATGTGAGCATGTTTGTGCGTATGCATTGAGAGAGAGAAAGAGAGCAGCCAAATTCTTTGTGTATAGTTTCCATTCCTCACTGAAAGTCTTAATAATTTGGCTTATGCGGAACTAAGCTAATCTTAGAAGGCAATAAATACAACGTGATGATAAATATGCTTGTTCGACCAAGAAGGGATTCCGGAATAAATTCTGATCTTTGGTCCGATTTTCAAAATAGTATGAGGCCGAAAATTTTTCCGCAATACTCTGTATACATTCAACTTTCTTTCATTATACAAGTAAATATTACAATTAAACACCGTATATGATAAAAGTTTCAGGATATATTTATGTGAACAATATATCATGTGAGTTACAGTTTAGTGCGAGTGTAGTCTGAAAAGTTTGTAGGCTGACTATGAATGAGTCACACTAGATATGTGGAATCATATTAATAAATGTATTGTTCCGTTCTAGTTAAACTAACATCTGACTGTTCAAATAAAACCGTTCGTCTTGCTGGTCAGAAAAGCAATCAATAGCAGATATGACGTCATCACTACGATACTTGTATGCAGTAAAGTTTTTTTTTTCATTTTGGAGAACAGTTGATAGTCAAATAAGGGGAATATGGAGATGATGAAACAAATAAAAACACAGTTACAGGAAAATGGATAGGTCAAAAGAACATATATCATAACCACAATACCCCATATACAGAATTAAGTTATAATCTTAAATTTACGGTTCCTTTACATTGTAAAAGCTTTCATTTTTAATTGATTTCGTTAAAGTTTTTACTGTTTCAACTTATAGCAGCTTTTATTACTATCCAGGAATAATTGTTATTATATTAGGAATTTTCGATTCTGATATAATTTACTTTAAATAGACCATACAATTTCTGTTAGATTTCTATCTCAAGATGTTCGAAATATTCCATTTGTGCCTGTAAATTCATTTTTGACGAAGTAAACAATAGTCAATTTTGACAATCGTGAGCACAAGCAAATAAATATAA
The DNA here is from genome assembly GCA_963932145.1 of Acanthosepion lycidas. Lineage (NCBI taxonomy): Eukaryota > Metazoa > Mollusca > Cephalopoda > Sepiida > Sepiidae > Acanthosepion > Acanthosepion lycidas. The sequence continues at coordinate 43,564,455 of OZ010572.1, read as the reverse complement.
AGTTTAGATTAAACATTTTTAATGTTATTTGTAATATAAAAATATAAATATTGTTCAAAAACTTAAAAAAAAAAAATTCTGGATTCATCTTTACATTATTATCACCTTTGATTTTAATTCCTCCGATTTTAACCTTGTCTTTTCTACAAATATATTATGGCTAAAGCTCTAAAGAGCTCTTTATCTCTGTGCCTGGACTGCGTCTGTTTAAGCGTACTACTAGATTGGCATCTAGGTCCCACCATTTTACTGATGAAATAGTTAAATGTAACCGCCATTTTCTACTTCAAAAGTTTCTTTTCTCACATCTCCCGCCTGTGGAACCTCCTTCCGTTTTCTTGCTTCCCTGATAAATATAATCTTCAAAAACTTTTATGTAACGTCAGTCGCCATCTCCTATCTTCTTGAACGCCGTTCAGCTTTTATCCTTTTCTATACCCAGTCTTTTCTCTCACTTTCACACTGTGTAACCCTCTTCGTGCTAGTGGAATTTCTGCCTTGCTTGTGGTGAAATGATTAAAAAAAACAAAATAACAATACTCCATGACCTTTCTTGCCTTCTAATTCGCACCAGTTGACTATTTCCTTGAATGGCAAAGACATCTAACTCGGTCATAAGTTTGCTGTAATGTCGGTATAAATTTATCACTAAACTTACTATCGAGAAATCAGTTTTTATTTATTTCCTCGTCCAGCTTAGACATTTCGATTTTTTGTTACTTTAATATTACTCCATTCTAATATACTTCTGTTTTGAAGATGGGCCATAGACTCTCAATTGGATTAATATCTAGAAATGTTGGCGCCATTCCATTCCTGTTTTCGAATACATTTTTGGCAGCAGTCATCTTTGTAGAATATGAACATATATGATCTCCCATAAATGTTCACGTTTGATTTAACATATTTAATGCTGCCTAAAAATCAAAAATATCATACAAGAACACACAATAAATGGCAAAAGTTATCTTTAGACCAACATCAGTTTTAAAGAAACCAGTAATTTTACTAGTTCAATTCGTAGCCTAAAAAAATACCCCACTGGCCATTTCTTCCAAGTCCTATTGCTGTTCTAATTCCATAAAGGCCACAAACTTTAATCAAACCGTCAGATCCTTCCAAATCACCTATAAACATTACTAATATTATCTTTGAAAAATCAGTTTTCTTGAACTTCGTTGCCAAGTTTACACATATTGCATAGCCCTTTAGTGGTGGGGGGGTCATGGTCTTGTGGCGACGGCGTCGATTCGGTCATAATAATAATATTGCCGCTGATCGCCAGTTTTGTTACGATATAAATGAAAACTTCAACAAAAGAATTTTAAACTTATCTAGTTTTATAGACGTCCAGGGGTACATTCTCTAAATAGACAGAAGTGTCGCTCTCTCTCACCAGAGTAGGTGACGTCGCTCTCACGAAAGGAGCATGTCGACATTCTTTGACGTTTTTTGACTCGACTCCGTATAAAACCTTTCTCTATCTGTCATTCCCACGCTAGTTTAGCTAATCGAAATCGACTTCCTTTGTTTTCCTGTATCTGACCTCAAACGTCAAACTGAGGAAGTCAGCGCAGAAATACAATTCTCTAAAACATAATAGTCTACTCAAATTTTAAGTAACATACACTTGCTATATTAACTCCACCCCAGGCAATTATTCTGGGAAGAAAAGAAACTATTCATGGTTAGACACATTTCTTTTATTTGATTACATTTAGTGATTAAGAAACTGAGTCACCTTGAAGTACCCGAACGATGGCTAACATGTCTACTAGACGTATGAATTGACAATTGGACTCGTTTTAAGCTCAGAAGGGCATAAGAAGAATCAGGACAGACGTATAAACACGTCTGTATCTGGTTTTGAACGTTATGTTTTGGACGTATTTATTCGTCTGTATCTGAAAAGAAACTTGTTGTAAAAACGTATATACACGTCTTCTCCAGAGAAGGATTTAAGAACCAATGATGCGTATTTAAAGGTCCTAATATGGCTACTTTCATATCTTAATAACCTGCATCTTTTCTCACGTGAGCATCTTAAATATATTATTGCTAGTAAATACAGATTTCTAGCTTATTACCCATTTAATTTTTAGATCACCTTTTGTGATATTCTTAAAATAATTCTTATTATTGTCTTGCCGATGCTTGCAATATATTTTCGGATAATCTCACGATCTTTGTTCAACATGTCTGCAATTGCTCATCATTCATTTTATTGTGTTCCCATCATTAAAAACGTTTGTAATAAATTGTTCCTTGTCGTTATGTCTTTCTTACGACCATGTCACCTTTTGTATCTGAAAATAGAAATTACTATCTGTTAAGGGGTCTACCCCTTTTTCATACAAGTGGACTCGACCAGTATGTACTTCGACTGCTGCCGTTAAATACCCAAAGTCAATCAGAGTAGAGAGAGAGACAGTGATTGTGATTGAGTTGGAGGTAGAGTAATAGTGTGAGGTAAACGCTTGTAGAAGTCACAGTTACGAACACGTAGAGTCTAAGGAAGTCCTACTTCGAGACTGGATTTACCAGACTGTATATATATATATATATATTATTGCTACTAACCGCGTTTCTGGATTTACTAACCGTATTACCAATTGTATTATTGGGTAAATACATTTATTTGTTATATTTCATTCCTGCATTTGTCGTTCATTGGAGACCGGATTTCATCTCGGAATCCACAATACATTTCCTACTTTCTACATATGTAGTTACAATGTGATGAATAACATTCAAGTTGCAGAATAAAGTGCCAAAGAAGCACAATGATGATAGCAAATTATTGTTATAAAACATATATTACGAACTGGTAATATTATTTGTTTAAAAAGCCGAGTGTGAAAAAATTACATTGCAATGTGCCTCGGGCCCCTCTGTCTCTCTCTACATGTATATATATATGCTCCTGTAAAATTTATTTCGGTTGAGATCTCTGGGGAGGAAGTGTGGGTTTGTAAACAGTGTCTATTACGGCTAATAATGCTAGACTCTTGTTCTCTCAGTCACTGTGTGTTTATCTAAAAATAAATACGCTTAAATTCACTTTCATCCCTGCCATGAGCCGATAGCTTAGTCGTAGAATCCCCGACTGATGCCAATTCAATCGAGTTTCGATTCTAGCTAGAGGCAACCGGACGTCTAGACACAGTGATGAGCTGTGATACAGTCTGTCTGTGGATGACAATATATATATATGTATATATATATATATATATTGTGCAATCTCGGTTCTCGAACGTCTCACATGTGGAACAAATCGGTTTTCGAACAGAAAGTTCGAGATGAAAATGTCTCGGTTCTCGAACAACATTGCCGAGCCGAGTTAACCCGAACGCAATTATTTTTTGAGTTGATCGCCGGGTTGTATAGTGTGTTGTCGCTCGCTTTTCTTTTCCAATTTTATTGTACTGTGACTTTTTTTCTATATATTGATTCCTATTGGAAAAAATAGTTTCGGTTTACGAATATTTCCGGTTTCGAACGGCATTCAGGAACAAATTAAATTCGTGAACACTGAGGTTTCACTGTATATATATATATATATATATATATATATATATATATATATATATGTCTGTGTGTAGTGTGTGTGTGACTAATTTGGAGTAATCAATTGGCTTAATTTATTTGCATCAATAGAAATCAGTTTACTAAGGATATATAATTGAACTGATTGAATAATCTTACATTAAATTGCGTTAGTTAATTGGAGGACATTATTTGACTTAATTATGTGCCAGTGTGTTATATTGTCGTCCCCGTTATTCCGTAATGAATTATAAGATCATGTCTCCCACGATTTGTTGTCCAATACATCTAGCCAAATGTCTTATTAGCGATAAAGTGAATTTGACATCTGGTTACACACATCACCATATCAGTTATTCCTTTTTTAAACTTTTACGATAAAGCTCTTAATGTACCGTGGTAGTAAAAACTTAGCTAACACCAAATCGTTATATCATCATACACACACACACACACACATATATATATATATATATATATATATATATATATATATATATATATATATATATTAAGAAATATTCATATAAATCGTTGATTATTATTTTAATATATTTTCTCTTTATAAACATAACGCATAAACAGAAAATATATTAAAATAATTGTCGGTCTTAGTCTCTTTCGTAATATACGTTGTTATTCGTTTACATTAAGATACGCTTCGAGCAGATATGATTGCTTAAGAAAAATCGTGGAATATTTGTTGTTTAAAAACAGTAGTTTCACTTTGCTAGCCAGACGCTTTCTCTGTAGCTAAATAGTACAGCACGCCAGGTCAAATAACTATTAGGATACAGTTTCGATTCCTATCTGAGGACATATATTTCTACGGAATACACTTCACGGCAAATAAAAATAACAGACCCCAAAACATCAATATATTTTATTGCAACCAGATGCACAATTATTATACAGACTGAATAAACTATAAGGAAAATTAATAAACACCTGAAAAACTTATAAAGATATTATAGAAAATGGAAGACCGTAAACCTTTTTACCACAAACTGAAATAATCCCACAAATTCTAAATTAGCGGTGACCAATAAATGTACTAATTTCCATGCCCAGTACAATACTTGTTACTTGTCACAAATTCTAAATTACTATATCGGGCCAACTACTACCTTCTTAAGTAAACGGATTTCATGTCGCCTTTCGAAGCAGAGTATTATTGATAAATATTTATTAACCCATAATTTACTAGAACCGTTAATTCTTTTCAAATCACATTTTCAAAGGCATATTATTTATTACAGAAGCATTACTGATTAAATCCGGCTCCTCTGTTATCAAATCTTACGCTGTTAATCAATCAACTGAGACGTCGTATTTAAGGTTTTCTAAAAACCGGAGTCATACCCACGTCAACCAGTCGAGCATAGAATGTAAATGACGAATAAAAGGATACACACCTTTACAAGAACTTCACACAGCTAAACTATATAGTAGAAAATGACACACGAAATTCCCCCAAAACAAAATCCTTGATAATGGCTACAGAACCCGCTGAAATAATAATAATAATAACTATGGACAATTTTTCTATTCTTTATCCCCAGAAGAAAGGAAAAATGTCAGAATGCTGGAAAAAGGTGGCTGAAATATATATATATATATATATATATATATATATATATATATATTAATTGATTTAAAATATGGTTATTCCGCTACACAGTTCTAACTATGTTTCAAAAATGGAAGGTCCGAATTTAATTTTGTAATTAAATTAAAGACATTAGTTCCATTTCATCATCAAGCGAATTTTGGAGTAACTTCTAAAATTACTGGGTTTTAAAGACACAGCTAAAATCATAATTCACGTTTCCAAGGTTACAGATGAATTCACTTCCACTAGACAAGGGTGTTTGCGTGTTCTTTATGTCTGTATTATGATGTATCCGTTATTAGCTACGTCTTGGGGGGTAGGGATGTATTCTTCAATGAAATCTGACATCCGTTAAATGCATGTCGTCTGGATTTTTTACAATTTTATTGTTAACGGCAAGAATTCTTAAGGCATTTTTTCTATTTGTATATTTAAAGATTTCTTTTTGGTGGGGTGTTCAGGTTAGAATACGTTTTATTTAACTACGATTTGAAAAATATATTCACTATTAATTTTTAATATACTATATTTCTTTTAAGAACAAGTAAATGTATTAGAATCCCTTACAGTATGTAGAGTTATTTTCACATCAACTATAAGTATGTATATTATTAGGTAACATTTTTTTTTAAGTAAACTTTATGACAATGACGCCAAAAATAGCTAATTGATTTCACTGATTTAGTAAACTTTTATGTAAACTTTGTAATATATTGTTTCTCATGTAATTACAAAGGACATGGGTCATTCAATGGCTTACATCTTCTAGCTTTTCATTTAAATTCATTTTACTGTAGGTGTTTTATTGGATTCCTTTAAGTGCTTGCAGTACTTGGAGGGAGATCTATAGGTTAGAATACGTTTTATTTAATTACAATTTTAAAAGATGTTTAGGTTAGAATTTCTTTTTATTTAACTACAATTTTAAATACAACTTTAAAATATTTTCACTGTTAGTTTTAATAGACTATATTTCTTTTTTAAAAGAAGTAAATGTATTAGAATTACTTACAGTAAGTAAAATTATTTTTACATATCAAGTATATTACCTTTGTTAAAATTTTTATATTTAAATATTATTTAAGTAAAATTTATGACAATTACGGTAAAAATAGCTAATTCATTTCTCTGATTTAGTAAACTTTTTTTAATACTTAGTAATATATAGTTTCGCATGTCTGTACAAAGGACATGGGACATTCAGTGGCCTACATTTTATAGCTTTGCATCATAATTTCATTTTTCTGTAGGTGTTTTATTGGATTCCTTTAAGTGCCGGTAGTACTTTGAGAGAGGTGTTTTGGTTAGATTACGTTTTATTTAACTACAATTTTGAAAGATGTTTAGGTTAGAATTCGTTTTAACGAAAATTTTAAATACAACTTTAAAGTATTTTCACTGTTATTTTAATAGAATTTTTTTTGTAAATGTCATAGAATTACATACAGTATATAAAATTATATTTTTCCATTAAATATAAGTACGTATATTACGAGGTCACACTTTTTAAATTTATTTTTATTTTTAAATATTATTTAAGGAAAATTTTTCACAATGACGCCATGAAATAGCTATTTCATTTCTCTGATTCAGTAAATTTTTGTTTATATACATATATATATATATATATATATATATATATATATATATATATATATATATATGGCCAAATTACCTGCGCCTTCTTGCGTGTCACACGTTTATTGTAAGAAAATGTTCTTGATTTTAAATATATATATATAATGTATTTAGACAGCAATCCTTCATATATACATGTTTCATTAAAGACGACAGAAAAGGGACGGCGATTAACCTTTTTATTTAACTATTTCTTGTGTTCGAACAAATGTTTTCCCTTGTAGACAAAGAGTATATAAAAACTGTCAAAATATTCTGTAATTCCAAGCGCTTTCGGCGATACTTCTAGTCATTATCAAGGATGATTTTATTTTAGCTTTTTTTGTGTATGGGTTGTGTGTATGTTTCTGGAGTTATAGGGAGATTTTATTTTCCGAACACAGTTAGCACATTGTGGCCGTGTTTGTAGTTAATATTATTGCGTTAGCTTTTTCCTTTTTATTATTAAAGCATGCATTATTTTTAATCTTTTTTTTTTACATTGTTCGCATAAACTAATCCACACACAGGCACAAACACACACACACAGATATATATATATATATATATATATATATATATATATATATATATATATATATATAAAAGTGAACATAGAAGTCAACACTTAGAGGCGACAGTCTGTTTCATGCTATATGCATGCTATATTGCATATAGCATGAAACAGACTGTCGCCTGTAAGTGTTGACTTCTATGTTCACTTTTATATTTACACATGCTCTATCTCTGTTATTGAGCACTTTATCCCATAAATATAGCGCACCTTAAGACTATATTTCTTCATATATATATATATATATATATATATATATATATATATATATATATATATAGATATGTTTGTGCGTGTGATGTCTCTTCAGGACGTGAACGATAATACTTCGACAAGACTTTGTCATTCGCTGCTTTCCCAGTTCAGGCCAACTTGCGTTAGCACCCTTTCATAATGCTACACATTTCTCCAACCATTTGTTAAAAACTAGTCAAGTACGTTACTCATTGTTTATCCATGATTCCCTTACATTTGTTCGTCCTGGGTAAGACGTTAAACTATATTTGCGTCCTGGGTAAGACGATAAACTATGTCCAGCAGCAAGGCCGCTGATCAGGAGGTTTTGAGGACTTTGGAATCACCACTTAATTCCTGCTGTTCTCAGGTCGACCCTGGACCGAGGTGGTGGCACCTGTTAGGGTCCCAGCTATGGGCAAATAGTTAACTATTGCGAGCAATAATTTTTGAAAAATATTATAACCAGCAATACAATTTTGAAGGAAAAATATTACCAGAAACAGATTTTTGACAAAACAAAATATTACCAGCAATAAAAAATTGTCGGTATTAAATAACCCATTGAGGTGTTGATATGCAGTAAAACAAAATAAACCAAATAAACGAAACCAAACCTTACTTTTTCTTTGTTCTGTGGATATTAAATTTGCCTAGACATCTTTCCTAATTATCTAAACAGAAAATGTCAACTTACTCTTTCCGATTATTACTGATATTTTCCTTGTAGTTCCTATTCTCCATAAAACTTCTTCGTTTCTCACGTAATCTACTCACCACATTATCAACAATCGTTTGTAGGACTACACCTCGGTTTTTCTCAAGTTTTTTTCCACTTCTGTCACGAAAGCCTCGGAAATTCATTACCGTCTAAGTGATTAGTCCCTGTATAAAAGTTCATCGCACATGCAATGGCATATTTTGATAGTCATGGGTATGACGATAAATTAAATCCGGCAGCAAGACTTCTGATCAGGAACGTAGAATCAACTCTTAATTGCTGTTGTTCCCTGATCCACAATGACCAAGGGTAGTAGCACCTGTTAGCAGCCCAATTATGGGCAAATAGTGAACCTCCAAACACTATTAACACTAAAAAATACAAGCAATAAATAATTATACAGCAAAATGACTAAGCGTACGTATTTATAGTAAAAAGATTAGAGAGAGTGCTAAGATCTATGGAACAACCACCCAAAAATAAACTGTTCAAAATTAAACCAATTGTGTAGGAGAATAGCTTTAGAAACGCCAAACTGGAAGTGGTTATGTCCAGGCTCCATAAACCCCATTCGTATATCCTAAAAAAGGAAGTTTCCCCGGAATTTGCGGCATATCAAGAGCTATTCACAATAAATTATGCAATGACAAACTGTAGTCATTTTAATGCAATCACTTAAAACACAACAATCTTAAAACAACATTTTCAAAATATTGATTCATCTTAAATATTCCAGTTTCTAAAGGAAATTAAATTGATTTCAAAAATATAATTAAAAGAACAAATATAACCATATCTAACAGCAGTCTCACTTCCAAATTTTTGACTGTTTAAATATAAGATTGTAAACAGCGAAAGTCTGCCTGTGGATGGCAATATAGATATACATGCTCCTGAAAAAATTATTACGGTTGAGTTGTTCCGAGAGAACAGTGAATTTGTAAAAAGTGACTATAATTGCTGCTGATGCAAGACTCTTCCTTAAGAGGAATCGTTTTCTCCAGTCAATCGTGTGTTTGTCTAAAAAAAAACAAAAAAAAAAAAAAAACGCGGCTAAATTCAGCTTCATCCCCGCTGTGTGCCAATGGCTTAGGGATAAAATCAGTCGGGTTTCGATCCCAGCTTGAAGCCAACGGATGTCTAGCCACACTGATGAGCTGCGGAACAGTCTCTCTGTGCATGATAATATATATTTTTTTATAGAGGAGTAACTCTTTTAATGAACCTTATATAGCTAGCCTCTAATTTTGGAGAGAAAAGTACCCACATTAATGAGATTCAGTACCAGATTTGTTTCCAAGCAAAGTAAAATCAATTAAAAATTTCTCTGGTGCCAAAGAAGACAGTATCATTGTTCGCCATTCTACTTGAATTTACCTCTTGCTGCATTAACTTTTTTTTTTTTGAATTGTTCTTTTCTTTCAACGATTACATTGGATCTTCAGTTAATTCACCATCCGGGCGCCTCTCTCAAATCACTACATTACGTAATTGCGAACAAGCAATTTTACCAAAGGCTAGACTTTGACGGAAATACTTACACAATTTATTATTGACTCTATAATGAAGTTTTGAGGCACTTTGACGCGTTATAATGGTTAGCTTGCCTCGCTAGATCAATTACGATTGAGTAGAGAGTTCGATCCTCACTGTAAGTTTCATACATTCCGTCTAGTGCCACATATAAGCTACGCTTACAAAATCAATTTAGGGCACTTCGACGTCACTCAGGTAGTTATGTGCTATGCGTGATACACGCTTAGGTGATCATGTATCTTTCGATACGTGACTGGCGAGGCAGTTTTTTTCCGCAGAATTTGCTATTTCTTTCTGCGGTAGACCAGTTGCCATCCAAGGCTATAGAACCCAGTCTGTTCTGCTATTTATCCATAGCTGGAGGTAGAAGACGCAGATTAACACCTTTCCCAAGGTAAATGAATGTAATGGATTCGAACGCTACTCAGTCGTAATTGATCTAACGCGGGAGGATTGCCGACAATTACCCGACATTGAGGTACTCTAAATCGATTTTCTAAGTGTAGCTTACTTGTGGTACGACGTCGACAGCTTGGAGCACACAACGGAACTACACTCACAATTATTTTATTCCCACTCAGTTATTTTTAGCCCCGTTGCTATTGAGTCCAAGCCTAATATCTATCCCACATATTGAACTCAAAATTACTGTTAGGTTGGTGCAAAAATAATGACGTAATAATGTCGTTTTTTGACGTTAAAAATACGTCAAAAAACGACATTATTACGTCATTATTTTTGCAACAACCTAATATATAACTGGATTCACGAAGCAACAGTTAGCACAAATACCGAGAAGTGGTAATAATCATAAGATAAGGATATTGAACCGACAGTAAATATTGTACTCCTCATCCTAGAAATTCAAGCATACTGAAGGAAGGCTGGTGCTGGAGGTTTCACACTTGCAAGTAGAACCTTTCTTATTTCCACGAAAGAGGGAAGGTTGGTGCCTGCCAGCGCCATCTTGATAATGCTCATAAGAACTGGACATTATTTTTCCTTAAACATCTATACGCATATGCTCCCTCCAAATTAACCAGACCTTGTGTACACATCCTGCTACAGTGGAGTCGCTTGTAAATACCGACTAAGTAAAAAAACAACAACAAACAAACTATTCACTCATACACGTAAAAGCATTTATATACTAACATGATGGCTTATGGCCATATCATCTTGAAACACCGGTTCTTGCACGATTATCGAAGTTAAGATTGACTGGTCAATACCTAGATGGATGATCGCTTGAGAAAACCAGATACTGTAACCTTGGATATGCGAGTGGTGTAATGGATAGTGGTTTGGGATTGGAAAGCAAAGAAACGAGTTCTATTTCTGGTTGGGTCCATTATGTTCACTTATGCGTAAATACCATTAGGAAACGTATGAATCCAACACTTCTCCTCCCTAACCATGGGTTAATTAGTAGAACTTGTATCAGTAAAACTGATTATTATCCCTAAATTCTCACAATCTAAATATATTTTCTGGCTTTAAATATTCTGTAGAAAGTTTGATAAGCCATAAAAAACAAATCAGTCAATACTAACGTGATCGTCATATTTGAATTGAATAATTAAATTAAATCTCTTCTTGTTTTCCGGTTGGTTTAATTTTATAATTTCTCAAATTCAAGGCTTGAGAGCCACTCCTGTTAGAGGTTTACGGAATGAAGGATGTTGTATGGACGAAAAAGGAGGAAATTGGAAGTGAAGATTGTGAGGCTATGTAAGAGAAGTTAAAATTGTAGTGCTCGGGGAAGCATCCTTTTCAGTGTCATTAATACAAAAGTAGTGATTCGTAGGAAGAACTACAAGGAATAGGATTTCTTCTTTACAAGTGGAATGCAGAAGAAATGTGGCTAATTTGACTCCGTGACATAGCATCATCAGTCCTAGCATTAAAAGTCGGAATTCGTAGAACAAAGGAAGGGAGCTCGACTGGAGAGTTGCAATGAAAACAGCGATAGAATAGTAATGGGTTTGCAACGTTGCATGTGTGGGAAGGGAGTTGGGCACCTCGAGGAAGTGGGTGTCCCTTACTTTCGGCCTTGTGCCACATCTAACGCTTGGAAAATCACTAGGGCACCTCGAGGCGGTGTAATAGCAAGCTTGTCTCCCTAAAACAATTACGACTAAGCAGTGAGTTCAATCATCAGTGGGTGTCCCCCTACTTTCGCCTTTGTGCCACATCTATGCTACACTTGAAAATTCCTTATGTAGGAAGAGACCTGTAGAGTTGAAAAGTAAGTCATCATCCACAAGAACGTGTAGACGCTTTCGAAATCTATGTAGGTCGGAAAGTGAAGATTGGGTATGATCCTAAGTCGTGACTTAATGTAGAACACTTACTTGAAGAGATGGAAAATAGATCATGGTCAGTGAATGTGTTCCTCACTAGGTGCCACAATAATTTAACCCTGTGTTAGACTAATTAATCAAAGCATACTTCTTTCCCATTTTCGAAATACTATTGAGGAAGGTGAAGAGGAATTTGCTACAAATGTTTTTAGAACGTCTCGATCAGGCTTATTTTTAGAACGGCTTGTATGAAAACACTTTTGAAGAAAATAGACGGGGGCGATTTGGCAGTAGGGTGACGAAGGAAGGGCGGTGCGTGCGTGTGTGGGGAGCAGGGCTTTATCGAGAATAAATGGATTTAATTAATCCAAAGGAATTTATTCGATTGGGATCCTTCACCTGAAAAATATTTAGACAGAATAAAAAGAAAATGAAAAAGCTGAAAACATTTTGCTATTAAAATGTTCTCTCATATCTGCGATCGGGCGAGTGACCAATTTGTGATTTAAACTATTCAAATCAAAGAGAGACTTTTTTTTAACCAGACATTTCAGATTAGAAGCGACCGTTTGTAGGTATGTACGGAATTTGTAATCAACATTAACTGATGCAGACAAGTTGGACATCGTTTATTTTCTTTCATTTTTAAAAAAAATTCTTTCTTTAATTATCATCCATTCTTCTTAATTGGTATTTCTACTCCAACATTTTTGAATTGTCGATTCAAAACAGTATTGCTTAATTGAACTTTTTTTTTTATCGAAAAAGTCCATAAAACAGGGCAAAGATCAGAGGCTGCTATTCGTTTGCGACCATGATTTTCAGTTCTTCCAAAATGTTTGAACGCTAAGATTACCTTACGGATTATGGGGCATATCAATCTTCTTGGACCCGCTAATTGTACATTATTATTATTATTATTATTATTATTATTATTATTATTATTATTATTCTCCTCTTCTTCTTCTTTGCACCGTGTCCCTTCAAGACGTTGGCGATCACAGGTCTCTGAATTTTCCTGTTTTACAGCTCTTAATAAATTCTCTCTTTTTGTAATTTCTCTTAACTTCTGACACACATTTTAT
>OZ010572.1:43526227-43546227 GCA_963932145.1 Acanthosepion lycidas | reverse complement strand
TGTGTGGCTACAGGATTCAATATTTAATTAAAATTATTCATGCATCAAGATAATTAAGCTGAACAATATATTAAGTAAGAAGCTTTATGAAGCTGACGAACTACTTTCAAGATATTATAAAGAGGATACAGAAGAGGAGGGGAATGTCGGTACTGTGGTTCGTATTTGAGCTGGAATGGGTTAGTGGATTCTATTACATTTTGCTGGGTTATTTAATGTCAAATTCTGTTTTATTATAATTGACTCGAAATAATGATCGTTTGGATTCTTGACGCAAGTGCACATGGGCAATTTTTTGTTTTTAATTAAGTCTACATTGTTCAGGTTTATACTTTAATCTACAGGTAAATATTGATCGATTTGATATATTAGTCCACAGGTAAACGTTAGTCAGAATTATACTTTATTCTACAGGTAAACTTTGGTTAGGATTATGCTTTAGCTTACAGGTAAACATTGGTCGCGTTCGTACTTTAAACTGCAGGTAAACATTGGTCATGATTGTACATTAGTCTGCATGTAAACATTGGTCAGCATTGTACTTCAGTCTACAGGTAAACGTTGGTCGATCGTATGCTTGAATCAACATGCATCCACCTCAAAGGGGTTTCTTCTTGTTGAAGTCATACACCTCTCTACAAGTAATGAAGACAGTTCATTCTCGGGTATTGACAGGACAGTTACCTTTAAGGATTGACTATCCGGTGTGTCTCATTGCATACAAAGCATCAGCTTATTATCTCCTCAAATTATCCTTTTATAACAGGCATTTTATGATATGTGACATATAATGATAATGATAATAATAGCCGTTTCAAATATATAGATGTTATAATGGAATATGCATACACCTGAGTTCCCCCCTCACTGGAATATGATTGTCTGGTGTCCGTCATAAATACAGACGGACATATAGGTACGACAGAGTTTAAGTCTATGACTACGCCCATTGGCCTACGCCATTGGCTATCCTATTGGTCTACACCTATTTCCTGCGACTACGACGAGTACCAGTCGAATACTGCTACCGTGTACTACTTGATTACTGTAGCCAAAACCACTTAGCGACTTCGATCAAATATATCCCTTTCCGGGACATATCAAATGGTAATGATAATAATAGCCGTTTCAATCTGAGGAAAAATTTGGGATTTACTGACCGAGCAGCCAGTGCAATTTCAGATGAAATTTATAAAATCGGTCGGAACTACTTAAATCGGTCCACTCATAAAAATAGCAAATATATTTCTGGAAAATACTTTTGTAGATTAGTAGTTTTTAGACGTTCCTTGAGCCTCAACAGTTGCCAAAATCAAAAGATATTGTTATGTTATTGATTTGAAGCGCGGTCCTGTTCATAATATCGAAATAATGTAAAATCGATTTCTGACTTTGAAGATTAATTTGCTTTAGGCTAAGTCACTTACATGTTATTTACAAATGTCATGTTTGAAAATGTCTTAACATCATTAATGTCTCGTTTTTTTTAAAAGATTTTGTTGAATTATTTTAACATTTAAAAAGAAAATGTTAAAAAAATGATATCATTAAACATACTTTTTTAATGGAATTTTTTCGATAGAACATACAGAAAGATTTAAGGTTCCTGGTTGTTTATCGTAAATTAAATAAAAAGACACAAACTTATTAATTTATGTAAATATTTCTTCTTTACTTTATACATACATACATACATGCATATATATATATATATATATATATATATATATATATATATATATATATATATGCGGTACTTAGTGGAAAGTGATCAATATCTGTGATAGAGCAAACATATTTACTTGTATGGATATTAGTTTGTAACCATGCATTTTTTACAGCAAAAAACAAAAAAAGGAAAATTAACTCAGCATTAGAATAGAGTATTTCAAACCGTCCCATAACGGCTTAGGCCCTCACCAATTGCTGACACAAACCCACTCTCATTACAAAGGCGCCTGCCAGAGACTGGCTTTGAAAAGTACATAAATAAGCGCTCCAAAGACAAGTACTTATACTTAGTGGTTGGTGAAAGCCGTTAAGAGACGGTTTGAAATTGTCTATTCCAGTGTTAAGGTAATTTTTTTTTCTGTAATATATATATATATATATATATATATATTACAGAAAAAAAATGACATTACGTGTGTAAAAGCAAAATTGTCCAAATAGTGTAACAGCATAGAATAATTGTCCATCCCACAAAATGTTTTAATATCTAAAAAAAAAACAAAAAAAAAACAAAAACAAAAGTGAGTCTCTTTTCTCAAGGTTTTCAGTTAAGACGTTTAGCCATCTTGACACCGTTTGTCGCATGAATCAATAAAATAAATATTCAGCTAAAAAGAGACCAGGTTAAAATCGTTTTATGTCCGGGCTACTGTCTTCGCAAGTGAGCAATGGTGAGGGGAAAATGATAATTCAGGCCTTCAGTAATGACACCAACATTCATATTCTGGCTTTCACCTTCAAAGACAATTAAGACCCATCAAGAGAACAGTGAATAAATTTTAAAAAGAGTGATAAGTAGAGACAAAAAACTGGTTCACGTGGTCACAACAAGAAGCCGGATCATCATTTCAACTTAGATCTAAAGAGATCGATTGGAAAAAAAATCCATCTCAATATATAAGGCGTTTGGAACATCAGGTATGACAGTCAAAAGAGCGAAATAATTCTTGTTTTCAAATTAGAGTCCATATTAGCATTAGTATTATAAAAACCTCGGAGGATTCCAGTAATATATATTTAATCATTTCTAAGATATAACCATTCAAAGCTTAATTTAACAGTTGGACAATTTTGCTGTTACACACGGTATATATATATATATATATATATATATATATATATGCAGACACACACACACACACACACACACACACATACATATATATATATATATATATATATATATTTTTAAAGCTTTTCACCCCAAGCAAGGCGAGAAGCCACTAGAACGTAAGGGGTTACAGGAAATTTGGACCAAGATCAGATAGGAGTGATAGAAGAAAGTATGAGGAAAAGGATAGTGGATAGATCAAGGCAACTGGAGATGTCGATTGACATTACACTTGAATAGCTGAAGATTATAGCTCTCAGGGAAACAGTAATAGGGAAGTGTGTTCCACAGGCGAGGGCTGCGAGGTATGAAGCTATTGGAGTAGAAGAGACAGCTACATTTACGAGCTTCAACAGTGAAAGGGTGAGAGAGGGATGCCAGCCTCGTAGGGCGCTTGAACTCATGAAGTCTGGGCACCAGTGAATGCAGCTCCTCCGAGCAATTGCCATGAAAGTATTTGTAAAACAGACAAAGAGAGGCGACGGCGCGTCTGTGAGAAAGTGACTGTAGACGAGATGCCAGAACAGGGCCAATTATATTGCATATCCGCCTCTGGATCCTATCAAGAATCCCGAGGCAAACAGAAGGGGCTCCAGACCATATATGGCAGCAATACTCCATGCAAGGGCGAATAGGTTGATTTGTAGATCTGGAGGATCGATTCCAGGGAGAAAAAAATTATATATATATATATATATATATATATATATATATATATATATATATATATATATATATATATATATATATATTCTCATATAGTTTTCGGTCCGTTTATTTTAGTATACTTTTTGTAATAAAAGAGCATTAATCCATGTTTAAATATAAAAATAAAATATTTATCCCCGTTTATTTTATATATACAAAATAGAAATCCCGTCTATTTTAAATGTAACATATATTTTTAAAGATGAAGTAGACTGTAATCCACATATAACATATCGACTACGCCAGTATTGTGGTAACCAGATATTTTTATTAAAATTTAAATTATGTAACGGACAGTCTCTATCCATAAACTGAAGATCGCGTTGCGCATAAAACACCGAGACGTGCTACCAGTGAGGGATAATACATATATATATATATATATATATATATATATATGTGTGTGTGTGTGTGTGTGTTCATTTTTAAGAGAAATCTTTTTGCAAGACAATCTCAAAAATTTCCTGTTTATGCACGAAACGTCAAACGCCAATAACATTGTAAAATTCCGGTATAAGTTTGGCACGTTATCAAGACCACGAGTAGGACCATCTTGTAACGTTATAACGATCAATATTTTTTCGATTCTGACAAGTGTCGCAGCCCAGAAGAATGTCTGAAGAATGCTAACCTACAAATATTATTTCCTCAAAATCACTCTATTTTTATGTTAGGACCAATCTATTTGAGTTGTAACACTCTTTCTATAAAAACAATTTTTCAGTAAAATAGTTTTCCCAAGGACAGCAACTGTTATCGGCCTTTCAGTACTGATGGGGGCTTCCTTCCTCACATTTTCTTTGAAGTAGTGCGGAACGTCTACATCTTGATTATGTCATTATTTTCTTTTCGAGTTACATGTGATATCAGTTTTAGTTGTTGCTGTTGTTGAAATGCCTCAAGTGAGTTAGTTTCAGCTATTTGCTACAGAGGAAATTAGTATATCATAAGAGTAATTGTGCGCCTCACCGAGTGGGAATCAGATTCATCAGTATAGTATTAACCTGCTAGAGTTTCAGGATAATGATCTGCTCTAATTTGCAAAATACTTCTTGCTGTAGATGTGTGCTTACCATATGGTGAGGTTATTTCGTTCAGATAAAAGGTCAGACTTACATTCCATTCGGTTCTTGTACGGTGTTCAAAACCTTAAGCTTTTTGCGAGATATTTCGCAATATCGAGGAGTTTCTGTCTCAGAAAGATGATTATCAATCTAGATTTGTTAAAGCATTAGCACTGATCTTGTACGACATTATAAAAAACAAACTGGGCATCTAGCTTAAGAAAGCTTACGAGAAAATGACGATTAAAACCAGCGATTATTGAAGCTAAGCAGCATCGAAATTGATCTGCCATTAGTCAAGTAACCAATCAAATACGGTAAACCATTTTTTAGTAGTCTTCTACTAAACAGAATAAAATGTTTTAAAGAAATACGGGCTATGTGAACTAGATGTTTCCTTTTATTGACAATACCTTGTTATAATCTTAATGTCAATTGCTGAAGTGATTCTACTCTATCGTTACTTTCAAGGAAATTACCTGGAAGAACTAAATAACCTCGGATCCACCGGGTTTAACTTCCACGGCTTGGATCCGCCATGTTACTTACATTGTAGAAAATTATCCAGATTCCCTCTGCATTCCATCAGTGAGAAGTAAGTTTCATTCGAACAGCTTCTTCATGTAGAACTTTGCGTTATGGAACCGACTGCCTAGAGGATGATTTCCGATCACTACAAGCTTAACCTGTTTAAGTCTAGGGTTAACATTTACCTTCCTCTCTTATTCATGCAAACGGCCTCCGGGCGTAACGCTATACTTCGAGTAACCCCCGGGCCTTGTACAGGTTGTACTTTAATATAAAAAAAGATATATTTTTGCGACCTAAATAAAATGTATAATGAAAATGTAAATCATGCACATAAAGAGCAAACGTAAGGATATTCCATTAAAATGCTAATACGCTATATATATATATATATATATATATATATATATATATATATATATTAGGTTGGGGCAAAAATAATTTCGTTTTCTAACATATGTTACTATGTGAGAAAACGAAATTATTTTTGCACCAACCTAATATATATATATATATATATATTGAATTGAGTAAAAAAATATGTTTTCTCCTGGTTTTCGCCATACACCAATTTGAATTTATAAATTTATCTCTCTCTCTCTCTCTCTCTCTCTCTCTCTCTATATATATATATATATATATATATATATACATATACACACAGACACACACACACACATATATATATATATATTATATTATATTAAAAAAATGAAGAGTAGTAATATATATAATCCGATGTTCTTATTGATCTTTTTATTTTTACAAAACAGTGCTCAATGTAAATTTGCAGAGCATTACAGAGCAAATAAATGATTGGATTTCTCTGTATCCTTGGAAACAAAATGATGAATATATGTGCTTTTAAAACTCAGTAAATTTTAAAATAAGTTATTACATAATTCGTTTGAAGATGAAACAGAACTAATGCTTTTAATTTGATATAATTGAATTTGAAGTTTTTAGTTTTTGTTTTTGAAACGAGCTAATAATATCTGTGTAGCGATGAATCCATATTTGTAAAATCAGCTATTTTATAATATATATATATATATATATATATATATATATATATATATATATATATATATATATATGAATTTATAAATTCATATATATATAAATTTATAAATTCAGCTTGGTGTATAGCGAAAAACTGGAGAAACTATTTTTTTTTCTCATTTCCTCCCAAGCAAAGTCGGAATGCCACTTGTACGCAGGGGTTTACAGAGAGTGAAGGTTAGAGAAACCACTGGGTACAATGGTGACCGATGAAAGGATAAAAGCTGAACGAGATTCAAGAAGATATAAAATTGTGGTTGTCGTTGCATTTAAATTTTTAAAATTCTAGTTATTAGGGAAGCGAGGAAACTGAGCGGAGATCAACATGTGGTAAGTGTGAGAAAAGAAACTGTTGGAGCAGAAGTTGCGGTTACATTTACCTAATTCAACAGTAAAAGGGTGAGACCTAGATGCCAATCTAGTAGCGCGCTTAAACACATGTAGTCCGGGAACCAGGGGAAAAAAGATCGTCATAGCAGTAGCTATGAAAATATTTGTAGACAAGACAGAGGGAAGAACATCTTTTAGGATCTTTATAAATAACATTAGGATAAATTTGGATTCGCCAAAAGTCACGAAGATTCATCGTATATGGTCAATAAGTATTATGGTCCAGGTTAGGACCAAGGAAGAACGACACGAACACAAGAGTAGAAATAACGAAGGTATATTACACGAAATAATAATACAAGATGTGGAAGGTGTTAGTATGACTGTCAGTCTGGTTTGGAGTGAACAACTATCGGCTCGACTCGATTCGGTATGTAGCCCCCCCCACGAGGGTTGCATGTGCCACAAGGCCGAGTTTAACGTGGGTTTCCCGAGCCCGTAGGCTCGGCCAAAAATGCCCGTAGAACCCGTATAAACGGGATCGGGTTGGTCAACCTCTCCGAACGAAACTCTGCCCTTTGGCGGAGCCTCGTCAGGGTTCCTCTCTGCTCAGAGGCAGAGAGTTCGACCGTCAAGCCGAGAAGCTCGGCTTGATTCGACCCTCTCTCTTGAGAGGCGTAGTATACATAGTGTTAGGAAGACTTTATTCTGTAGTTATAGGTAAGGACCCATGACAATAAGGGAAAAAAGAATTCGCACAAAATATCCTTCTCATTCTAAGTTGAGATATTGTTATCATCACACGACTAACAACACGACAAAAAAATAAAAGTAGAGGAGCAAAACAAAGATGCGTCATCTCGCCAGATTTAATTTATCTAAATTGCGAAACGATTCTAACTAACGAAATCGTCTGGCAGGGCACCCTATGACATCCACCCTCTTCTTCCGTTTAGCATAATTTACCGTGATGGTCGTTAGTCGTTTTGTTTCCGTACCTGAGGCCTCTAGCAGTGGGTCTACTAATGTGAGTCTTTTTCATTATATTCTTCCCTCGCTTGGCTACCAGAGTGCTAGAAACTTCGTCGGCATGTCTGATAGAATGTCCTGCTGGATACATTTTTCTTTGCTGCATCTTTGGTACTACCGTTGATAGCTCAACCTATAATTCAAGATTTGATGTGTAACTTCACCTAGACATAATAAGTGACATCATGAACACTCTTGATTAACACTCGTCTAGCTCTTTTTTTTTTCTTTTTCAGAGATTGGATCATAGTCAACGTTTCTGCTCCATAGACGAAAACAGATTTTGACTGTTGTAGTAAAGAATTGGATTATTAATCATCTAGGTTGTTGGGAGCTCCATAGCATTTTCAATTTGTAAGATGCAGTCTAAGCAATAGCTTTTCTTGTAGCCAAATCTAGAAAAAAGATTAAAAATAAAGAAACAATGATCCTTTGAGAACTAGGTACTCCACTAGGATTGAACCAAATCCGATATTCAGATGACACTACTGATATTAGACTTACAATGAAAACTGAAAAATCTAAACAAGATAGTAAGAAAAGAAAAGATTAACTATAAACTATGAACCAGGAATGTATGACCGCATATGGTCCGGTACCCTTGCTCCTTACCTTGAGTTCGTTCATAAAATCCAAAGAACAATTAGCAATATTTTTGATACTGATCAGACAGCTCGGCTTCAGCCACTTTCCCACAAGCGAAAGGTTCCCACTCTGTATCTTTTCTATAAATACTTTCATGGTAATTGTTCGAGTGAGCTCTTCGCTATGGTACCTAGAGTTTTTTTTTTTTTTTTTTAAATTTAAGCGCAGTACTAGACTGTTGAGAAGAGCTCATCAATTTACAGCTGAGATTGCTAGATGTAGCCATAAACTCTATGCTAACAGCTTTTTGTTCACGCACTTTCCGCTTGTGAAACTCACTTCCAGCTACATGCTTTGCAGTAAATTTTAATCTGCAAAAATTTAAATACAATGTCAATCGTTATCTGCTGTCCTTCTGTTTACTTTTTTCTCTTCCCACTTAATGTTTCTCTTCCTAATTCTTTTACACCTAGTAATCCGTTGTGTCTTAGTGGCTTTAATGCCTTGCTTGTGAAACTCACTTTCGACACCATGCTTTCCAGCCAACTTTAATCTTCACATATTTAAATGCAATGTCAGTCGCTATCCGCTGTCCTGATTACTCTTTACTCTTTCCGCTCATTATTAATCCTTCTTCACCTTGTAACCTCTTGTGTCTTAGTGTCTTTAAGACCTTGTATAATGTGATACCAATTAAAAAAAAAAGACAATGAATATAAGGTGACCCAAGGTGTGAGCTATGGATTGGAAGCGCCAGAATTAAGTTGGAACAGAAATTGCACCATCGAAATAGTGTAGAAAATGAAACATATCCCACATAAATCTGAAGACGTATTGAAATAGGGAAAGATTCTATACAGAAAAAATAATAAGTTGTAAAGACAGGGTAAGATTTCGTTTGAAACAAAGAAAAGAGTGTTGAAATGTCTTGTCATATCTATCTTTACGTACGTGAAAACTGGGCAATTTCCATATATACGAAAAAGAGAACCCCGGAGCCATAGAGATATGGTTACCTAGGAGAATGCTGGGAATGATATGGGCGGAACATTTGAGAAAGGGGGATCTTTTAAAAGAAAATCGGAAATAAAAGGACACTGAGAATTAGAAAGACACAGATGAAATATCTGGAACAACTTATGAGGAAGGAGGGTTTAGAGAACTTAATACTAACAGGATATATTGAAGGTGTTCAGGGCATACAGAAACGGAGAATCAGCGAGCGATTTACCAAATGCGCTTTTGTTAGTAGGTAGAATTGCGGGGACAAAGAGAGATGGTGAATAATCAAACGTTGCGTAGAGCTACAATGGCCAGGAATTTGTGGAGAGTTATTATGACGTACTTACTCAAAGGAGAAGGCAGATAGAAGAAGAAGAAGAAGAAGAAGAAGAAGAAGATGATGAAGAAGAAGAAGAAGAAATTTTCATCTTTGCTGTTCTGATCAAAATTTTCCTGTGCAGATGTCTGCAACATCGATTAGCTAATTGTTGTAGCAGAACAGACAGACAGACAGACACACACACACACAAACACACACACACACACACACACACACACACACACACACATATATATATATATATATATATATATATATATATATATATATATATATGCATGTGTGGGTATGTGTAACAAACATGTTCCAGAAACAGTGCTCAGAAGAAAAGGAAGAAGCATATTTGTATTTTTCATCTTTGTTGTTTTGCTCAAAATTTGTCTGATCAAACGTCTGCAACAGGGATTAGTTAATCGGTATAGCAGAAGAGTCAGCCAATATATATATATATATATATATATATATATATATATATATATATATATATATATATATGTGTGTGTGTGTGTGTGTGTTATTCATAACATATATTTTCTAGGAATAGAATAAATTTTGCTCTGTTGAAGTGCCGAGGCTTCCTATTGATGTGATAAAATAAATCCAATTGTATTTTTAAAAGTGTTGTTCTAATCAAATTCGCATTAATAAAATTTGCGATAATATAATTATTCGTAATGTATATTTACTTCTTGGAAAATCTTGTAAGTCTTTAATGTATTCTTATTAAATATATAAATCAAATACCAACAAACTAAAATAATTAAATGCAGTAAGACAACTTCCGCAAATTAATGGCCGTCTTGTACGATATATAAATTACTGTCGAGCTTTAAAAAATGACAGCTTCTTAATTTTGCTACGTGTACCATTATCATTTCTGCAGAAGACAACGGCTGTCTAATTATATTTAAGATCACCATTAATTTTACATTGTTAAAAATTATATACTGTATGTTTTTTTTGTTTTTTTTTTTAAATATCATATCAAACGAAACTAATTCAGTCTGAACCAGACATTTTAAAAATCGACCAAATATCTTTCCATACAAATTCTAAATGTTTAAATCTATATTAATTTACGCTGCGGCACCAAATAGATTTAATGTATTGGTACCTATAGCGGGATTGCATTGGTACTGACTAAAACAAATTGTCATTTTCGATGAACATGTATTTTAAGTCTCACTAAGAAATACTATAATTATCTCATATTCGTCTTGTTTTTTAGTTCCTTGTTTTTTAGTTTTGGATGTGTATTACATATTGCAATTGCCTCAGATAAATAATGGACCAATCTGTTTTGCATTCAAAGAAAGACAGAAGAAAAAGACAAATTTTTTAACTGATCCAGTCTTTCTTATTAAATCATGAAATGAATTTATTCTGACCAATTCTAGATTCTTCCGTACTAGTTTACCCAGGGCTCTATCCTTTGATTTACTTTGTTCTTAATTTTTATTAATGTCCTTCGAGATGGCATCAGCTCTCAACTTGGTATCTGCTCTGATGACACAATGATTTACTCCTGCCTCGATAGTAAATCTGAAGAGTCAAACTATAAAATGGCGACACTTTACCCATCGCACCCTGTATAGTCACAAATATGGTGACACAGGTGACCGGAAAAAAAATCAGTTTTAGTTTTCGTGTATATTTCACACAACTGGATCTTTAAGCTTAAAATTCTATAAAAAAAAGTGCGTATTATTTAGGAATAATCACTGCATGTAACGCGGTACAGCATTAGGTCTATCAGGATTAGAATTTCGATCGTCGGTTTTTCAGCTTGTTTTTGCACAATTGTTTTTAATATGTTCTTCCACTGAGCAGGTGTACTTTGTGCATTGCCCGTAGAGTTAAGTCACTCCTCTCTGGTCACTTGACACTATGAGGCAGCGACACGTATATAATAGTTCCAAGCGGGGTAATTGAACAGGTGTGATCAAATTTAGCTCAGGAAGATACCATAAGATTAATTTTTAGTCGATAATCAAGATTACAGAGAAACAAAAACATCTCTTATTACTTAAATCGATGGGAAAAGCGAAAGATGAATTTCTGTTGTGTTTTAAATAGTTAACACACGTTCCTTTACAATAATCTTTGCTATCTGGCATCATCACCTATCTAATCCACAAACCTGATCCCTACCACCCCAGTAAATTGATGTCACCTAGTGGGAGCTGATAAAACCGACTAGAGAGCAAGGGGAGGGACCGCCTTGTGGGACCGAATTAAGAATAAGTAGCAAACGAAAATCAGTAGCTAAGTTTTGCTAAGTTTTGCGGAGGAGAAGCACATCGCTACAAGTGTCTTGGCTTACGAGATGGAAGATGCAGAAAAAAACCTACGAGAACTATTAGATAACATCCCACTGTGTCTAAGACACGCAAACCGCTGGCTTAAAGGGTGGTGTCTGTGATATACAGGCTGATCACCACCGTAAGCACAATTCTACTTGACGCCTAAGGGGTGCAATCATGGTATATCAGTCGGAGTATATCCTCTTAAATTTTCGTTTGCGAAGACATAAAATGATATATTTGTGCATTTTATCCATCACCTATCTTCCTGATATTTGCTCTATGGGTAACATGCTATCTTCTGCTGGCTTGTTTATGCTAAATAGAAAAAAAAAACTACGCCTCCAGATTTTCATTAAAGAATTATTACTAAAAAATATTATGAAATAAGAAGAAATAAATTAATTCAATTGTCGTAAACCTCAAAATTTTTAGCTAAATATTCTGATTATTTAAATTATTTACATTATTCGGACTGTTATCCCCATTTTCGTTGCCATATTTACAACGTTTCGGGCGTTGTACGCTTTGGCCTTCTTCAGGTGATTGGGGTCGATTGTTCTAGTTCTGCGTGCCATACCTCTTCCGGATGTCTCAGTTATTTCTATTTAACTCAACTCTCCAAGTTTTTTGGCTCACCAATGCTATAGCCTGGTATTGAACTCACAAATCTTTGGGTCTAGCCATCGGATCTCACCAACGTCTTTATTCACTGGGCCACGTGTCCTGAAGAAGACCGGGCCGTACAACGGCCGAAACGATGAAGATGAGGATAACAGTACAAATAATTTAAATAATATAATTAATCATAATACTTCGTCTGATAAATATAGACTGATGAAAATTCAGAGTTAGACCTATACCTACGGTATAGCCCAACCCCTGCACCAACATTCGGTAGACTACCAGTGACCCAAAACTTAGGCCTACCGGTAATTGAAGTTAGCCAAAACCAGTTGCGGGTATATTGAGTGAACTGACCGTAATATCTTTGTATGTGCGTTGTATAGCAAACAAGCTACAACATACACTGTTATCTTATATTGCATCGGTATAACTTAGGTTTACTAATAAACACATTAAAGTAAACATCAACTCCTATAGAATATTACCGCCATCATGATCATGATATTGCGCAGATGACCTGCATACCATACCCAGTTCTCTGAATGGCCACCTGAGTTAAACAATTTAATGTATCAGCAGTTGGACGCGAGGTGTTCTGTAGCATTAATAGAATACTTAATTTGTGCTACTGTTTCATTATTTTATAGTAATTTCTGTGTTTATATGGCAAATATATTTACCAAACAAATATTTTAGTGGGATATATTTGTGACAGCCTGTTGGAGGTACGACGTGTGGTCTACAGCAATTGCTAAGAATGTTGTCACACTTATTTGCATTTTATAACACCATATAAGGTGGCCATTAGATTTAGAAATATTTCATTAGGCTTGAAATTTCGAGGTGTACGCCGCAATTTACAGTATTAAATTCTTGGAAGGAATAACCGAAGTGAGTTTCAGAGAGTAGTTATAAACGCATTCAAATGCAAATTTGATGAAAGGCTTTGTAAAAGCACACTCTTTCCACATCACCTGTAACTATAACTATATATATATATATATATATATAATTTAAACGCTATTTTTGAGGGGATATTCGTATTTGAGTTGACGCTCCGTTTATTTATTAAACAATATATTAATTGTTTTAATCTACAGGCCTGAATGTTCGAGAAATTTTATTAAAAGATTTACGATAACAGGGTTTTTTCTTTCATAAGATTTTTTTTAATAAGACATGCCTTAATAACAGCTACACAACTCAAAGACGTTGTGGATAACCGTGAGCACTCAGGTCTTGAAGAGACAAGTCAAGAAGAAGAAGAAGAAGAAGAAGAAGAAGAAGAAGAAGAAGAAGAAGAAGAAGAAGAAGAAAGAATAAGAAGAAGATGAAGAAGAAGAAGAACTGGATCGGCCTAGCGTCGTCATATCATGTCCCATCAATTTACAATGGAGACCAGAACTGGTCACTGTGCCTGCCAAGAGCATTATCTAATTTGTAAAACATGTGAAGTAGAACAGGCATCCTGTACGCAGACGCTATCCTGTTTCTATCAAACGTGTAACTTTTAAAGGAATAGCTAAGAACGCACTGTCGGATGTTCCGGACGTACATAGGGCAGTTCAATTTTTTCTCAACCAGCAACAAAGAGGAGCGAGAATTTTAACTTATAATTCCCTACGCGATGACGCCAGAGGTTGATCCTGCATTTTGTGGGCGAATATACTCCAGAAGATATCGCTCCACAGGTTTTCGTTGCACACTATCACATGTACAAAGACAGAACTTATTCTCATCAATAAACACTGCCGGGCTCTAGGTAATTTGTTCCCGATATAGGGACAAACACAAGTGATGTAGAGTTTGTCTGAAAACTCACGTAACCATAGAAGAGTGCAAATAAAAGATTCTCATTGGTGTTTGTTGACACACCTAGAGCTACACATTATTTGACATTTACTGTGGGAGGCTTGTGGTCTGCCATTGTTGCTTTTATAATATATCTTTCTTGATAAGTGTCGGAACTACTTATCGGCCCAGAAACTAGTCTATCTGTGTAGAAATGTTCGTTTGACTGATACGCCACATTAGGACCAATTCTCCGGAATTAACACGGAACCTCTGGAAGTCGCATCTTACAATCCGAACAATCTCAAATGGCTCTAAATGAAGAAAATTTTACGTCTCTCTGGTATGGCCTCTATTTACACTGAACTATTTAGACACACGCAACATTATTGCATCATGTTACCGTCTATAACCCAGGTTCAGCAGCACATACAGTTTCCATGTAAAAAATCATCTTCCAAGGTGTTATAATTTTATTTGATTATTTTTTCTTCCATGTCATATATATATATATATATATATATATATATATATATATATATATGTGTGTGTGTGTGTGTATGTGTGTATAATTCTAAATGAATCTAAATTATGGAATTTTCTCGAGCCAAACACACCGCTCCGAAAACATTCGAAGCAAGATTAAGATATGATCAAAATAATGAAATTATAAAGCCGTATATATACAAATGAAAGAATAAAAAAACAATTCAGTTTATTCGCGACGTAACTTTCATCTAAGATGCCAAATTGAGTCGAGAGTAAGTTATGTTTTTTTTATTAAATCGTTTATATATATATATATATATATATATATATATATATATATATATATATATATATTATACGAAGGTGTAAAAATTGTAGATCATGGTTCCGTTAAATAATATATGTCGTATTTTATCATATAAATTTGCCAACGACCACCTTTCAAATTGTACACGGTTGAACAGTCCCAGATGATTTTTTCATATTCTCTCACATTTTGCTGGTCGCCCTTCAGTGAATTGTGTGACAAATCGTCATTTTTGACCGACACTTAACTGGTGATGAAACGTGTTTGCCACTCAAAAAACGCTGTTCGACTTGAAAAGTGTTCGTCAAAATAGTTATGCATTTCAAATAGCCGATTTTACCAGCATCAAAAAAAATATATTGGAAGCAAGTTGTTCGAATATGACAACCATCGTAAAGATTGCAGAACCGTTCCACAACAATATTGCCAGATCCAGCATAATCGCTGAACAGAGCAAATAGGCCTTTTTTTATTATAATCTATTCGTTTTTTTAAATAATAAATTCATTCTTTTACCAATTCATTTATCTTTCTCATAAATAAACGGGCGGCTACACTAACTTAACTAAGTATATGTATTCACGTATTACAACTGTCGGTTTTCAGTTAGTACCCAAAAGATCAGTAAAGAGAATATATATATATATATATATATATATATATATATATATATATATATACACTGCTTGACAAATTATTATCGAGATAACTATTTTTTTAATATTTCAAAAACCGTGAAATCAATTCACACAATGTTGGCAATACAGATCTGCGCAATCACTGAAATTTTCGTCCTGATTTGCGCAATGTAAACAAACTGGCACCATATTTGATATCAGTGCGATGACTTGAGCGTGCCAAATTATTAGAAAAGTGTAAGAATTTAGTGAAACGATTGGCCGTAAAAGCAGTTTAAGTGATGCTGAAAAGAAAACTATCACCTCAGAACCCCCAAAAGATAAATCTACCCTAGAAATTTCTAAAATGATAGGGAGGTGTCATCAAACAGCGAAAAAGTTCACCGCCGACCCTACACACGTACGCAAAAGGGCAGATAAAGGCAAGCCGGTGGTTATTTCACGCCGTCTCATGTCACGACTTAAACGAGAGGCCACGAAGCACTCTGGACTTACCAGTCAAGAGCTTTTCAGTCGCATTGGGGATCCTACTGTGTCTAAAAGTACCCGGTGTCGGTATTTGAGGGAAATAGAAACAACAGTCAAACCTGTATCGAAGCCTGGCGAGAAATCACATTGAAAATCGATTGAAATGGGCCGAGGACAATATGAAGATTGACTTCTTTAATGTTTTGTTCACAGACGAAACTCGAACAACATTTGATGGGCCAGATAGATGGTGCAAAAGCTGGGTAATGAACGGACAGAATCGCCATCAGCGTTTGAGACGCCAACAAGGTGATAGGGGCATAATGATCTGGATTGGTATTATTGGAAAAACATTAGTGGGCCCATGGAGAGTACTAGATAGCGTCAAAATGACTGCTGATGCATACATATCGTTTATGAAGGAGCATTTTGAAAAGGCAAAGATTTGCCTTCAGAAGGGCCATTGTTTTTATGCAAGATAAAACTCCCTCACATGCTGCTCACAAGACTACTGAATATTTGAAACAGTTAGGCTTCGATGGACCTCTAAAAATGAAGTGGCCAGCAAATTCTCCGGATTTGAACCCAATCGAAAACATTTGGAGCGTCATGAAGCGAAGACTGTAGGCCAACGGTCAACAATTCAGAAGTAACGCTGAGTTGTGGGAAGCAATTCTTGACATATCTGGCGGCATTACAGCAGATGACATCCTACAATTAACAAATTCTATGGATCATCGACTTCTTCAAGTAATTTGAAAACAGGGAAAGCACATTCCCTATTAATTTGTTTAAAACTATGCCTTTTTTGTATCTGTTATTATTTGTTTGATTATCTTATTTATTAGCTTCTTTTGATGATAAACATTCACGTGCAACATTAATAAACGTTTTGTTTACTCAATTCTGGGAATTGTACTAAATCTTTCTAATAATTTGGCACGCTCAAATCACCGCGCTGATCACATATATGGCGCCAGTTTGTTTACATTGCGCAGATCAGTACGAAAATTTAAGTGCTTGCGCAGGTCAGTATTGCCACCATTGTGTGAAAATTTTGTGTGAATTGATTCGACGGTTTTTGAAATATTATAAAAAGGTTATCTAGATAATAATTTGGCACGCAGTATATATATATATATATATATATATATATATATATATATATATATATATATATATATATATATATATCAGAATAAATACAATGATCAAAGCCAACTATTGAATCAGAAGAGTGAATTAGTGTTAAAATGTCAACATAAAACAAATAAAAATCTCCATAATATAGGTTTAACTTAATTACTTACCATACTTCCATAATATTCACTCCCCTCTAACTCTTCAAATGTCGACAGTATAACTAATTTTAATTTGTTTCATGGTAATTGTTCTGATGAACTCTTTTCTATGGTAAGCAGACTTTCTGAATTTAAGCGAAATTCTAGACTGTTGACGAGATGTCATCAACTTAGAGCTGAAATGGATAGATGTAACCGTAAGTTTTAAGCTAAGAATTTCTTTTCTCGCACTTCTTGGTTTTATGATTATCTTCCAGCTCCACGCCTTCCAGTCAACCAAAATCTGCCAAAATTTAAATGCAATGGCAATCATAATGAACTTTATATATATATATATATATATATATATATATATATATATATATATATATATATATATATATATATATATATGTGTGTGTGTGTGTGTGTGTGTATGTATTATCATCTTGAATAAGTTCTCGCTGATTTTTCATGAAAAGTAATGTTTTATTTACAAAAATTAGTACATAACATATCACTGAAAGTATTATCCATCGCTAGTCACTACTTTTTTCCATCTTTCTGGCAGCATTTGAATTCCACGTTGGAAAAACGACACGTCATTTGAGACTAACCACGAGTCGGATCATTTTTTGGCATCTTCATCAGAATGAAAGTGCTGCTCAGCCGGGCCATGTGTCATCGATCATAACAATTGATAATCGGACGGGTCAATGTCTGGTGAATACGGTGGCTGGGGTAGGACTTCCCATTTAAGCGTTTCTAAGTAGGTTTTCAAACGTTTCGCCATATCTGGCCTAACGTCGTCATGTTGCAAAATCTATCTTTTCTCTGCTGGTATAGCGATCGTTTTTTCTTCAAAGCTCAGCTTAAACACATCAATTGTAGTTGATAGCGATCTCACGTCATGGTTTCGGTGAGGTTGAGCAGCTCATAATACACTACCACCAGCTAATGCAGAGAAGAAACTTCGAACACTGGATATTCGTCATATTCAGCTTGCCCCACGATCTTCTATGCTTAGGGTTATCGTAGTGTATCCACTTTTCATCGCTGGTCATGATATGATGCAAATAACCTTTCCTTTTTTGCTGTTGAAGCAGCTGTTCACGCATAAAAAGGCGCCATTCGACGTCTCTCGGCTTCGAGTCGTACGGCACCCAATGTCCCTGCTTTTGAATCATTCTTAATGCTTTCAAACGTTTCGAAACTGTTGTGTAATCAGCTCCTAATGATTCTGCATGTTCAGCTTACGCCTGACATGAGTCTTCCTGAAGTAATGCCTCCAATTCTTCGTCTTCAAACTTCAAACACCAGAGCGTTCTTTAACCTCAACATCAAAATCATTATTTTTGAATCGTCGGAACCAATCCCTGCACGTTGTTTCCGGCAGAGCATAGTCGCTGTAATTCACAACAAGAATTCTTTTGAATAATGTAGTGCAGAAAAATTCCCCGCAAATACAATTTCTTTGGCACGAAATCCGACATGCTTAACGCTATGAAAAACAAATGTGTGAATTTCAAGCTTGCTTATAGTACTTCCTTATAGATTCGTTGCCATCTGAAACTATACGCACACAGTTCTGGGAACGCTAACTGCTGGAAAACAGCCTTAACCTTTTCATGGTCCTAATATATATATATATATATATATATATATATATATATATATATATATATACACACAGATATATCTAGATATATATGTGGAGAGAGAGAGATGAAGAGAGAGACAGCGAGAGAAAGAAGAGACTGAAATTTATATATATATCAAATTTATATTGAATTGGCAAAGCGTTTTTAATAATTGATCTGTATTTTTTCAACAATTTTTTAATGTTTTTCTTTAAGATTATAAGTGTAGCTAAACTGCTCAACGTTCAGGTTTTGTTCGAATAATTCAACCTTCTCAGATATGAATAAAATCTGGATGTTTTTCTTATGGCATTTAAGACTTTTCTGGCTACATTTAGGCATTATTTGGAAAGCTTGAATTCAAGTAAATGCGTATAGGCCAAGTGACTCCATGTAAAAAACGGTTACACAAAATCTAGCAGAAACTATCGAATATTTATACAAATTATTATTATTATAATTATTATTATTATTATTATTATTATTATTATTATTATTATTGTAGTTGTTCCTTTGATTTCTGGTGTGTACTCATTTCTTTCGGGGTCCGGACCGGAGACCTAAGATCCCTTGCTTTTCTGCTACCTACAATCTTCAAAAATTTAAATGCAAGATCAATTTTCTAACAATCCTTTTTTCACTAATGTTTTCTCATCCTTTTTCACTCATTGTAACCACCCTCTTATATCTTCCTTGGGTTGAAAAATTATCAGGTTGCGCTAAATAATATTTTATTTTCCTTTTTCTTTTTGCTCATCTCCCTCTTCTATTTATCTATTTGCATTTGTTCTTATATTATTAATATTATTTTTTAAATATTCTTTTTTTTTTCTGGTGTTCCGTCATTTCTTGCCGGGTCCCAACTAGAGACATAAGGTTCGGGTCAGAAATAGCATCATGATATTTTTCACTGAGAAATTTTAAAAAACGAAAAAACAAAACAAAAAAAATACACAGATAAAGCTCT
>OZ010572.1:43513727-43523727 GCA_963932145.1 Acanthosepion lycidas | reverse complement strand
TATTTTATCCATCATCTGTCTAGACATCTTGACATCACTTTAAGTTTCAAAACCCCGCCAGGATGAATAATTATTGTTGCTTAATTGGGCTATATTAAAAATAATTCCGAAGAATATCTTTGAACAATTCGGAAACAAGACTCACTAAGAAAAAAAAAAAAACGTTTTATTTAATTGCAAACTATAATTGGTATCTGTCTATATTTCTGAGATGAGGTATTATGTACATTATTTACATTATTCGGACTATTTTCCTCATCTTTGTCGCCATATTTATACGTTTCGGCCGTTGTACGGTCCGGCCTTCTTCAGGTGGTTGGAATGTCGAACTGAACCCTTTATTTCGCTCACTGGGGTAGACTGTTCTAGTTCCACGTGCCATATTTAATGGATGTCAGTTATCAGTTATCTCCTGTTAATTTCCCTCTGAAAGTTCTCCACTGCCTTAACCGGGTATTGAACTCACGCTCTTTGTTCCTGCCACTCTTTGGTTCCTTCCACGCCTTTATCCAATGTGCCATGTGTCCTTAAGGACATATGGCATAGTGGATAAAGGCGTTAGTTAGATCCAATGACAAGAACCAAAGAGTGTGAGTTCAATACCTGCTTAAGGCAGTGGAGAACTTGGAGAGGGGAATTAACAGGAGATAACTGATGACATCCATTAAAAACACGGCACGTGGAACTAGAACAGTTTAGCCCAATGAGCGAAATAAAGGGTTCAATAAGACATTTCAACCACCTGAAGAAGGCCGGAGCGTACAACGGCCGAAACGTTGTAATAATTATGGCGACAAAGATGAGGACAATAATCCGAAAAATGTAAATAATGTAAACTATTATTGGTTCTTATCAATCAAACAAAATTAGTGAACACTGTATTACTATAACTGCATATTTTACTCTGATATATATATGTATGTTTATTCGTCTGTTTCTATGTGCGTATCACTGATGGTTGACTTCTTGTCGTGGTGGAGGAGCTTGCGTGGGTCAGGGATTCTGAGAGCGATAACGTTGGGAAATCTAAATTCCTGGTAGGGCCAACCTTGGCGGCAAGGTGGAAGACGAGGACACAGGCTAAACGCGACCAACCCCACTGACCCCAACGATGGAACAAGCGTACGATGATTGCAACAGATCTCAAGCGTTGAGCCAGCAGTAGAAGAGGGCTGCGGATGACGGACATGCTCCAGAAGGTACCATTAGAAATTGTAAGAGATTTAGCGTCAGTCGGTTGCAGCTTCAGAAATGGATTCTGCATGCCTCATTCCATATGTGCTGCAAAGGAAGGTCCTGAAAGCAACTGTATCGGTCACTTCCTGGCAAGTTGCGGTCCCCCTTAAACAAATTCACGCCCATCGATACAATCTTCTACTCTGACTTTCTTTAACTTCCCACCAATTCTCGCACACACAAATGGCGATAGGGAAGAGATGACGGGTATAATTTTGGGGGAAAATGGAAGTTTCTAGTCCAGAATCTACACATTGGCGGCAAATTTAGTCATCAACGCCATATTCATAAAGGAAGCGATCAGCAAAGTAGAAATTAAATTCTTGGATACGAGATAAAACGGGCGACGTCGACGATATAGTGTTTAATAACCATTTTAGCGATTTTTTTCCTACAAACATATTTATATATATTATACATGTTATATATTTATAGAAAATGTATCTAACAAAAACATGTTTTTGTCTTCTATAAGAGAAAATATCTTTCAGGTGTAAGTTTGTGTTAAAGAAGAAACACCATTAAGAGCCACAAAGAAAAGAATTTACGGAAATATAGGAAAATGATGATATTGTCAGAAAAGAATGCATTGTAATAAAACTGCTATTTCAATGTTTCCCCTAGCTTTCAATGTATCCGGTAAGTATCAAATATTCAAAGGTTTTTTTGCACATCATGTTCCCCAAAAACTTCATCTATCTATTTCTGATTTTTGTATAATTTTCTTTTTCTTTTTTGTATTTCCTTAAAAGATCCTCGTTGATTACATACTCTGACCATGGAATTCTCAGTATCCTTCTGTAGAACCAAAAATCCTCTTTAAAATATCATATAGGAGCATTTCTATTAGGTTGTTACATAATTTCGATCATTTTTTTTTTTACGATTTATTTTAATATATATTATTTGTTAATAGTTCTGATGAATAATTCACTAATCTATCCCTCTTCATTGTTTCCCACCGCCTGCCAACAATCCACTTACTCACAAACGGCCATATTCTCTATATTTCAGAGATGAGGTGTTGTAATTAATTGTACATTATTTATATTGTCCGGACTGTTGTCCTCATCTTTTTTGTGATATTAACGACGTTTCAACCCTTGTACGCTACAGCCTTCTTCAGGTGACTGGAATTCCGAACTGAACCCTTTATTTCGCCAACCGGGTTATATTGTTCTATTTCCACGTGCCATGACTCTTCCAAATGTCTCAAAAGTTTTTGTTCGCCTCAGCTGTAGCCAGGTATTAAACTCACAACTCTTTGGGTTAAGTCACCGGATTCAGTCAACGCTTTTATCTACTGGGCCATGTGTCCCTTAAGAAGGCCGGAATGTAGAACGGTCAAAACGTTTTGAATATGGCATCAAAGATGATGACAACAGTCAGAACAATGTAAATAGTGTAAATAATCACAAACGGAAGTTGGCATTTTGTGGTGCCGTCTTTACTGATACGCTTTTAAATTTACAAATTCATCTTCTTTATTTCGAATATTGTGTAAATGCCGCTTTACATTCTATCTTAAACATTTATCAGTATTATTGAGACATTAACGAGAGCTGCAATAGAAAGCAAGAAACCAGCATACAACCTTTTCAAGCTATTTCTTCTTTTAATTATTATATGATATTTTAACTAGATCTATAATTCTCAAAATGTGTGTGTGTATGTATGAGTGCGTATGTGTGTGTGAGAGAGATAGAGAGATCGGATGGTGCTTATGCGTTTCCACAGTTTTCATCCGATTTCGATGAAATTTTTTTTTGTTTGATAGATAATTCTTCAGTGACGGTTTTGAGTCCAAATTGGCTGAAAAAATTACAACTTTGAAGGTGAAAAATCAAAAAAACTGATTTTTTACACTTTGCGAAAAAAATCTAATGTCTGTAAAAAGAAACGTACAATCAATTTAGAGGGTTGAAATATAACGCAAAAGATTATTAAAATTATAAAAAAAAAATATTATAAATAAAATTTATCGTATATTATGACGTCCCGTAGAAGTGGCTGCTTCTTTGGAAGATTGAGAACGCGAAAACGGTCCTTTTCAGGGCCACGCTCTCCCCGTTCAAATTGTTAACACCCCCTTTTGGTGATGTGCTTCAATTGCACCCAATTGTGTTTACTAATATTGATTTTCGGTTAGGATGACTTTAAATTTAAACTGCTCCAATGGAACGGAAAAATTCCCAGTAATGAAACAAATATGTTCCACACAAATCACTTAAAACAAATTGTTGAGGGGTCCACCCCTTTTTACACAAATGGACTCACCCAGTATATACATATACTACTGCTATGGGAAGACCCGAGAGTGAGACGAGAGCAAGACCGAAGAGTGGATTCGATTCCAGAGTAAAAGGTTGTAGGTAACCGGAAGAGTGAGGGGTGAGGTAACAGCGTTGTAGGAGTCACAGTGAGCGAGCACGTAGACTCAGTAAGAAGTCATACTTCAATACCAAAGACTATATATATATTTTGCTACTAACCCGTATTCCTGAAACTACTAACCTGCATTATCAGTTTGTATTATTACGTTAATACATTATTTTCATATATTCATTCCTGGCGTTTTGTTATTTATTGATACTGGATTTCAACCCGGAATCTACAACACAAATTTAGTTTGAAACAGTACTTTTACATAGATTCAATCATGAGATAATTTGTTAATTTCAGAAAATAGATTTTAATACATAAAACATTACAGGCGAGTTAGAAGCCACATTGTCTTTTGAGCATATCAGTCATGTTTTATAATTAATATAATTACATATTTGCTATATAGGAAGAAAACGTGTAACTACCGACACCGAGGTTCGAGCGTGTCACTGGACTTATTAACATATGTTTTCCGCCAGGTGTATAAATAGGGGTGTCAGGCTACTGATTGAATGATTACTGAGTGACTATTGAGTGGAACTATCCAGTCGAATTAGTGTGAATTATTGTGTGCCGATGATATGGTGTTTTTATTTAAGATTTACCGGACGTTAAGCCTAGTCGCGTTGCTAACAGATTATTCACTGAAATGATTAATTATCTTTTGTTGACTTCTTTGCGGTTGTAATTAAATACTGTTTTTATCTTAACATTGAAGTCTTGAGATATACTTAATTATTACTGGCCACTGTACATCACAAAAATATTATTATATAAGGCATTAACAGCATTTTTATATTATTTATATTGAAGCAGGAAATACAATATTTATCATATTTTTTAATATATTTATCATATTTTTAGAAAGCGATTTATCATATTTTTATCTACCTAGGTCTTGACAAAATTACAGTCATATATATATATATATATATATATATATATATATATATATAGGCAAATCCATACTGACACGTTCACAAACAAGCATATGTGATTAAAAGATTAAACAGAGATAAAAACGAATGCACATCGACAGCATAGGAGATATTCACGTGCATTTCGACACAGACAAAATCACAAATGAATTTGACATATTAAACCAGAAACAAAATAAGACATTTTTTTTTAGCAAAAGATATATATATATATATATATATATATATATATATATATATATATATATATATATATTCAAACAATTCTTGTCAAAGACAACAGATAACTTATTTCAAATATATTTTTAATGAATTTTTTTTCTCTTCAGTGGATTAGTTTCCGTATATTGGTGTAAACATAGTAAAGGAACTGTCAACAGTTTGTTTTACTTATTGTTTAAATTCTGAGTTTTGGACTGCCTTCGGTTATTATCCAAACAAAAAAAAATACAGGAATTCCAAGTACGTCTGATAGTCTTGAATCTTTAAAATGAATATGAATTTTGAAAGTTCCTATTATCACGTGAGCGGAATGATACTTTTTGGATATTTGAAAAGCTGTAGTGCATTGTGAGAATTTTATATTATATATATATATATATATATATATATATATATATATATATATATATATATATATATGGTTGGATAGATGTGAGCTTGTGACCCTGGGTTTCACGCTTTAGCGATCGTCAGACAAACGCTAACGATCGCTAAAGCGTGAAACCCAGGGTCACAAGCTTACATCTATCCAACCATATATGTTAGCTCTATCTCTGATATTGAGCGCTTTCTAATAAGTACCGCGCATATAATATATAAATAATTATACACATATATATATATTTATTTATATTTATATACACACACTTTTCACATATATATATATATATATATATATATATATATATATTAGCAGCATGTTTTAATTGAGACGTGTCAATGAATAATTTGGGCAAGTTTTGTCTACTTATTTTCAATAGGATCCTTTCATATTCACACACAAGTTTCTTACTATCCATCTTAAAGGAAGAGAGAAAATTACCATATTGATACATATTGGAATGTATGGAAAATTACATTATACCTAAATCACATGAAAGGCAATGATACTTTCAATTGTGTGAATATCCGACGAGGAATCTTTCAAAGAGACTGCCTGTCGTCCCTTTTGTTCTGTATGTTCTTAATCACTCTTACACATGAACGAAACAGTAATAGCTACGGATACCAAGTAAAAAAGAAAGTGTTTAATTACCTATTCTACATGGATAATATCATATCCTCTACCAAAGACGACAAGGGTATCCTCAATAATGTAAGATGTTTCGGTGATGACATCGGTATGGCTTTCGGATTAGATAAGTGTGAAAAAGTAACATTCAAGAAAGGGAAAATTACAGAAACACACTCAATAGATCTATATTTTGTCTCAAAGGTTAGGGAACTGGAACAAGAAGTCTATGAATATTTAGGAGGCAGCTAAGCAGATGGAATACAGCATATCCAGATGAAGGAGAACTTAAGAAAATAATAATGCAGGTGTGTACGTCTGGTTCTAAATACAGAGGCGAATTCATAAAACAGCATATCAGCTATAAACATTTTTTGTGCCTGTGGTGAAATATAGTTTCAACATTCTTAGTTGAACCATAACTGAGATTAAGCAAATAGATGACAAAACGGGAAAGCGTCTCATTTGCCAGCGTATGCATCATCTCAAAGCACATGTTGATCATTTGCATGTGTTCAGATTCAAAGGAGGCAGAGGATTAGTTCAACTAGGACTGTCTTACAAAACAACAACAATCGGTCTTCAAAGATAACCGGAAACTACAGAAGATTGGATGATGATCCGTATGAAAGAACGTGAAAGAAATAAGAAACTTCATTCAGTAATAAAGGAAGCCATTAAATCCAAAAAGGAATTTGAAGTGGGTAAAGAAGTGCAAATGAACCATAATACATCTACACAAGAGGTAAAGTACCTAAAAAAACAAAAACAAAAAAAACGATAAAAAAGCAAATGCAACGTAGCAAATGCAAAAACGATGGTAAGATAAGCCTTTTTATGGTCATGATCTTCTGCCCTTACCAAACAAGCAAATGTAGGCAAATCATGTACGTATTAGTAGTTATTTAGTGAGGGTTAAATGCTGAAAATGATGGTTTTATTCTTGCTGCACAAGACCAATGCTTTCTAACTAGAAATTACCAAGCACTTATACTGAAAAATTGTATTCACCACAAATGGAGATTCTGT
Source organism: Acanthosepion lycidas (assembly GCA_963932145.1). Taxonomy (NCBI): domain Eukaryota; kingdom Metazoa; phylum Mollusca; class Cephalopoda; order Sepiida; family Sepiidae; genus Acanthosepion; species Acanthosepion lycidas. Next base: position 43,516,905 of record OZ010572.1, on the reverse strand, counting down.
GATAAATATCCCGAAATAGTTAACCATTTTGTATCAGGTTGATCGGTGCGAGCACCCACTGAATATAAAACTCGGCATGATAGAGTGGACCAATATCTCCACTTGAAAATATGCTATTTTTACGGAAAAGAAACCGAAAGAGACTGGTACGAACATCACCAAAACATGGTTAAAGAGATACGGACTAACAATTTTATGAAACTTTACAATGCATTCAGACAGAAAAATCAAAGCTAAACGCCAAGACATCATGATCAAAGATTACAAAAACAGAATGTGCTTTCTTATTCACGTGGCAGTTGCTGCAGATCGTAATGTACCTTTGAAGTTCTTCAAAATCCATCAAAATTCAAAAAGTGGAAATCTAAAAAATGTGGCGCATGGGTACATCAGTAATTTCAGTTGTAGTTGGGACCTTCGAATTGATTGAAAGGATTCCTGGTAGTCCATGCGTTCAAGAAATACAATACATTGTGTTCCCAAGTACAGCTCATAGATCGTGAAGAGCTTTATATATGTAAAATGTGCGTCATCTTACATTTTTTTTGCAAAAACCATCAGTAGAAAGTGTCATGAAGCATTTTCTGACGTTAGGTCACTGGTTGTGACCCGGAGGAATGTGTATACAACAGAAACCAAAGGAAATAATAATAATAATAATAATAATAATAATAATAATAATCAGAAGAGAAACTTATCTGAAATAATGATAATACCAATAAGAATAAGAATAAATATTTTTCCATAATAATGATAATATCACAATAATCAGAAGAGGAATTTATCTGAAATAATGATAATACCAATAATAAGAATAAGAATAAATATTTCTGAATAATAATAATAATAATAATAATAATAATAATAATAATAATAATAATAATATTTTGCGAATCTTTCAAAAACATAAGAACATAGAAATATAAATTTTACATGTGGCATTTAAACAAAAAAAGGAAAAGAAAATTCCAAGGAATCTTTCAGTGAGTTATAAAAGATTGTGCTTTTGAGCAGAACATTACGATTTTTAGAAAAATCTTCCATAATGCATTACACGCTCAGTAACTTTCTAAAAAATCTTCCTTAACTTCGGGTTTCGTGTAAACTTGACTTAGCATAGGATTGTGTCAAATTAATCAGGAAAACGGGAAATAATAATAATAATAATAATAATAATAATAATAATAATAATAATAAGGGCTCTTAATAATAATAATAAATTGTTATTAAAGACCACAAACAAAAACGGTGCCTCCTTATTGATATGGCAGTTCCTGCTGACTGCAATGTATCTTTGAAGATATTCAAAAAGCTGTCAAAATACAAGGACCTTGAAATAGAGGACTCGAAAATGTGGCATATGGGAACATCAACAATCCCTGTTGTAGTTGGAGCCCTAGGACTGGTTGGAAAAGATTGCAGTAGACTAATTGCAGGGATTCCTGGAAGCCCATGCCTCAAGGAGATACAAAAAATTGTTCTGACAAGTACAGCCCACACTTTACGAAGGGCTCTATCTATGTAATTTTTTTTTTTTTTTGTCAGTGAAAAGTGTCATGATGCCATTTCTAACCTTAGGTCCCTGGGTGGGACTCGGAAAGAAATGTGTAAACGCCAGAAAGCAAAGAAAATAAAAAAATAATAATAATAATAATAATGATGTGTTTAAAATTTACACACAAGTATAAAAATATAAAGAAAAAATAAAATCAGTCGAACATATTACTATTATTATTATTATTATTATTATTATTATTATTATTATTATTATTATTTCTCGTTTTCCTGATTTACTTGACACAACCCTATGCCAAGTCAAAAGGACAATATTTTGTATTTCAAACAGTGAAAGATTTCCTGGAATTTTCTTTTTTTTATTTGATCTTGGATTTCACAGTGATTTCATTATCAAACAATTTGTCTTTACTATCTTAAAATACTACTTGAAATCAACTACAGAATTATTAACCAAATAGTGTTCTTACTAAGTAATCAATTGACGGAAAATTTCAAGATGAGGACTAGCGTTTCGATTGCATTCGATTCCCTCGAGCTGTGTTTCGTTTGTTCTGTTAAGTCGATTGTCAGTACAGATGTTTTCCTCAAGACAAACGTTATATGAATAACGACTTTGCATAACGATTTACACATTTTTGAACTTTACTAATAGCAATGCCTATGGCGATGCTGATGAACGTTATAGTAATGATGACGAAGGACGAGTGGTTAAATAAGGAATAAACTGAAAATATTTTTCAGAGAATATAAAGTTAAGGGAACTATGTAAAGAGCAGACGCGAAATTTTAGCTTGAAGTTAGACATGAAAAGGAAGAATTTTTCTTTCATTTTATGTGCCATGTCCTTTCAAGACGTAGGCGATCATGGCTCTCCACCTCCCTCTATCCCTTGTACCTCTCAACAAGTTCCTTCCCTCTGCTTCCTCTCCCAGACCATGTTCTGTCATCCGTTTACTTAAGCCCGCCAGGTATGTCACGCATTGTTTTCCTTTGTTTCTCTTTCCCTCTATTCGACCTGTGAGTATCAGATTCTCCAGGCCCTCCTTCCTCATTATGTGTCTCAGAAACTTCAGCTGCCTCTTCCTGATGTTAAGTATAAGCCTCCTCCTTGTTTGCAACCTCTCTAAGACCTCATCGTTGCTCACACACACAGTTCATGTTATCCTCAGCATCCTTCTGTAGAACCACATCTCTGTCGCCTCGAGTCTCTTCTTCATCTTCGAGAAAATCATCCAACATTCGTTGACATAAGGAAGGCCAGATGTCACGTAACAGCTCAGTATTCTTTTCTTTGTTAGTGATAATAAATAAGGAAGCAGTTGTATAAGATATAAGTACAGCAAAAGAAGCTAAAGCAAAATACATTTTCTAATAGAGGCAGATGTTAAAAGCAGAATAAGAGACCGAATACAAGCGACAGTGGACTAACATAAATACAAAGATGGTGAATGATGACGAAAGAGGAGATTGAGAGAAAAATGAAAGAAATGAAGTATAAGAAAGAACAAAGCAAAAGACTGACGAGAAGAATTAATTCAAATGCAGAATAAAAGGGGAACAACTGAAAAAGAATTGATATAAAATGATAACAGAAATCACAGAATAAGTGTAGGGTACAAAGATAGATACAGTCAAGCTACATGCACTAACAGAAGACCTC
>OZ010572.1:43486227-43511227 GCA_963932145.1 Acanthosepion lycidas | reverse complement strand
ACGAGAGAAGATGAGGAAGCGAAAAGTAACGGGTGGACAGACACTTTTAAATAGATGCGATAGAGGAAAAGCAAAGATGGTTAGTAGTAAGCTGAAACAAACTGACCCGGCCAAGAATTTTTCTTTTGAAACTTTGAACTTTGTACATTGAGTTATGCAGCAAATTTATCACTATGGCTCGTTGTTTTATGCAGGACAGCCCAACCCAATTACAAATTAGTTAGTCTAATAAAAGTGTCTTTTATACAAATAATAAATACAAATTGCAATAATGATAATAATATCAAACATAAATGAAGGGATTTTAAATACAGATAAATAAAACAAAACGATTTAGAAAGTTAAAAGTAAAAATAAAAATGAAAAATTGAGTAAGATGCTGTACGAATAATGATACATATGTTAATTTAGAAATATAGATGTGGTATACATCGGGAAGACAGTTATAGATCCAACTACATATGAAGAAACACGCAAAAGACATAAAGTCGTGTGATGCACAATATCAACACACATTCGCATCTACACATATAAACCCGTAAGTATAACTACATACATATGTATGAATGTCCACCCATACGTGCTATATAAACGAACCAACACTTCAAGAATTCACCCCACCAAAAAAATAAAAATATAATAAATGTTTTTAGGGAATTTTAAATTGCGTACATTTTGACAGCATATTTGAGTAATTTGGGCAAGATCTGTCTACTTATTTTCAATAAGATCCTCTCATATTCACGAACAAGATTCTTAGTATCCTTGTTAAAGGAAGGGAGAAAATTACCGTAGTGATACATATTCATTTATTCCGAGTACTTTCATCATCATTGCAGGAAGAATAGTAGAAACTTCAGCACAGTTTGGTTTGATTACCGTAAAAACCTGGATAGTGTGTCACAAACTTGGATCCTTAAGGTTTTCGAAATGTACAAAGTTTCTACGGTAAGAGTACATTTCCTTAAATATAGCATGGGAAAATGAGGAAAATCACATTATACCTAAATCACATGAAAGGCAATGATACTTTCAATTGTGTGAATATCCGACGAGGAATCATTCAAAGAGACTGCCTGTCATCCCTTTTGTTCTGTATGTTCTTAATTACTTTTTCAGTGTTTAATTACCTATTCTACATGGATAATATCAAATCCTCTACCAAAGACGACAAGGGTATCCTCAATAATGTAAGATATTTCAGTGATGACATCGGTATGGCTTTCGTATTAGATAAGTGTGAAAAATTAACATTCAAGAAAGGAAGAATTACAGAAACACATTCAGTAGATCTATACTTTGTCATAAAGATTAGAGAACTGGAACAAGACGAAGCCTATAAATATTTAGGAGAAAGCTAGGGAGATGGAATACAGCATATTCAAATGAAGAAGAAAGTAAGAAAATAATACTACAGGCGTGTGCGTCTGGTGTTAAAATTGTTCTTATGTCTGCATTTGAAGATCAGTTCGTTCCGTTGATTTAACAATTGGTTAGCATTTGTGTATTTAATTATTGCAATTTTTCTAGTATACACAGATCGCATCTGTCTCTGGACAGATGTGATCTGTGTTTTCTTCGTGATTATTATTAGTATAATATTTATATATGAATATTTTCTATCCCGGCTTTGTAAATATTTACTAGTTTTGTATTTTTAGGATTTTAAAGTAATGTCTTTTATGGCTATAAAATTATAAAATAGATAATCGAAGAAAATAAATCAAATGTTACGTGATAAAGCTTTTGGGATAGAATAATAATCTACTCGACATCAATAATTAACGTTTCTTTTATGTAATGTATTTAAAATATGTAATAACTGTTATATCTATTAATATATATATTTTAATTGCACTGACGAGCAGATCCACGTCTGCAAAAAAAGTCAGACATTTGAATGTTTATTTTCCCATTCACTGTATGGAATACAGCATTAAGTTAATAATTTAATAAGACACAAGAATGAGTGTAAATTATGTCCAGAATAAGTGGCGTGAAGTTAAAGTTTAACGATAAATTTTCTCTGCATTTTTTTCTTCCGAAGTAGAAATGTGCACAAAACTCGACTCCTGTCTGCTATCAATTTCTTCGCAAAGTTCCCTGGAGTTATCTGGTGAATTTATTTAACATTTTCACGAGGAAGTATTTAATTTAGATTAACTTGCTAATGAGATATAATTTCATATTTAACTGTTAATAAATCAAAAAAGGAGGCTAGCATTTCAAAATTGAAGCTTTTTAATTAATTTATGAAAAATACAAAATTAGTATAACTTTAAAAACTGCAATATTAAAAGGAATAATAATAATAATAATAATAATAATAATAATAATAATAATAATAATAATCATCTTGCAGGGTATTGGCACCGATTGAATATAAAACCCGTCATAACGGAGATGGTCAATATCGTCATTGGAAAATCTGCAAATTCTACGTGGGGGGGGGGAACTGAAAGAAATTTGTATGAACGCTACCCAGACCCGGTTACAGAGATAGGACCTGTAATATTTTTATGGGACTTAACATTACACACAGACAGAACAATCAAATCTAATCGTCAAGACATTGTTATTAGAGACCGCAAAGAAAACAAGTGCCTCCTTTTTGATATGGTAGTCCCTGCGGACTGCAATGTATCTTTGAAGAATCTTCAAAAAGCTGTCAAAATACAAGGACCTTGAAATCGAAATCTCAAAAATGTGGCACATGGGAATCATCAACAATCCCTGTTGTAGTTGAATCCCTCGGATTGGTTGGAAAAGATTCTAGTAGACTGGATTCATGGATTTCTGGAAGAAATACAAAAAATTGTTCTCACGAGTACAGCCCACACCTTACAAAATGATTTATCTTTGTCAAATATTTCTTCTTCTTTTTTTTTTTTTTTGTCGGTAGAAAATGTCATGATTCCATTTCTAAACTTAGGTCTCTGAGCGGGACCTGGAAAGAAATGTGTACACACCAGAAATCAATATAAAACGCGGCAGGACAGAATGGGCCAATATATGCACTGGATAATCTGCAATTTCTACGTAAATAAACTGAAAGAAATTGGTATGAACACCACCCAGACCCGATTGCAGATATAGGGCCTGTAACAATTTTATGCGATTACACAATACACACAAACAGAAAAATGAAAGCTAATCTCCCAAACATCATGATTAGAGACCGCAAACCAAAAAAAAAAAAAAAGCTTCCTTATTGATATGGCAGTCCCTGTAGACTGGAATTTATCTTTGAAGATCTTCAAAAAGATATCAAAATACAAGGGCCTTGAAATCTCAAAAATGTAGCACAGGAGAACTTTAACAATCCCTGTTGTAATTGGAGCCCCCGGATTTTTTGGAAATGATTCCAATAGACTCATTTCATGCCTTAAAGAAATACAAAATATTGTACTCACAATTACAGCCCACACTTTAAGAATGCCTTTATCTATGTAAAATATGTAATTTTTTTTCAAAATTACTCAGTGTAAAATGTCATGATACCATTTCTGACCTTAGGTGTCTTGTCGAGACCCGGAAAGAAATGAGGGCACACTAGAAATCAAAGGAAATTAAAACATATATATATATATATATATATATATATATATATATATATATATATATATATATATATATATATATATATATTAATAATATAAGAATAAATACAAATAGTTTAATAAAAAAGGGAAATGAGTTAAAAAAGGGAAAAAATCATTTTTTAGCGCAAACGGATAATTTTTAATCTTTTCAACCGAAGCAAGGCGACACGGTCTCTAAGACGTAGTGGGTGGTTATAGGGAGTGAAAGAGAATGAGAAAACTTTATTGAAGAAAGGACAGTTAGGCAGAATATTGATCTTGCATTTTATTCTTTGAAGATTGTAGGTGGCAGGGAAGCAAGGACTCGGATGGGAGCTCCACAGATGATAAAGTGCGAGAAAAGAAAATCTTCGAATAAAAGTGGCGGTTGCTTCTAGTTAGTTCAACAATAAAACGGTGCAACCTATTTGCCAATCTAGTAGCCCTATTTAATTAATGTAGTAGCAATTAACGGGTTACTGCCCCTACCTGCTTAGAGCTCAATCAGTGTTCAAATATACAAATTTGGGCACACCGCCTAAGGAAAAGAAAAAAATATTAAAAAATCAGCACTTTCTTTAACAACTAATTTTAGCTCTGCCCAAATTCATCATCGTCCTTCGACTGAGCGGGGAATAGTGCGGTACAGTAACCGGTTAGCTTTTTTTTTTTTTTTTTCAGGAAAGTTTTCGATTTAGTACTTTAGGGTAAATATTTTCCTTGTTTTCTTTGCCCTTTCTTTAATTTTTTTATTAGGTTGGTGCAAAAAAAAAAAAAAAAAACATAACGTAATAATGTCATTTTTTGACGTTAAAAAATACGTCAAAAAACGATATTATTACGTCATTATTTTTGCACCAACCTAATATATTATATATTAATATACTTTTTAGGATGTTTGTTTTTTAAGCCATAATGTAGCCATATGGGTACGTGGCCGAGTGGCTAAAATGTTCGCATTCTGACCATGATACCCGGTTCGAATATCACCAAGGAGACTTCCAGAAATTATAGGACTGGAGTGGAAAGTGACTGAAAACCATACCAAGAGAGTAGACAGAACGAAGTCACAAGTCATCGTGACCTTCATCAAATTGTTGATCACGTTAGATTACACACTAAGGTCTGCTCAGCATAGTTGCAGTATAAACCACACGGGGTCTGTGGGTGTTGAATAAAACACAAATTCCTCGAATAAGTCTGGTCAGCTACACTAATGTAGTCATTTGCCTCCACGCCGAGCATGTATATATAATTTCAGGAATTGGTCATTTCTTCGGAACCCTCTTCACGTATCAAGAATTAACTATAACGCTAGCAGTTTAATCGAATACCAAGGTTTGGTTAATTTCTATCTCACTATTAATTTATATATATTTACTTAGCTTGAAAAGGAAGCAAGTACAGGGTGCGATGGATAAACTATCGTCTAAATTACGCAAAAAGGAAAATAACACTGACATCTCATTTTAACAGATATATTTACAAAAATTACGCAAAAATATATGCATAAATTTATTCAATAAAATCGCAATTGTCTTCAGCCATGGCTTCCAGACGAATTCGGAATCTCCTGAAACTCATCTAAACTGTCTCCTTGTTTAAGTTGGTGAATGCTGCCATAATCCTTGCCTTCAGTACAGTTTGGTATTACAGTGAGTTTTGTTCGTCTCGCGCTCAACTTCTCCCTAAACATAATAATAAATAGGGTTGCAGTTAAGTGGCCAGATGTAAGGGGTAATGTGGTCGCAGAAATTGTCCGACAGTTATGACTAGGTTCTCCTGCTTGTATGCAGAGTCCAGTTGCCAGACATAGCGTCTTCTAGCAGCCACTTTCTTGACACAGGGCAGCACCTCCTTCTCAAGGAACTTGATGTAGGCCTCCGAGTTGAGTCGGAGGTCCTGTGGGAAGATGGGCGGAGGCATAACATCGCCATCACTAATGATTACTCCAAAGACCACGATGTTGACTCGATATATTATCCAACTCTTACTGAATCTTCTCCACTGTCCTCAAATTGACACCGAAACACTCTGGAATTTTCGTATTGGAGATCTGGTGCCAATACCAAGCAGTACAGCATGCAGTTTCCAAATTTCTTGCGTGTGAATTGCATCATGTTGCTCTTTCTTATACAGACAGTGCCCAGTTGACCCTAATATTCTGTTCATTCGACAAAATAAGAAACAACAGGCATGCACGAATTAAAAATATAAAGTGTCGACAATTTATCCATCGCAACATGTAAGTAAGACCCAGACATAAAATCAGGAGTAAGGGTCAGAGAGAGTCGCATGATAGACCTTATTTCAGGTCAAATTTTAGAACTGTAGGTGCCTGATGTTTTGTTTAGGTTGTAGTGAAATCTGAATATATTAAAACGAATTTGTTAGTAAAATTTTAAGGATGATGTCAGGAAAGATTTACGTTATAACATTATGAGAATGTGCTGAAAAATGTACAGCCAAACCAAATATCCTTTACAAAATAAATTCTTTTGCTTGCTCAGTTTTTATGAGAAGGTCAGGTCGTGATCTTTTCAGCTTCTCCTTGTAATTTCGTCTTTCGTCCTGGTTAAAAATGCTAAGATAAAATACGCAGAGGTGTGTAGATCAAGAAGAGAACTGGGTCATTCCTCAGGGAGAGTCGGCAAAGAAATCCAATGAAGATATGTCGCTTATTTAAAAACTGGGCGCACTATTTATTAGTGTTGCATAATGTTAGCCAATTAAAAAAGTGAAAACTTTAATTAACGTCATTCAGCGCCTGTTAAATAAAGAACGGGAATAAAAGATTGAATTCCACTAACACATCTTGTGGTGTCATCCATCAATGTCAGAAATAAACGCCATTATATAAACAAGGCTGTAAATATTCTTAGAAAAAAGTGAAATAATTATTTTTACATGTGTAAATATCATACAATTTAGGGATTATCATATAATTTCATTTCGTACGATTGCCTTGGTGGGACCAGGAAATGTAGTTCATCAGAACACTTTCTTAATAATTTACTAGGTAACGCTATTTTAAAATTGTTTTTGCTTAGTGTGGCATAAATTCATATGACGGAGAATGTTACTCCAATATTCCTAGATGGTAGGGTTCGTTTGCTTTTCACAGATCATTTCAAAGTACAACCAGGGTTCGGGCATTGACCATTGGCTCAACTTGAAAATACACAACTATATGATTTTTTATTAGGTTGCTGCAAAAATAATGATGTAATAATGTCGTTTTTTGACGTTAAAAATACATCAAAAACCGACATTATTACGTCATTATTTTTTGCACCAGCCTAATAATTATATTTATTTTAATGTCGTTTTCTCACATAGCAACATATGTGAGAAAACGATATTATTTTTTCACCAACCTAATAAAAAAATGCCTGGGCACAGGCACCATCAGAGGTTTTGAATCACAAAACTTTACAGATGATATAGGTGGTCTTTTTTTGTTGTTTTTTACAGTGCTAGTCACCCTTTACAATGCCCGGGGTCCATACGAAGTAGAGGGTTACGTTAGGAGGCCATATTTGTGTAAGGTGAGGGGGATAACCCTAGCCTTGAATAGGTTAAGATTATAGTGATCGGGGAAACATCTTATTGAGAGTTAATTTCACAGGGCAGTTTTTCGCGGAAAGAAGCTGCTCGAGTGGAACTTACTTCTTACCGATGGAATATGGAGGGAATATGGGTGGTTTGCTACTATGTAAATGGCAGAGCTTTTTCTTGCTATGAAGGATTGCCTTGGTGGGACTATGGAATGTCGTTCATCCGAACACTTTCCTTGACAGTAACGGTAGAGCAGCGATTGGCTTGCTTAATCCTTGCCTATGTGAGAAGGGTTGAAGGATGGAGAATAATTCGTCACCCATAAAGGGCTCGGAGACGCTTTTGAACTGTATCGGGGTTAGAGAGTGAGGTCTTGGCAGCTCCTCACCAAATATGATAAAAGTACTCCCTTTTTGGCCTGACCTGGCTCTTGTAAAAGTATAGGATAGTAGGAGGAGTCATTTAGTTATTGGGGCACTGCAGCGTGCCGACCATCTATAGTAAAGGATAGTATGTACGAGTTCCACCTGAGGTCGGGTGTGAATGTGAGGCCCAACAGTTTTTCAAGGCATGGTGCTTCCCCGAGAGGAACTCCGTTCATTCTGATTCGTGGTATCTCGGTGTCAGATTGGCGATCATGGGACGTAACTAGCTTGGTCTTCGAGACATTGAATGTAACCAGTTTTTACCCCATTGGGTAGTTTGTACAAGATCGGAAGAGTGATCAGTCGCCAATCTCTGGCTATCGAGGATTTTAGCAGACAACGAAGAAGAGCTCATCAGTCTGCTGAAGAACCTGGATGAAACAGATGTGACATCAATGTAAAAAAACAACTTACAAACAAAAAAACAAAAACAATCTAATGAGAAAGGGATTTCAAGCAAGATAAAATTCTGTGTTTATGTACTTAAAGTAGTGAGGCGATTAGATATCTAGGCTTGATTATCAGTGAAGAGGACACTTGAATATAAATAATTTAAAGAGGAAACAGTGGCAGCTGTGCGCAAAATTAAAAAATGTTCTTGTCTGTAAAGACAAGAACATCAGCTTGAAATCTTTCACTAAGACTGCAAATGTTGGAGAGTGGAATTACAGAGAAGAATTCAAGCATTAGAAATAAGAAATTATGGAACCATCGATTCTACTTTAACGTGTGTCCTAGCGCAAGCATTCTACACTAGAGTACACTCTACAAGGTTATTTAGAGCTTAGAGTGCAATAAACTGCAATTTTACACTTCAATGTGCAGCCTGCCTCTGCTACAAGGACCTTATATTGCAGGATGATGAAAAACAAATTGAATAATGTTAAATAATGATTTATCATTAATGGCATACACTTAATCATAGAAATCAGAATCATAATAATACAAAAAAGACTAATGGTCATCATTATGATGGAATTGATTAGTGATATAAAACTGATACACACTTCGTATATTATTTAAGAATGCCAAAAAGAAAAAAAAACTGCTTCATTATTTCTAAGTACTTTCAGGCAAATGTGTTTGAGGGGTGACTGGAAAAACTCAATACTAACGCTTCTCATTTGCGTTGAAATCCTCGTTTTGGCATCCAACCATGATGGTTCAATTGCCTGAGTGTCTGCTTCTATTACTGAAGCCACATTATGTTCTGATGATTCAGCGCGAAAAAAAAAAAAGTTAAAAACCGGTGCTAATAAATTCATGCCCTGAAATGTAGACCGCATTCTCAAGGTCATTTCACAGCGGAGACTGTGGAAACTACGGTACACCGAACCATCTTAGGCATCTCCTAAGTAGACCACATCAGAAAAGATGCAGTGAGAGATACTGTCAAAGAAGAAAAAGAGCCCATTGGAAGACTTCATATCCACTGAAAAATAGCGAAAGTTAAAATAAGAAATAAAAAAAAATGAAAGAAAAGAACAATCTTTCAACCACATTAGATACAAGAAGATGAGGCAGACAGAGAAAACAGTGGACTGACAATGTCACAGGACGACTTGGAAGGTTATTCACAGAGATAAATTGGCACGCACGCATATGGAGGGAGATGATCAGGCGCACCGCTGCGTAGCGACATCCGGTCATGGGACAGATGATAATGATGATGATGATGATGATGATGAAGGCAAAAAAAAAAAAAAAAAGAGTCTGAAGAGGTAGGTTAACCCTGCATGCCAGTCTTGTAACCGGGAAAGATCTGCATAGCTTGGAAATCATCATTTGAATTTCTGAATTTTATTTTATTTTTTAACTTATTTCATCCATGCAGGCCAGTAAAGCCACTAAGACACAACAGGTTACTGGGTTTTGGTAGAATAAGAAACAGAAACATTACAAATGAGCGGGAAGAAAAAAAAAGAGTAATCAGGAGATTAGTAGATAGCGATTGGCATTGTATTTAAATATTTGAAGATTACAGTTGAATAGAAAGCATGGAGCCGAAAAAAATTTTTTTTTTCATGAACCGGAACTGCGAGAAAATAAATTGTTAGTATAGAATTTACAGTTGCATCTAGTAGGTTGAATTTGGATTTGAACACTGACCACAAGCAAGAGAGAGAGAAAAAAAAGTTAATTCACTAAACTCGCAAGTTGTTAATTTTATTTACATAGTTATATTAGAAATTCAGACAGTGCAAGCTGGCCTCTTTCTTATCTGTAACGAACTATATTTCTAAAAATATCTGTATCTGGTAGTGTCTCACTCGATAAATACAAAGAGAATAGCAAATGCAGAAAAGATAAAAGAAGGAATGAAAGAGAAATAGAGAAGAAAATTACAAAATGAAGCAAAGAATGATAAACGCGCCTTCGAAAAATATTTTCTCGAAATAAACATGGATTTCTTTCTTGTCTGAAGTGGCCGCCGAAAATATGCAGTAATCTTCTGCAACATGCAAAACAGATTCAAACGATTTATACAAGCATTTTCATCGTTATCTGTTTTCTCTGCTCATTTCAGTTAAAGACCACAGACAAGAACTTTTTTTTAAAAAAATGAGTTAGTTAAATTTACCTACAAGTGAATGCACATCTTGATTTTAACGAACATATTTATTCTCGAAACGTTTGCGGTTAAGCGCTTTCAACCATATTTCCGGTCATTAAAAAAACTCGGAGAAAATGGTCCGACACAAAATATTGAACCTGCATCTCTTATTTATATTATTTACACTCGGATTATTGTCAGACATAAATTATCGAACAAACCTCGGTTATTTTCATCATTATTATTCTATTTTAAGTGAGGCACTGTGAATAACAATTTAAAATCCTGGCGTTTATTCCACTAATTCGAGCTTTATAGCTAAGACCCAACATGCTACGACCACAGAGTTAAATCACCCACATTTACTCTTTATTCCATTTGTATGAAAGTTCCATTCAGACAACTTTTTCTCCAAGAACTGTTAGTCGATAAAAGAAACTTCCACGAGAATGCTTCCTTGAACAATATAACTGTCATGGGTCCTTACCTATAACTACAGAATGAACTCTTCCTAACACTATGTATACTACGCCTCTAAAGAGAGAGAGTCAAATCGAGCCGAGCTTCTCGGCTTGACGGTCGAACTCTCTGCCTCTGAGCAGAGAGGAACCCGGACGAGGCTCCGCCCAAGGGCAGAGTCTCATTCGGGGAGGTTGACCAACCTGATCCTGTTTATACGGGCTCTACGGGCATTTTTTGGCCGAGCCTACGGGCTCGGGAAACCCACGTTAAACTCGGCCTTGTGCCACATGCAACCCTCATGGGAGGTTGGCTAGATACCGAATCAAGCCGAGCTTCTCGGCTTGACGGTCGAACTCTCTGCCTCTGAGCAGAGAGAAACCCAGATGAGGCTCCTCCGAAGGGCAGAGTCTCGTTCGGGGAGGTTGACAAACCCGATCCGCTTTATACGGGTTCTACGGGCATTTTTTGGCCGAGCCTGCAGGAAGTGCGAAGAAGCTGTTGGTGTAGAAGAGATTACATTTAACCGTTTCGACAATGAAAGCGTGGGACCGAGATGCCAGCCTAGTAGCACGCTTAAATTCATGCAATTTGGGTACCAGTGAAAGTAGCTTGTCACAGCAGTTGCCATGAAAATACTTGTAGAAAAGATAGAGGAAAGCCACAGTACGTGTCTGAGTGAGTGACTGTAGACGAGATACCAGATCAGCACCTATCAATTTGCATATCCGTCTCTGGATTTTGTCGAGGACACTGAGACGAACAGCTGGTGCAGCTAATCATATATCGCAGCAGTATTCAAAGCAATGCAAGGACGAATGGTCGATTTGTAGATTTGAAGGATGGACTCAGGCGAGAAAAACCTTCTGGCGCGACACAGAGAACCAACTTACCTTGCGATAGATGACGTCAAATGAGGACAAAGGAGGTTAAGAAGATTGTAATGCGCCAGTCGATCTACGTATGATAATCAAACTACCTCGAAAATTCCGATTAAAAATCCAACACCAGTTGTGAGAAATAAGTTTAGCGACGAAGCAGGACATTGAACATTCCAGTTGGACACTGGAAGCTGAGGTTTGTGTTGGGATGTCCATTTAGGATCCAACTACCCCATTGATAGGTCAATAAGGTAATAACTTGCTGTCTATTTTAGTGGCATTTTCGATTTAAATCTAATAATTTGTAGCCAGTGAATATTTTTGTTTTTCCTGATATAAGTCAAACTAAAAGAAATTCCTGATTGTATCTTTATTTTCTTCTTGTTAGAGTGAAAATCATAATTAAAGAACGGAAACTTCTGTATATGTCTAATTTGGCTAGGAAGCTAATCGAATATGTGTAGGCAGTGGAAATGTTATATTGATTTTCCAAGCGTAGCTGAGATGTGGCACAAAGACGAAAGTAGGAGGCACCCAGTGAGGATCGAACTCACTACTCATTCGTAATTGTTCTAGCGAGACAAGATAACTATTACACCGCCTCGAGATGCCCGTAGAACAGTTATAAATTCCAGCCTAGTCTTTTTTACTTTCGTATTAGTTTGGTTTGATTTGTTTTACAGCATATCAACCTGAATGGGTTATATAATGCCGACAACACTTTTATTGCTGGTAATATTTTTTCTCAGAAATCTATTGCTGGTAATATTTTTATTTAAAAAATGTATAGCTGGTAATATTTGTTTTCAAAAATGTATAGCTGGAAATATTTTTTTAAATGTAGAGCTGGTAATATCTTTTTTTTTTTTTTTAAAAAAAAGTATTGCTGTTGATTTTTACAAATTATTTCAGCTATTAAAACACTATTTTTACATTTTCATTATGTTTAACCCCAGTTTGCGGATTAACTATTTTCCCATAGCTGGGACCCTAAAAGGTGCTAGCACTCCGGGTCACGGTGGACCTGGGAACACTAGCAATTAAGAGGTGGTTCCACACTCCTCAAAATCTCCTTATCAGAGGACTTGCTGTTAGGTGTAGTTTATCGTCTTCCTCGGGATGTGGATGTAGATTATCGTTATACACAGGACGGATTTTCGTATTAATACCTTTGGGAAAGGCATGAACCTGTCCCTTTAATGCTATGACTGAAATAGCTGGATGGACTGAACTTTGTAGTTGATCGTGAAAAACATGTGTAAAATTGCATGACTTTGAAATAAATTATGCTAAAAGTTATCCGCCGACTAAGACGATCATTCCATCATTTCTAAACTTTCCTGTCAGCTGTGATTTTTTCTTTATTTTACTCTTTCCTGTATCCTCTTTCATAACATTTATTTACGTTTCGCTTCTGTCATCAAGTTCATTATGCTTTTCTAAATTTGTACATTGGCGACACCCTTTTTAAAAAACGGATAGGCTATTGTGTCGGTCCAGATAAAATAGACACAAAGGTTATTTTGCCGATAAATATAGATAATGTTTTAGAATTAAGAATATATTACATTTGAGATCGTCGGCGCAGTGGTTGTGTCAGCTGTATATGCAGGACTTGAACAACATAGAATCTATGGTTTGTGACTGTTGCCTTCTGTGGCTGCTCTTGAAGTTTATTGACAAAAGAACCATGCCCAAGGGCAAGTTTTGGATTGGCAAAGACTGTTATGCCTGAAATGTTTAAATCTTCACAGTCTGCTATATTTCTTTTTAATAATTGATCATAAATGAATGATTTTAATTTGTGTTTAACAATTGATGATGGGAAAGTTTTTTTCTTAAAATTGTCTTTATAATTGAGGGTGGAAATAAACTGAAGTGTTAAATGTGTACATTGCTATTTTTAACATTAACTGCCTTCATCATAATGAAATATTTACCGCCCAAATACTGGGTATTTATTTTACCGGTCTTAAAAGCATGTTTTTTTTTTTTTTTTAATTTTTTTGTTCATTTTACAAGGACCGGCAAAATAGCATTTTCCTTTTAAAAAATCTTTTTCTGACAAGCTTACTTATGTTTTGTTCAGTAAAGCTAAATATATAATTTCAAATGAATATAAAACGAAATAATTTAATGGAAAATTGATTTTCATAATTAAAGAACGGGTAATTAATTATTCGAAAATATCGCTCTACACAAATTTGAAGAGTTCCGTTCGACTTATGATGAGCATTCAAACATTGTTTTTTAAATTGCCATCACCTATTTTCTCGTTTTCGAATGACATAAAGAACATAATAGAACTTGACTGAAACGTCACTCGTGCTTGAAAAAAACAGAAGCAACAAAAATGAAAATGAATCCAATAAAAACTTTTCGATAAAAGGTTCTCTTGTCAAATTATTTTGCCGCAAAATTATAAATAAATAAATAAACAGGCAAAAGGCTGGAAAGTGCTGAAGTATTTAATTCTGTAAACTTCAATTTTAATAAAAAGAAATTGAAGACGACATTTCTCATTAAATTAAATCAATAAAATATTAAATTGAATTGTTTAGTTACAGGAAAAAAATCCGAATATTACAGTCGTGATGAAAATTATAAATCAAATTATTTTTTTAAAAATTAGGGTTACAACATTTGGCACTTACATCGTATTTCAAAACAAAATTATTTGCTTATAAGTTTGCATATAATTTTATTCAGAAAACCGCCTAATGTAATAATTTCATGAAAATACTTTCACTGGGAACAAAAATATTTTAACAATAAAGAGTAAACTATGTTTAATAAAGATTATAGAAAAGAAAAGGTGAGGACTTGGTATAACAGGACGCACTATTTTATCAATGAACCCAGCTTTTTATAGTAATGCTTTAAACTAAGAAACAAGAAAGTTATAAATTTTCTTTTCCATTTATGTGCCGTACCCTTTCAGGACGTAGGACACCATGTCTCTCTACTTCCCACTCAAGAGTCCTTTTTAGGTCCCCGCGTAACCTCTTACCACTGGCGAGTTCTCCAAAGAGGATCATACTTGGGAGTCGAGTTGCACGCATTCTGGTCACGTGACGGGCCCAGCAAAGGCGATTCTGAAGGATTGTAGCCTCGATGCTAGGGAATGATGTCCGAGAGAAAACCTCGTTGTTGATGATGCTAATTATAAAGGTTTGATATTACACAATATATTAACCGATTTATTTAGAAAAAGTTTATGACACTAAATATGGAAGTTTTCCTCGTGATTCTTACACCTTTGACCATCCTCCAACTGACTTGTCAAGTTTTCAAATTCTTGTAACATTTTTAGAGGGAAAACAAAATTGTAAAAAAGGTTAAAATTGATATTGGACGTTTCTTTGCATTGTAATCTAAAGAAATTCTACGTTTGATGGATTAACAATTTGATACTTCAAATGTAACATGTCGTTCTTTTGGCAATTAATATGTCTCTTTCAATAAACCAAATTATCCAGTCCAAATAAAAACTTTATACTGTTATATATCTTCAGTAGATTATAATCTTTGTCCTGAACTTTTGGACGGATTCTGGTAACAAAGAAAAAGAGTACTGAGCTGTTACGTGACCTCAGTCCTCTTTTACGGCAGCGAATATGGATGGTCTCCTCAAAGATGAAGAAGAGACTCACGGAGACGGAGATTTGGTTCTACAGGAAGAGGCAGCTAGAAGAAGAAAAAAAACTCCCAGAGAAAAAATACATTTTTTTTATCGAAACTGGTCAAACGATAGTTGGCATGTCAAAACACTTATAGATTCGTTTCCATAGACATAACAACGTCTCCGTGGCTGAAAATAACTTTTTGAATTAATAGAGTATACAATATCTGACATGGGCCAGATCGAAATTCATTTTAAAAGAGTAAAATCGATACAAAATTTACCTACTAGGATTTTAAGCAATTTACAAAGAAGCTAAATCATCAGAGTGTAAAAGTTATCGGTTATTTTGCCGTAAGAATTACAAAAGTAGCTTCAAAATGATCATATCAAAACTGAAAGAGAACTTTCTTTCCAACTTAAAACGAATAGTGATTTCAAAATGGATGTCATGTGGAGCCTTCAGTAGTTTGGTAAAATTTATCGGCGTGCAGAGATGTCAATTTTTTACATACCTATATACAATTTAAAGAGATCTATGGAAAATGCAATCTTTAATTATTAGTGTTAAATGCAACGTCGTTGAAATATTCTCGTATCCAAAGGATTGTACACTTCTCAAAAAAGAATTCTTAATAAAACAAACGATATATATGTAAAGTATAATTAGACAACTAGAAATGGGAGGTACACAAATAAAAATATGAACTTTGAATATTTCCTCCACAAATTTATTTGATCCACATTTACGTTAACTTAATGTTGTATTTAAAAAAAAATATGATTACCAGTTAAACATACAGAGTTGTTTGGCTTATATATATATATATATATATATATATATATATATATATATATATATATATTAGTTTGGTGCAAAAATAATGACGTAATAATGTCGTTTTTTGACGTATTTTTTAACGTCAAAAAACGACATTATTACGTCATTATTTTTGCACCAACCTAATATATCGTTTTCATTTTATCGATTGCACAGTATAGCAGGGTTAGTGGAACCCCCCCCCCAAAAAAAAAACACCATGTCGTAATTCACTACGCCAAAGATTTGGACGCGGCATGTTGTATTGCTTGGCATTCCTGCCAGAAGCTAGAATGCACACATTTCAGAGTGTTTGGGTGTCAATATGAGGACAGTGCAGAGGATTCAGAAAAAAGTTGGATGAGTCTAATGGTGATTACGAAGGAACGGCAGCTCAGAAAAATAACGCTGATCGTTCTGATAAGAAAAGAACTCCCGAATTTGTTGGTGAGAGCCTGAGACTCAATACGGAGGCATACCTGAAGTGCTTTGAAGAGGTAATGCTGGTAAGAGGTAATTACGATTGTAATACCAAAGATGAACTGAAAGCAAGCGTCATGGCAGCATTCACCAACTTAAACCAGAAGAGTTCGAAGTGGGATTGAAGCCAATGGCAATTTTATTGAATAAATTTACACTTTACTATTTGAAGATATTTTTGTGCAATTTTGCTAAATATATCTTTTCAAATGAGATGGCAAAGTTATTTTCATTTTTGAATAATTTAGACGACAACTTATCCATCGCAACCAGTGTGTGTGTGTGTGTGTGTGTATCATGGCAGCATGCTTTCATTAAAACATGTCTCATTAAATAGTTAAGACAAGATTTGTCTACTTATTTTTAAGAGGATCCTCTTTTATTTACGGACAAGCTTCCTCGTATCCTTATTAACGGAAGAAAGAAAGTTGCTATCTTGATGTATATTCATTTTATTCCGAGTACTTTCGACATTAGTACAATGGCATCTTAACATTTAAAAGGGCATGCTTGTCCACAACCTAGAAAAATTCTTCTTGAAAGTATACCTATAGTTTTCATGAAAATAATAAGCATAAACTAAAAATTCTTGAAGTTAATATATTAAAAAAATGAAACCAACCCCGAATAAAATTAATTATGACTACTGCACAAATGTTTTAAAATGTTTAAAGTAGATAGTTTTAAAATATTGAGGTTTTACCAAATAGTTTTAAATAGTTAAAAGAAATAGTTGAACATAACATTAACTTAGTTACCTCCCTTGACGGTACTGCACGTCATAGTGTAAAAATCGTACAGAACATAAGTTTAGCGTTTTTCACTTCACAAGTAAATATTTAATTTTCAGATGAACAAAACAATTTTGTTTTAGAATTAACAAGACCCTGATGATGACATTGTGCTAATGTCGATAGTGTTAGATATAAAAGAAATATACATCAACATGGTAACGTTCTTCTTCCTTTAATAAGGATACGAAGAAACTTGTCCCTATTACGAATAAGTAGACAAAAGTTCTTTAAATTATTTAGTGATACATGTCTTAATATTAATATATATATATATATATATATATATATATGTGTGTGTGTGTGTGATGTGTGTGTGTGTGTGTGTGTGTGTGTGTGTGCAGGTATGTAGAAAAATAGGAATGAACTCGTTAGGTAAATAATCCAGGGTTCGTTAGTATTTTTATTTTCATTTTTTTTTAAAAAAGTGCTCCATACAGACTTAGAGCTTAGATTATAAAGTGCGAAGGAATCATATTTAAAAAAAAATAATTATAATATATATATATATATATATATATATTAAATTAATTATATTAAATTAAATGCATTAGTTCTGTTTCCAAAATTCACTTGAAGATGAAACAGAACTAATGATTTTAATTTAATATAATTGAATTTGAAGATTTTGTTTTCTGTTTTTGAAACATGATAATTCCTGTGTGGCGATGAAACCATATTTTTAAATCAGTTAATTTATAATATTTATGTTCTATAAATTTCCATTGAGCACTGTAAAAATGAAAGTAGCAATAAAAAGATCGGATTACATATCTTACTGTTCTTCCTTTTTTTTTACTATAATATATATATATATATATATATATATATATATATATATATATATATATATATATATATATTAGGTTGGTGCAAAAATAATGTCGTTTTCTCAGATATGTTACTATGTGAGAAAACGACATTATTTTTGCACCAACCTAATATATATATATATATATATATATATATATATGATTTTTGAGTATTTTCATCCTTTCATTGGGGAATTCAGGCGGTAGTGTTGCCATTTATTGGTGTCAGGATTCTTTTTATCAAGTGGTAGTGTAAAGTACTCCAATAATGCATGAAAAATATGTCTAAAGATACATTTGTACAAAACTAGTATGATTGAAGACTAACACAATATAAATTTTGTATATGCTACAATGCCTGGTAAATTAGGGATATAGATTAAGATACTGAAAGGAATTTAGATTTTACAAGTATTTGGTAATTGGGTTGGTACCTTATAAAATCTAGCCGTATAAATATTATTGACAATATTTATATGCGGACTATTATGGGCTTTGCTTTTATTACAATTAAGTTTTGTCCCTTTTGTGAAAATAAATAAATGAATGAAGAACTGGAAATATTTCATTCCAAAACACAGGAAGTTGTTTGGCAGAACGAGAAATTCACAGGAATCTACATAAAAAGTTCTAGCTTCGAGTTCGCGCCTCCTTTTTTCGATATGATCGTCACAAAATCCACGCGAGAGACAAGTAAGCGTTAAAGATTTAAGCTTAAAATGCAAATGTCAGTCTCGAAAATAATCTTATTATCATGGTCCAGATTAGTACAGCATTCTCTTTGATACAGATTCAAAATCTCTTTTGACATTTTCATTACTTATTTAACAGACCGCTAATTTACTTTTTATGTTCCATATGAAATATTATCAAGACGCAGTTGACATAGTCCCAAGAGTACATTCTGTGAGAAAACAATGACAGACTGATAGACAATAGTAATACTAGAACTCTGAATTGGTTAACCATCTCACCTCGCAGATAAGAAATATAGCTTTCGCTTAGCTAGGTCAACTGCTGATGTATTAACGGATATTGCTAAAAAGTCTCTCAACCTTAAGCTAAGAATGGTGAATCTCTGTCTGTTGTTGTTGACATTTGGCAGGGTTTGGCATAGTGGACTTCTTCACAAATTAAAACATTATATGATTTCTAGACGAATTTTAGAACTGATTCAATCTTTCTTATCGAATCGCGAAATTATCATGAACGGACACTCTTCTATATTTTTGGGTTTTAATGCAGGCGTCCTCGCTAGCCCTATCCTTGGACCTACGTGCCTAATTTTCACCCGCGACCATCTTGATGGCACCAGTTCTTAATTCTGTATCTCTGCTGATGACACAACCATTTATTCCTGCCTTAATGTTAAGTTGGAGAGGCTCGATAATAGATTGACAACTGATCAAAAATTATCCATATCCTGTTGTTACATGGGGCAAGGAATGGCTTGTTAATTTTGACGCCTTCAAACCGAAACTACTCTCTTTTAATCGTCTGATATAACCCTTTTTACCTTCCATCAGCATGGCAGATACTAACCTCCAGAAGAATGACTTATAGCGCCTTCGCAGACAAACGTTTTCTGTTGACGTGAAATAGAAAGATTATATTGAGAAAAACTGTTAGGTCCGCTGCTAGGAAAGTTGTTTTAATGTGTCACGCAAGACCATGTCTCTCACCAGAATCTATCATACATATTTATAAGTCTACCATTTGTCTTTACTTTGAATATTATTGTCACATTTGGTCTGGTGCTCCAGCTATATATTTCTTGATAAAATACAAAGAATAATCTGCAATAATCTAGTATGTCGGCTTCAGTCACTTTCCACCGCCGTCATGTAGCTTCCATTTGATTTTTCTATAAAATATTTTCATATTAATTGTTCTGATGGCTTTCGTTTATGGTATGTAAACATTATGTCTTTAAGCACAGTACATGGTGGAGTAATGGATAGCGGCTCGGATTGAAGAATCGAAAAGTCGAGTTCGAATTCCAGTCGCATTCATTACATTCAGATACGTGCTAATACCATTGATAATAGTATGAATCCTTTTCTTCTCCCCTCAACTATGGGTAAATAGCAGGAGAGACCGAGTTCTATAGCCTGGTCTACTGCAGAAAGAAATGTCAACTACTGTAGGGAAAAAAAATCAGCCTCGTCAATCATGTACAGAAAGATAGATGATTGTCTAAGCGTGTATCATGCATGGCACACAACTTGATTGTCGGTTGAGTCTCGCCATTTAATAGTTGAAATGGCTCGATGTAACCGTAAGTTCTATGTTAACAGTTTCTTCTATCGCACTTCTCGCTTGTGGAACTCTCTTCGAGTTCATTGATTCCCACTCAACCAGATTAAATTTAAAAGTTTAAGTACGATGTTTTCTTAATTCTTGTTTTTTCTTAATGTTTTCTCTCTTTAATAGTATTATTCCTCATATTTTCTCATTCTGAATAACCCCTTGTGTCTTAGTGGCATTATTGCTTTGCTTGGGATGAAATTATTAAAGTAATCTTCATGTGTAATATTTTTCCCGGTTGTTATTTGGTAAATATTATTCGCCTTTTTTTTACACTCGGACTGTTTTCCTAATCATTGTTGTCGTTATTATTTTTCATCGTTCTTCCTCCAGGCCTTCGAACTATGACGTGTGTATAATAATTCAGCTGGAGTATTTTCAAAATAATATTAAACTCAAGCCCCGGGTCAGAGTCTTTTCTATGGGAGGAGCTTGTGGTAATTACACCAGCGCCTGAAGCGTTCCGAGGAAAGGAGAGTTCCTAGTTTTAAAGTGGAAAAATAGTTTAAGACGATCAATTTTCCACGTTGAGTTTTTGCTGTTAAACCCGCTTTAAATCTCGACCTGTGCCTCATTCACTAGCAACCTGCACTCCAAAGTCGACTTCCGGACTTCACTTGGTGCTTTTCGACCCTGGTTATCTTTAGAAAATTTCGAATTGAACCTTTTAATTTATCTGCTAATTTATCATACCGGAACAAAAAATATTGCTACCCTTAGGTTGATAAAACACAGCGAAGATAATTTCTTATAAAAGTCAATGTTTTCAGAAGAAAATTTCTATGAACCGACAGATGTGATTAAAATCTTCACGATATATTTATATTTATATATGTAATATAGAAACTTATAAGATTAAAAAATGTAAAAAAAATTAAAAGGAAAAGATGTGTTGATGGGGGATTAAATTTTATTTTGCAAACAAAGTAAGAATTTTGAAAGCTCTCAAGTAATATATCGCCAGGATTTCTAGGAATATAAATTTAAAAAAAAATATGAACACATTTTGTGTTCCCTTTCAGGATCTTTCACAAACCATTAAACGAAATACTTTAGAAGTTTATCGTAATGACTGATCATTATTTTGATTTGCACAATGTAGACAAACCCTGTGCCCAACAATTGAAATGGAAAGTAATTTATTTATGTGAAATATATTGAAATTCTGAGTCTTCTACGATAAACTTCTACGCAGGATCATGCACCATATCTACTTTCCTAAAAAACGACCCCTATTGGAATTTTGGGGTATTAAAAATCGATAGAGATAGTAGCAAAAATAAAAGAGATAGAAAGAATAAGTAGGTTAACTGATTTATACGTCTAGATACATCAGAACACCAAAATGATTTAATTTAAACTTAAGCCCCCCTCCAATGTATCTTCAGGGTTTTATCGATGTGAAATTGTAAACGCCATTTATTCGTGCCTTTTCCTTACTTATGCTATCTATAAAAACAATATTTAACAGAAAAATATTATCTTCAAGGATGGAACACGTAACTCGTAGTATATTTTTTATCAATTATCTCCTATTAATCTGATAGGTAGAATTTTATACCATAATTCTCCCATGAACACACAGTGACTGCACGCACACACACACACACACACACACACACACACACACACACACACACACACACATATATATATATATATATATATATATATATATATGTGTGTGTGTGTGTGTGCCTTGGTCTGTGTATGTGTGTGTGTGTGTGCATGCAGTCACTGATAAATTTCCTACATTTATAGGGAGAACATAATGTTTATAGATATAGACAATGAGGACATAAGTATCAACACTGTATGGTGAGTGCCTATACTACGGATACGAAATGAAGGAGATAAATGCAAATGGCAACTGCATATTGAGTTTAAGGGAAAATATAAATAAATACTTATCACCCGAAGCAAAGCGGGAGTGCCATTAGCACGCAGGGATTCACAAAGAATGTAAGAGAGAGAAATGGTTGGGTATAGTGGGGATTGACAAAAGGATAAAAGATGAACAGGATTCAAGAAAATAGAAGATGGCGATTGATGTTTCATTTAAATTTTTGAAGATTGTAGTTATCAGGAGAGCAAGCAAACGGAAGGAAATTACAAAGGCCGGAAGTGAGAGAAAAGAAACTGTTGAAGTAGAAGTGGGGGTTACATTTAACTATTTCATTAGTAAGGGGGTGGAACCTAGATGCCAATCTTGTAGCACACCTTAATTCGCGTAGTCGGAGCAGCGGGGAAAAAAGATCGTCAGTGCTGATGCCATGAAAATATTTGTAGAAAAGACTGAGGGAAGTCAGGTCACGTCGGTGAAAAAGTGACTGCCTTATAAAAAAGATTTTTAAATCTACAGTCGTTTCATATGCATAGATATGCATTTTATATATTTTGTATATTTTATACCTCGCACCTCTCTCTCAAGATCAGTATTTTTCTATGCACCCCCCAAAGCACCCCCATATATATATATATATATATATATATATATATATATATATATATATATATATATATATATATGTATATATATATAACGTTTATAGATATAGCTCATGTATAAATAAGTAAAAGCATACAGACGATCAACATCAAACTTAGAATCGGCCCGGTGGCTAGGATCAAAGTGTAGTATCTGTGCTTTGTGAGCTGCCGGGTCGGGTGTCTGTCGAACTCCCTGCTTGCAGGGAGGAACCCTGGCGTTGCTCCGCCGAAGGGTAGTGTTGCCTTGGGGGAGGTTGACGGAACTGCCCCCCCCCTCGGGGGTTTTTGATGGTTATTTATTTTTGGCTGGGCCTACGGGCTCGGAGATACCCACATTAAAAAGGCCTTGTGCCACATTCAATCCTCGTGGGTGGATTGATAAATACCATAAATAAGTAAAAGCAACAGCCACATTTGTGAAATATATGTATGCATTTCTGTGCGCCTGGTATTAAATAACGAGTTGGATTCACGAAACTGAGTATCAGCCATAAGCACTTTGGCTGTGCCTGTGGTGCAACACAGTGGCAATATCCTTAATTGGATCACAGCTGACATTAAATGAATAGAAATCAGAACGATAAAGCTTCTCAGTTGCCACTGCATCTATCATTCTAAGTTTGATGTTGATCGTCTGTATGCGCCCACATACGAAAGAGGCAAAGGATTAGTTCAACTAGAACTGCCTTACAACAATCGGTCTTCAAAGATAACTGGAAACTACAGAAGACTGAATGATGATCTATGTCAAAGGACATGAAAGAAATAAGAAATTTTATTCAGTCATAAAAGAAGCCAAAAAATTCAAAAGAGAATTTCAAGTGGGTGAAGAAGAGAAAATAAACCATAATGGCACCTATTGCGGCGGCAAGCATCGAAAAAAGATATCAAAGTAAATGTAATGTACTAAATGCAGGAACGATGGCAAGATAAGCCTATCCATGGCCAATTCTCTGCCCAAACAAGGTGATGAAGACACACCCCGTACCCATCACTAGTTACGTAGTGCAGGCTTAAAACCTGAAGCCAAAGGTTTTCTTGCTGCACAGGTCCAATGCTTGCTAAGTAGAAAGTTAGCAAGCACACATACTGAAAAATTATGTTAACCCGAAATGTAGATTCTGTGATAAATACCCAGAAACAATTGACCATTTTGTATCAGGTTGCCCAGTGTTATAAATCTCGTCATGAAAGAATGGACCAATATCTGCACTTGAAAATATGCAGCTTTTATGAGAAAGAAACTGTATTATGATATCACCCACATCACTCAGACCGGGGTACAAACATAGGACCTGTAACAATTTTATTGGAATTTTCAATACTCAGACAGAACAAAGCTATTCTCGCAGAAATCGTGATCAAAGACAAGAAAAACAGAATGTGATTTTTTATTGATATAGGAGTCCCTGCAGATTGAAATATATTTTTGAAGATCTTCATAAAAGCATCCAAATACAAAGATATGGAAAAGATCTAGAAAATGTGACACATGAGAACATAAATAATTTCAGCTGTAAAGTCCAGAGAATGATTGGAAAAAGGTTCCGATACATTTCATTGAAGGGATTCCTGAAAGTCCATGTCTTTAAGAAATAAAAAATATATACTCACAAGTACAATTCATACATTACGAAGGGCTTTATTTATGTAGAATGTGTGTTATCATAGATTGTTTTATATAAATGACCAGCGAAAGTTGTCATGGAACCATTTCTGATGTTAGGCTTCTGATTGCGACCAGGAAGGAAATGTGCATAAAACAGAAATCAAAAGATTTAATAATAATAATAATAATAATAATAATAATAATAATAATAATAATAATAATAATAATACCTTGTGCACGATCTCTCCAGGAATTCTCCAACAACTGTTCTGACAAAAACAGCTAAACTCTTGGAAAGCTTTCGTACATTTCAGGCTTTTGCAAATAGCTTGCTTTTGTTTAAGTGGGAAAAAACAAAAACTCACACCATCCGCTTCCTTTAGGTCATTGGTCATGAATCATCGTGTGATAATAAAACAAAGGCATAAACATAAGACATTTTTTAAAAATAATAATATGAATAAGTATAAAGTAATGAATGAAATCATTACCGGTGAAGTCAGGCTTTGTAAAACCGTTCTAAACATGAAGTCACTTATACGCTCCGTGTATATTTGAATCTGAATTGTGGTATTTCAAGAGTGCTCGGATGTAGACATCAGTATCTTGCC
>OZ010572.1:43463727-43483727 GCA_963932145.1 Acanthosepion lycidas | reverse complement strand
TAAAGCCACCACAATTCACTTATATTTGATACTGTTTGGAGCGTTAACATTTCGTAAGTAGGATCCCTACTCTTACAACGTTTTAAAGTTCTAGTTTACTTTTGACTCAGCAAATTCATCATATTAAAGATGTTTTTTTTATTTTTTTTAATATTTCGCGCTCCACAAATAAAATTCATTTTCTGACAGTAAAAGCATTCATATTTTCGCTAAAAAATTAAAAAAAATGTCTTTCTCGGCGTTTTGTCCAAAAAATAAATAAGATTTATTCTTGTTTTTATTTAGCAGAAAAAAAAAATTCTCTTTCACATTTTAAGGCGTATTTGCGTTTTCGGCGGCATATGGTTACGCAACACTGGGATAATTCTGAAGCTAACTTATGTTAGTATTATACGATATTTTAAGCATCATTTGTTTTTGTAATCCTGCATAAACCTTGAGGATTTCATTCATATTTACTAATGTAAAACTTTCTGTTCCGTCTCTGTTGCTTTTCTTTTTCTTTTCTAGTTTCTCCATCTGTCTTGTCATTCATTCTCTTTCTCGGTCTAATTTTTAACACTTTTCTCTTTCAGTCATTTATCTATCTATCTAGCGTGCTCGCTCGCTATCATCCTCGTCTCCTCCTAAAAAAAAATAAAATAAATAAAAAAAAGAAATAAAATGTATGATGCCGAAAAGACATTTGTAAGTCACTACTGAAAAATATTTTCTTTTCTTTTTTTTTTTGTTTACTTCTTTGTACTTTTTCTCACGTCTTTCGAGTTTCTCGATTTTTGACGTGTTTCACCAACAGTCGACACTCAAAAGAAACGGCTTAAGCTTCGCGCCAACAAAAAAAGAAAAAAAAATCACTGGGAAAACATACGTTGCTTCCATTAAGCGTGACATGTTGCCAACAATCTTAAAACTTACTGCACTTATAAAGCAAAAAAGAAAATAAAAATCTTGGAAATATAACTAAATAAAAAAATATATATCCCATCCGTCGTTGTCAAGACAAACATTACATACACATTATGAATCCCCATTTGTCACGATTAACTTCATTAAATTATAACAACTACAACCAGCTTTGTTGATATCAAAGTATATTTCATTATGTCGGCTTATGCAGGAAGATTCTGTCTTTATTTCTGGATATTTTATTTGAAAACTTAGACTTAAGTCGACATGACATCACACGCTTTTTAACAAAGAAATAGTCATTATCAGACAATACGCGTAAAAGACTTAGTCTTAAAATTGTGTCGCATGTCTACTGCTGTATAACATATAGTGATTTTCCAAGTGTACCTTAGGTATGGCACAAGGCCGAAATTAGAGGGAACCCAGTGAGGATCGAACTCACTCGTAATTGTTCTAGCGAGCCAAGCTTGCTAAGCATTAAACCGCCTCGAGGTACCACCTGCTGCATGACATATACATTACTATCTTGTTTTCTTCACTAATATATTTATACACGAACATGCCTCATACATATTTATTATAGCTCCTTGTGACTTTTGGTTTCAACCGGTTGTATTATTCAGGTCAACATGCTTTTCTTGGTAACTATTCTCACAATGTTTCGGTTATTGTACTCACTGGTCGTCTTCAGTAGCCTGTAGTTAACTTTCTCGGAATTTTGAAATGAAGCCCTTATTTAATTCACCGGAGTAAACTGTATTCATTCCGTTTACTACTTATATTTAGTTTTCTAATTGTTAGTTCAAGTCCTTGATCGAGTAATGTGGAAAGTTATAAACTCTGGTTCAATTGGAGAAACGGACAAGCAAAACACAAGGCGAATAGACTAGAAAGACTTAAGCGATATTAAAATATAGCCTAAGCATCGAAAGAACGAAATGCGCGCGCGCACACACACACACACACACACACACACACACACAATGAACTACGTTGTGGTTGAAATAAAGGGTTTAGGTCAAAATTTCGAGATACTTAACAACTCGACATACACCTGAAGAAAGCTGGATGGTAAGAAGTTGGTTGGTTGGTTGGGTTTTATGGCATATCAACCACTGTCGGTCATTTAATGCCAAATTAAGGTATATATATATATATATATATATATATATATATATATATATATATATATATATATATATATATACACCTATACATATATTAAATATACAGTACTATCAAACATATAGCTGGCAAAATTATTGTTTCAAAAACGCATAGCTGGCAACATTATTGTTTCAAAACACGCATTGTTGTTTCCAAAAAACGTATAGCTGGCAACATTGTTCTTTCCCAAAAACGTATAGCTGGCAACATTATTGTTTCAAAAACATAGCTGGCAACATTATTTTTTCCAAAAAACATTATCTGAAGCCTTGTTGTTGGACGTAGTTTATCGTCATACCCAAGACCCGGATGTAGTTTATCGTCGTACCCAGGACGCGATGGTAAAAAGGCCGAAACGTTGTGAGTATAATAACCAAGATGAACATTCTGCTCTGAAAATGAAAATATGACATATATATTATCATTAAAAAAAATACCAAAATGAATTAAATTTTTGTTTAAGAAGATTTTGCCGCTTCTGTTGGACCAATGAGGTAGATTTGGTAAAATTGCATACCAGTAACGAGACCTATCTGGAAAGGATACAGAGCGTAATGAAAGTGATCCATTTTATCCCCACTAATAGCATTACGCAATGTGTAAACGCAAGCAGCTAATTTCGAACTCTAACTTACCATGTTAGTAACCGTTGCGACACTTCGTTCCTTCGCAAGCACATCGAGACAGAGAGATATTTATCTTATTATTGACCAGTATTTACGAGGAGAGAAGACGGTGATCTTCAAAGATAGGACCGTGCCTGTCGATAATAAAAGACATTCTTGGATCTACTAGAGTTTTATCTCTGTTCGAAAAACGACCATTGTCGCCAGTAGGAAATTTCTGCAGTCACGTTAATGAAAGGAAAAAAAAAGAATAAAGAACAAACAGTATAAGAATATTGATGTGGTCATATCTTCTTAAAGCAAAAGAAATCACAATTACTGTTTGATAAAATTCATTCTATATATTTAGTTTAATCTAGAATCGCCTTGTGTTTCCCGTTGCTTTTCGCTTGTTCGTTTCTAAAATTACTCGATCAAGGACCTGGACCCATGACAGAAAACCAAATAAGAATGGAAAGCAGAATTAGGACAGCTTACTCCGGTTAATTTAATAAAGGCTTCAGCTCAAAATACCGAGAAGGTTACCGACTGTCATCTGAAGACACCTGGTGAGTAAAACAGCCGAAATTTTGTGAGAATGGCAACCAAGATACGTCAACAAAAAAACAAAACAAAAAACAAAACAAAAAAACAAAACAAAAAACAAAACAAAACAAAAAAACAAAACATAAAAACCAAAATCCAAGCTTGAAAAGAAAAAATAACGAATTTATCCATGGTGCATTTTCGTACATAATACATTAGTGAAGAAAACAATAACATTTCTAAAGCTTTAAATGGTGTTCCAATAACTTAGACCGATTTTAAATATGAATTAAGTTTAAGCGTCTAATGATTTTTTTCTTTTTCTTTCAAATTTGTCGGACGTTTGGCCGATATTATTTTTCACACATAATTGCTATGACTTAAATAACATAATCCAATAGGGAAATAAATAAATTGTAACCAATAACACTGATTTATTTATTACTGACTTTGATCCATCTTAATGAAACACCCTTATATATAAACCGATTTAATGAAACTGCCTTTACAAGACTGATATGAGACAACAATTTTAAGACCTATTACATTATAATTAATATTTTTGCTAACAAGCGTTTTATGTCATGTCGAGTTAGGTAGATTAATTCTAGATATTTCAGTTTAATTAAGTAAATAGGTATCGAAAAATATTTTGCGCCACCCTTCTAAGCGGGAAGAAGCTGACTTGAAAATCAACGTTTACATTTAAAATCGTTCCAAGTTATTGGAACACCATTTAGTATGAAAATGGGTCGAATCGAAGAAAAACGAACACACAATAAGTTTTATTTACTCTAGATATACCAGAAACGGTTGCATTTTTCTAGCTTTCTTCAATATCAGCAAATCCGTACAGTTTTAGACGCTCTTGTCACAAGGCACTATTATTAAAACTTAATTATTTTAGGGACTGAAGATAAATATTGGTATAGTGAATTGTTTAAGCTTGCTTTGTTGCTAATGTAGTTGAGCACGTCAGTAAACACTAGACTCAAACAGCGTGTTAAAGTTATCGTCTCCTCATCTCCCACGGAGAAGCCGTTTCAGGCACAAAACTGAACACGTCTACATCGCTTGACGAGTAAGAAGAAACTCACTCAAACCTTTCTCCTATCTCTTTCCTGCACTAGGTCAGCCAATCAAAATCGATTTCCTTATCATGGATTACATCTGACCCCAAGTCAGCCTCCGGATGTCGGAACTGTGATACATTTCGCTTAAAAATAAAATTCGGCTAAACTATTATTTAACAGCTATACTGTTATATAAGAGTAAGTGTCACTGCTGACACTGTGGTTTGAAACTAGATCACCAGTGAGTAACACGCGCGATTCTATTACTAAGTTGATCAGGTGATCATAAAGGCAATGGATAAATAGGAAGTAGCGTTATGTCTATCCGGTCATTGTTCACGCTTCCTGTCTATCCACTATTGCTATTCGTCCACTCTCTCTTTACTCTATTATTGCACGGATTACAATTCACTTCTGATCATTATACTATTTGGCGATTACTACTTGAACAAGTATTACTAGGGCGGATATTATTGGAAAGCATTACTACTAGTACCGGCGTCTACGATATCTCGAATATAACTAGCATTTTTGGAAGTGATAACAAGCTTTCACTTGACAGAGCAAAAATGACAAGCGAAGCCATCCAACATCACAAAAATGGAAACGAATCACAAAACAGACTTCATGAATTTAAGCCAGCTTTCGTTTCACAATCATTTCCGCTCATTTGAACAGGAGTAGAGGTTTATGCCATTTTTAAAATTGCCTTTTCGTTTCCTTCTAAAGTATTTTAATTCCCTTTCACTTCCATTATCCTGTCTACATCTCAGTGACATTATTGCCTTGCTTGAGGTGAATTGGTTAAAAATATGTTTACATTAATGGCAAGATTTCATCATTTTACAGTTGAAGTGGCTTCAAGTTCTATGCTAACAGTTTCCTATGTCGCACTTCTCGCTTATGGACTTCTATTTCGTCATCTTGCTTTCCAATCAATTTCAAACATTTAAATGCACTGTTATCCGTTATCTTGTCTTTTTATTTTCTTTTATTGTTATCTCTCCTTACTAATATTTTCTTTTTCCCATATTCTCTCACATTCAGCAATCCTTTGCTTCTTAGTGGCTTTATTGTCTTGCTTGGGGGCGAAATGATTAAAAAAAAAAAACCAAAACAAAGCTAAAGTGCTTCTGTCTAGGCTTTGAGGAATTGTGTTAGCAAAAGCATCGCAAACTTCCAAAATGTTTTATCTGCCTATTTTCACTGAAATGCCTTGGCTAATTCTGTGAAATTTCTTTTCAAGCAATGCTGCTAAGAACGTTTATTCATTGTGTCAACCAAGCAATTCTTCTTGTGAAAATCTAACTTGCACATATAGAAATCTACTTCTCGTCTGTGCATTGACTATAACTTATATATCTAGTCTGGTGCTTCAACTATATGTCTTGGAATCTTTGACAAAATTCAAAGACCATTCTATAATGCTACAGGTTCTGACCTGGGATCTCGTCTTCGATCACTTTTCCACTGACGTGTCGTGAATTCGGTATTTCTGTTCATGGCAGTAGTTATAATTAACCTTCCTCCTTGGCACCTCGACCACAGTAACTTAAGCGTACTAGTTGATTGGTTATTAGGTCTGATGCTTTTATTGGTGAAATTGCGAGATAATAACAGTAACAGCTATTCTGATAGTTTCTTTTCTCAACTGTGGGACACACTTCCAATTTCATGCTTCCCGGCCACAATATTCAAAAATTTAAATGCAACGTCAAACGCCATCTTCTGTCTTCCTGAATCCTGTCCTTTTGATGTACTTTCCCCTAACTAAAGACTTCTCATTCTCTCCCGCTCATAGTCTTAGTCGCATTATCGTCTTGCTCGAGGTGAAATGATAAAAAATGTCCAGCGGAGCCGCATGGGAGGATAATCTTCGCAGTATGATATTAGAATATCACTTCCTTGATTAGTCGACCACAGTTAAGATTCAAACCTGACTCTCACAGCCGGAACATTAACGCTCTAACTACGAAAATATACAATCCCTAAAGCCCCCAGTAACACTTAATATATCAATACTTATTTTGAATAATTGTTTGAAAAATATGAAAAACTTTGTCACATAATTACCGAACTCTCTAGAATCAGATCTCTGAAAGAATCAGTGCATATGCTTGTCTAGTTCAGCCTCCCATAGAAAGAAAATACAATCCCGCCACGCGTAACGTCGGTTCCCTGTGACATTTCTATAAATACATTATGGTAACTGTTCTGAAGAACATTACTTTATGGTACATAGACTTTTTGAATTTAAGCGTAGTACTCGATTGGTTGGGAAGGTTTCATCATTTTACAGTTTAAATGGCGAAATCTAAGCCTAATTTCTATGTTAACAGTTTTTTCTATGGCAATTCTCATTTATGAAACTGTGTTCCGGCTTCTAGCTTCCCAATCAACTTTAATCTTCAAAAATGTAGATGCAGTGTCAATCATTATCATCTGTCTTCTTAATTCTTTTTATCTTATTATTACCTTTTCATAATATTAATCTCTTTTTTCATATATCCTCTAACACTCAGTAACCCCCTTGCGTCTTAGTGGTTTTATTGTCTTAATCGGGGTGAAAGGGTAACACTAAGGATATAGCAGTCGTTAATAAATAAAGAGAACAACAGCAAGGCTTCAACAGCAGCAGAAAAATGGTAGTGTTGTTAGACAAGCGCGACAAGCAGCTGATTAGTGTTAAGGCTACATCTTCTATAATACAATTTTCATGCAAGATAATATAGTTGATTAAATCGTTAGTTCGTGAACTTCATTATATAGTATCTGTAAGTTCAATCTTTGCAACTTAGATTCAGTGGCATAACTGAACATGATGGTATAAGAACGACATGAGATAGATTGGCAATGGAATGAGAACAATCTATCCCTGTCGATTAAATAAAATGTTCAATTCGAAATTCCTTGAAGTTTATCTGTATCGACAAGCAACTAAAGATGGTCAAAGGACAATAATTGTAAGGATAATAGTTCGTATGCCTGTAGGTTTAATATCATTTACCGAACACAAAAATGAAAGATATTACATACGGGTCAGCTAGTTAAGTGCTATAAGCGATACACGCTTGGGCGATCATGTCTCTTTCGATGGTAGACGAGGTAGAAGTTTTCCCGCAGTAGGTTGCCATTTCGGTAGACTGGTTGTTAACCAAGGCTACAGAACCCAGTCTTTGCTGTTACAGGAGACAAAATATTAATTGACGACAAATTATGACTTTATCAATATAACACAGAAAACAATATTCATCGCAAAAAAATAAATAAAATACTCGTCTGTTAAATGGCATACGTGTTACACAATTGATCGATTATTTCTCTTTCGATGCCTGATTGACTAGGTCTACGTTTTCCTGCAGTGGGTTGCCACTTCTTTCTGCGGTAGACTGCTTGCCAATTGATATAGAACTCAGCTTGTCCTTTTATTCAACCCATAGAAGCTTTGAGGAGAAAAATAGATTTATACCTTTGCAGTGGGGTGGTATTTGCGCGTAAGTGAATGTAACGAATTCTACTGGAACTCGAACTCTGCTCCCGGATTTATCATCCCAAGCCGATATCCATTACACCACGCCACATTATAATGAAAACTTTCTCATCATCAACTATTGACTGGAAGTCTGTTATTGTTTTATCGTGAAATGTGTTCCCTAGCTAATACTTAATATGCAGCAAAAAAGCGAATTGGTGGTCTGTGTAAATAAATAATGAAAATGGCTGAATTGGTTGTAAATGTATATCAGACAGAATGCTGTACTAATCTGGACAATGCTAAGATTATACTGGATATTGACCTTTGCATTTTAGGTTGAACTCTTTGAAGCTTAGTTGTCGCTCGTGTGAATTTTATGATAATCACCTCGGGAAAAACGACGCCATCTTGAAGCTAGAACTTGTATGTAGAAGCCTGTGTATTTGGGATTATGACAATCACTTCTCTGTTTTAATCTCTGATTATTTGAAAGTGTTTGGCATCGGAATGAACCACTTCAAATTCTTTTTTTCTTTTTTTTGCTTTGGCATACATTATTGCTCTGTTCATAACTGTTCACAGAATATATTTGCTTAGATTTGAATTTCATTTTGAGATACTGATTTGACCAAGATAATAAGAGCAGTTATAGATTTTTCTGAAAAGCCTACAGTTAATATAATTTGTATTTATGAATTGGCGGCTGAATTCACCATATGTGAGCTCATATAAATGGGAAAGGAAGCATAGCATGCAACCTGAGAACATCGAAACTCGTTTAATATATTAAGTTCAGTCTCAAATAATTTTCATTTTTTTATCAGTTTTATTTTCAAAAATGAAGTACAATTACACTTTATTCAATTATATTTTCGCTATTGTTTGTAATGACGTACCGTCGTTTATCGGGCAGATTTTGGCAAATTCGAAGCTTACTTTACTGGATCAGTTATGACTTGACCACCACTGAGTGCCTCATAATTGACTCTTTCCATATAAAATCACACTTAGCAAATCCATATCAGGCAACTCTTCGATATATTTCGAGCTAAATTCCGTATGTTTCGATGTGAATATATTTTCGGCAACCTATTGAATCTAGTTTTTATTCATAAAGGTTTTTCCCCATAAAGGTGTTTTGCAGCGATCAAAAAAGGTAATAACCGGCTGTTGCAAGGTCAGGTGAATATGGCTGGTGGAACAGCCGAATTCATAACTTTTGTCCTGTGTATGCGGCTTTGTGTTGTCATGGAGGAGAAAAAGGTTCTTATTAACAATACCAGTGCCTTTTAGGCCAAACATATATAGACATTTTTCAGCTGCTGGAGAGTTAAAGGTATATTTAGTGTCGCATTGCACTTTAAGAACAGATAAAAGAAATAACACAAACTACGGCGGTTTTCTTACACAATTTTGTAACAGCACTAAGAAATTGATCCGCGAATTTAAGAGGATTAAAAGAAAAATAAATAGACATGATATGTCAAAATCGTTCAACCAAACATGCTTGAATGAATATATGCTGCCTAGTCATGTATCATGTGCATTCGAATCTTAAACCAACGTTAGTATAATTAGTAACGTTCCGAATTCAAATTTTTCAGGTTGGCATGGAATCTGTTAATTTCTTGAAACTTGGGATGGATGCGTCATACCTCCTTGAATTCGAAACATTGTTGCTCAGAACAACGTCAGACTAGTGAAAGAATATTTTTAAAAAGTTCCAAAAATTTATAAAAAAATTAAAAACCAATGAACGTGTGGAGCAGATAATATTAAATGACAGCTGAAGAAACCTTACGTTTGAAACCCGGTTCGAGTAACCGGTGAATATCATATCGTATACAATATATATATATATATATATATATATGGTCATCCAAAGACAGGCTGTTTCGCTGTATCTCAACTCTTCAGTGTGGCTAGACACGCGATTTGGCATCAGTTGAAGACACGCCGCGAAAGGAGGGTTTTTTTTTTACACATAATGTACATTATCAACTGCCGGAGTGCTCTATCCATTGCGAAGCGCTGAGCATTATAGCGGCAGCTGCCGTTAAATACCCTTTCTTCCAATGTGATATATATATATATATATATATATATATATATTAAGGAGCAAGAATTCATTCAAATTTACCCAAGTAGGTCTATTTTTTTTAATCAAAGATATTTTATTTTCCAAATTTTCGAACAAGAATCTGTACATCAAGATCGAAATTGTTGTTAAAGTTCATGCATTTTTGCTTTGTTCAACACACACACGCACACACACACACACACACACACACACACACACACACACACACACACACATATATATATATATATATATATATATATATATATATATATATATAAGATATTAAATTAAACAAATAGATCTGGTTGGGTGAATTTAAATGATTACTTACTCCTTAATATCTATCTATCTATCTATCTATCTATCTATCTATCTATATATATATATATATATATATCAAGAAATATAGTTTTGAGTTGTGATCTATTTATGGGATAAAGTGCGTCTAACATGAAACAGCCTGTCGCCTCTGAGTACTGAATTCAATGTTCACTTATATATATATATATATATATATATGTGTGTGTGTGTGTGTGTGTGTATGTGTGTGTGTATGTGTGTGTGTGCATGTGTCGATGTGTGTGTGCATGCATGCATTGATAAATCTGCTACATTTATAAGGGAAGAGCTCTCCGTTACGGAGACAGAATGTTTATAGATATAGACAATGAGGACATAAGTATCAACACTGTATGGTGAGTGCCTATACTACGGATACGAAATGAAGGAGATAAATGCAAATGGCAACTGCATATTGAGTTTAAGGGAAAATATAAATAAATAAATTTCACCCGAAGCAAAGCGGGAGTGCCATTAGCACGCAGGGATTCACAAAGAATGTAAGGGAGAGAAATGCCTGGGTATAGTGGGGATTGACGAAAGGATAAAAGATGAACAGGATTCAAGAAAATAGAAGATGGCGATTGATGTTTCATTTAAATTTTTGAAGATTGTAGTTATCAGGAGAGCAAGCAAATGGAAGGAAATTACAAAGGCCGGAAATGAGAGAAAAGAAACTGTTGAAGTAGAAGTGGGGGTTACATTTAACTATTTCATTAGTAAGGGGGTGGGGCCTAGATGCCAATCTTGTAGCACACCTAAATTCGCGTAGTCGGAGCAGCGGGGAAAAAGTTGCCATGAAAATATTTGTAGAAAAGACGTCGGTGAGAAAGTGACAGATATATAAACGGATTGGTAAATCAAAAGTTGTTTCATAGGCATGGATATGCATTTTAAATATTTTGTGTTTGTTACACCTAGCACCTCTCATTTTAGATCTGTATGTTTCTATGCACACGCACACATACGTATATACACACACACACGCACACAAAACAAACACACACACGTGCGCACATACACAAAAACACACACGCGCACACACACACACACATATATATATATATACATATATATAACGTTTATAGATAATACAGAGGCAGAAACATCAGCCACTTTTGTGATATATTA
This sequence comes from Acanthosepion lycidas, assembly GCA_963932145.1. NCBI lineage: Eukaryota > Metazoa > Mollusca > Cephalopoda > Sepiida > Sepiidae > Acanthosepion > Acanthosepion lycidas. Next base: position 43,472,399 of record OZ010572.1, on the reverse strand, counting down.
TTCGGAGTCTAGAAAAAATCAATAAATTTAATAGACATAAAATGTCTGTTTTTTAATAAGACGTGTTTACAAAAACAATTGCTCTCAAGATATACATACATACGTATGTATACATACATACATATATATATATATATATATATATATATATATATATATATATATATATATATATATATATATATATATATTTATTGTGTTTGTGTTGACTTATATAGTTATATATTCAGCCATAACTAATATATTGAATTAATTTTCTGTCACATAAACTTGCAGATCAAAAAGAGCACAGTTTTCTTTACGGTGACTCGTTATCTAAATGGACTAATTTTCTCTTTTCATTTATTTTTTGTTGCAATGAATTATTGTCTGTCAAATTGACCCTGTTCACGTCTCAATTGACATTTACTTAAGTATATACGCGAACATTATGTTTAATGCACTATTCTTTTTATCTACCATCGTCCGTATGCATAAGCGTATGTACCAATATTTTGAAAAAACACACATATTTAGAGTACGTGTGTGCTAATGGAGATTCGTGTCTGTATACAATATTATATGACATAAAATCGCCTATGTTTTTCTCTCTATATATGCGTCTATCAATATATATATATATATATATATATATATATATATATATATATATATATATATATGTACAGTGAGAGAGAGAGAGAGAGACATATATACAGAGAGACTATGCGTCTATAAATATATATATATGTGCGTCTATCAATATATATATATATATGTGTGTGCGTATGTGTGTTTGTGTGTGTAGGCACCTATATAAAATTACAATCCTAGAAGCATATAAAAATTGACGTTTCAAAATCCATAATTTTGTTCTGAATTTCTTTCTATCAATCCAAGTAAATACTATATATATATATATATATATATATATATATATATATATATATATATATATATATATACACAAATCTGCATAAATTCGCATATTTGTATGCATATAGTATATATGCATATATATATATATATAGTATCTGCGATGTGTGTATATAATATATTTTTTTTTCGAAAATGTATATATGAGATAATTGTATCCTTTATATATATATATATATATATATATATATATATATATATATATATATATATATATATATATATGTTTATGTATATTGCGTTCCGAGATGAAACAGTTCGGTGTCGATCTTTGTTTTTACTTACATATATATAATATATTTGATAAATAATATATACAAAAGTGGAAGCTGATGTCAACACTGAGCAGCGACAGACTGTTTCATTTTTAAATTCATTCGTCACGTAATCTTAACGCAATTTGTGCGCAATTTTCATAGCCTGAATATTCGTTCAAACCAGAAACAGATTGTCGCCGCTCGGTGTTGCCTTCACTGTCTTCTTTTACATTTAAATACGCTGTTTTATTGATATTGACAACTTTTACCCATAAGTATAGCATACTTTAAAACTATTAGTTTGATTTAATATATATATATATATATATATATATATATATATATATATATATATATATATGTATGTATGTGTGTATGTATGTATGTATAGATTTATATATAGATAGATAGTTAGATGCATCATCTATATCGGCAATGTATGTATAATATTTTACTTCTGATGCAATTCCTGAGAGGCATTACAGGTAGAGGGCAACTGAATGTGATTGTTTTATGGGCGTAGGTTAAGCTTATAATATTATGTAGGAAATATAACAGCTGAACCTAGTTTTTAGGTTAAATTTCTAGTGATAGGGAAACATCCACTCAAGAATTTACTCCATAAAGAGCAGTTCTTTAATATGGGCTGAATACGAATGGAATTTGGATGATTCATCCTAGTTTACAACCCTTCATCTGTCTGAGCTGTGAAATTCGAAGCTGGTGGAACTAAACAATTTAACTCGTTAGAACTTTTTCCATAGAAATAACAATACTGTAGTGCGAGTATCCAGAGGTTTGCGACATTACATCAAGAGGTTGTTCCGGTTGAACCTTCTTGTTGATCATAGACCGAAAGAGTTTCCTTATGGCAGAATGGAGGTTAATGGTTCGATATCGCAATGAGGCTTAGCGCTCACACACATTCTTGAAAACAGGGCACACAGCTGACTCGTTCTATAGATTTGGAAAACATTTCTCCATCAGATATCTGTTAAACAGTTTTCTCAATTTTGGATCTAACTCTGGACTAATGTCCTTAAGAACAACAATCGGGATGTTATCCGAAACGTTAGCATTTTTAGAGTAATTGTTTTTATGATATTGTCCATTTCCTTATAAGACACTGATTGACTGAGTGTTACACTCGGTTGAAATTTACAAAATTGATCTCTTCAATTTGGAATTTCTTTAGCAAAATATTATTCTCAAGTGAAGTTGCTTTTATCTCTTTTTCTAGCATTGATAGTGGCGTCCTTCCTTCCTAGTTTGTTTGATGTTGTATGGAATGTCCGTATATCAAATATGCCATTATTTTCTTTTCGAGTTCCATGTGATATTTATTTCAGTTGTTGCTGTTATTACATGTCCTCAAGTGATACCGTTTTTTGTTAATTGGCAGTGTTCTCTGCGATTCTGTAGCGCCAGTTCACAAGATTCGAAAAAGTATGGTCCTCGCTGACACTCTCAGTTTTCATTCGCCCTAAGCCATTTTAAAGCTTGATCTGAGAAAACGGTTGTACATAGCTGAAAGATTCAATATTTCTGAACGCGTTTGTTTCCTTGCCTGGCATCCATATGAAATTCCCCATCAGACGAAGTAATTTAATGAAATGACTTGAGTTTTCAGGTTAATATTTTCTTTTTATAGCAATTTGCGGTGTTGGGCGAAACTATCCCTAGTGCAGCCTATTCTCTGTTCAGTTTCCTTATTCCCTGTGCTAAATTTGATATAACCGATCCATACACCGAGTTATTTGAAATGTTCGATATTTACTTAATCAACATACTGAATTTTTTTTATAATGGATTCCATCACTGCTTTCATCCCAAATCTAATTCATAGTTTCATGTTTTGAAGGGTTTACCCTCTGCTATATTTCTTGGAAAACTTAGTAGAGACTGTTGATTTTTTATTGAAGATCATTTTTATCCCAAATACGAATACCTATATTGTCAGCCTCAGTACATTGGCATCGGGGAGGAAAGCAGTATCGTTGCCTTCTATTAGTAGATTCATTTTGGATGTGATATGGAATGCTTAAACAATTATGGCATAATCTAGGAAATGATGAAATAAATTGGGGATCCCATTTTCTCATTGTCGTATACTTGATAAGGTTTGATATCGTATCGTATTGGAACTCTCCTGTATGATTTTGTAAACCGATGTACTTTCTATATTATATCTTCAGTTGAAGGCGATTTTTAATGAATGGGTAGAAGTAGTCTCATGTGCTGATGTGAGGCCGATATAGCAGTTATACTAATTTTCCAATGAAGAGACATATAATCTCTTAGTGTTATCAAATGACATATTACATTCTTTACCAGAACGAAAACCAAATTGACTTGTGTGGAGTTGACTTTCAGAAAATAATAATAGCCTAATTAATAAAATCTTCATTAATGTCACCATAATTAATCTAGTTATGATACATCTGTACGTGTGAGGGTCGTGGGGACTAACTTTTTATTCCTATAGAGCATTAGTTCGCAATAAACACCGATTTTGGGGTACGTTTCTGATTCCAAATTGAGTTGTAAGAAGTTGACTTGCATAAAACGATGAGAACCTAGTTAATGAATTCTTGATTAATAATTTTCCCATAATTAATCCACTTATAATAGATCTGTGCATGTGATTGTCGAGATGACTAAATTTTGTTTGCATAGAGCATTAATTTGAAATAAACCGCGGTTTGGGGATGCATTTCTGATTCCAGACAACCTTCATGAAACCAAGATACTTGCTACTGAATTTGTGGCAAGGATTGATTTATTGATCTGTTTATTTAAAGGCATATCAAAATACCGAAGAAAGGGAAACTATTTTCAAGCGTTCACCGATAATGTTAAGTGATAATTTATTATTACTTAGTTTTCTTTTTATAGCTTTCTCAACTTGCACATCAGCAGGTTCGTTATTGTTTCTGTTTGGAAAAGGACATCGTAATGATTGGATATATATTTGTACGAAGGTGAGCTGAAAAGTTCTTACTATGAAGGAGTGATGCTAGAACTCTGAAATGTTGCCGGCATTAATTTCAACAAAATTGATTTATTTCTTAATCCGGCGTTATTTCACATGTGCCAGAGAGCACATTTTCTTTGGTAAGATTTCTCGAATGAGCAAACGGAGAGACACTGTTTAAAAAAAAAAAAAACGAGGCAACTTTTTCAAACACGGGTATCCACTAAAATCAAGGCCGAAGCAATAAAAAAAATTGTCGGATTAGAAATAAATCCATTCATTATTTACAAATAATGAGCAGATATTGGCTTATGTGAGAAATATTAGGTTGGTGCCAAAATAATATCGTTTTTTGACATTAAAAAATACGTCAAAAAACGATATTATTTTTTCACCAACCTAATAACAACGAGGACTATTCATCTGATCACACGGTGGTGGTTTCTCCTACAGTAGTGTAAGTAGGTTCGTACGCTGCCGGAGAATACACTTTTTTTTAAGTTAAGATTTTTCGAATACTCAGGCCGGTAGACGTAATACATTCTGTTTAAAACAAAAACGGGATGTCTGTTTCAAACATAGTTTGCCCTTAAAATAGCCTTTGTGAAGTAATAATAATAATAATATTAATAATGATAATAGTTATTATATATATATATATATATATATATATATATATATATATATATATATATATATATATGAAAGCTTCATTAAATGTGTGGGGGGTGTATATTTCTCAGCTGATCGCTATATTACCTAGACTTTTTGAAATTTAAGTGCAGTACTAGGCTGGCATCAAGATTTTATCAATTTACGTTTGAACTGGCTAGATGTAACCGAAAATTCTATGTTAACAGTTTCTCTTCTTGTCTGCGGAACTCCCTTCTGGTGCCATCCATCTTTAATCTGGAATACTATAAATGGAGTCTCAATCTCTATCTTCTGTCCTCCTGATTACTCTTTCCTCTTCTCGCTGTTCCTAATTCTTGCACACCCTGTGAACCTCTGTTTTTTAGTCGCTTTACTGACTTTCATACCGATTATAATATATATATATATATATATATATATATATATATATATATATATATATATATATATATATATATATATATATTCGTATGCATGTGTATTTCGGATATAGTGTATGCATGTGAGTGTTTATTCATTTAGCAAATTGCAAACCAATTCAATGAAATTGTTTTTGGTTTCCTTCCAATATTTTGATTGTGCACCCTTGCGCGAGTAGAAAAAAAATCTGTGTAAATTGATTTATAAGAAAAGAAAAATATGTTCGTACCGACGCGAAAACGTGAAATGATGTCGAACTTTGAACTTTATATTTATTAACGCAATCATGTTATAGTAGTTATTTACTTATAAGTACTTACTTCATATGACCCAATATATACATATATACATACATATATATATATATATATATATATATATATATATATATATATATATATATATATATATATATATATGTGTGTGTGAGTGTGTGTGTGTGTGTATGTAGTGAGAAAGAGTTGGAGAGAGAATAACAAAAACACAGATAGTAAGAAGGGTATTAAGCAATTGATGTACTTGTGTATTTACCAATTCGATAATACTTAGCTCTTCGAATTGGGGTTAAAGCCAATATTTTTTAATGTAGATTTCCATTCGTAAAAATTGCGTATGCTTAACAATATTTGCATAGTTATATCATTGTTTGTTTATATATTTATAATAGCATTCAAACTAATTTCCTTTTGCTTTTCATTCGTCTACGAGCCATTGCTGAAAGTTTTTCACCTTCGCATATTTTTCTAACTCAGTATTCCTAAGACCAGACATCAGAATACAAACTCTGGACAGTGATTCGTACTGAGAACAATTCAAAAACTTTTCGTATTTGCGCTGTGATTTCTTTCAAGGATGAAACCTGAAGGTATATTTCGAAACTAAAATTAAATATATATGTGCTTCCGTTCTAATTCTCGTACTAATTAAAGAAACGCGGTGTTTTGCCCGTTTTAAATTTCTTGAAGGATTTTTGGATTATATTTCGTCAAGAAGATAATTTTCGACAGGATAGGACATAGGGACTCAGTTGGATCAGTTCGGGAAGCTGACAATATTGCGAAGAGTTACGAAATATTAGAAAATAGAAATTTTAAATCATTTTCTATCTTGTTGTAGGGGATGACATATCGACTCTACAACCACTTTCCTCACAGACGCCATATTGTAAACCTATCGCTCCTTTATCACCATTTCCATAATAAATGTTCAGATGAGCAACACTCTTTAGTTCCACCAGGTTATATAATTACATCTACGAATCACCATACGGCAACTGCTGAGTCAAATCATGTACACGTTTTGAATTTGTATGAAGAAAGTACTATTCTACAAGTGACTCGAGGATTTTTCTTTTAATCATACAATGTTAGCCTCTTTAAATCAAGGGTCAATTTCTATATATCTTATCCTCATAACTTTCTCTTCCTTCTACTTACTCTTATGTTAATATCTCATACCTCATTCCGTAACTCTAAGCATGAGTCGCTTTTGAGTTTCGTATTAAGTTAAAATCAGGAATAAAATAATATATAAAAGTAGCCTAAATAAAATGGTTTTAAAAGCGTGGGTTACACCAATTTGTCTGGCCTGTCTTATTTCATGATATAAGAGAAATATTCTGAGAAACACCCACACAAGTATACGAAGTCTGTCCTGAAAATCTCCTAACAATATTAGCGAAAATATATTCTGCCTAAAGCGATGTGACATTAGTCCGTTTCAAACTATCGATGCCACTGAAAGAGCGATAAGAGTAGGAGACATCTTGAGTTTTATATATAATGCTGAGATTACTACTTTCCATTCGATATTCATTCACTGAAGATTTATCATTACAGCCTGTTGACATTTATTAAAAAAAAAAAAGATTTTAGAACACTTTTTTTTTAGGAAATTAGCCTTCGCAAGCCCACTATCTCTTATCGCTCTTCCTTGTACTAATGTGAGTTTCCTTCCAAACCATTTGTTTTTCATAATGTGGAAAGTTTACTACTTGATCTCATTCTTTTTTCTTCTTGTTACATGTGCCACCCATTTTCGTTGCTTTTGGGAGTGCCCAATTGATGTGTTTTTTTTTAAATCAATATCGTCAAGGGATTACTATCATTGACTCTAATTTTACACTATTTACATTATTCGGACTATTGTCCTCATTTTTGTTCCCATATTTATTACAACGTTTCGGCCGTTGTACTCTCCCGGTGGTTGGAATGTTGAACTGAACCCTTTATTTCGCTCACTGGGCTAGACTGTTCTAGTTCCACGCGCCATGTCTAATGGATGTCAGTTATCAGTTATCTCCTGTTAATTCCCCTCTCCAAGTTCTCCACTGCCTTAACCAGGTATTGAAATCACATTCTTTGGATCCTGTCACTGGATCTAACGAACGCCTTTATCCACTATGCCATGTGTCCTTGAGGACGTCCTAATAAATATGGCAACAAAGACGAGGACAATAGTCCGAATAATATAAATAGTGTACATAATACCTCATCTCAGAAATATAGACAGACTGATATTACCTCAAACGGTCACTTTTCTCTGGCCCAATTCCATAATAATATTTAAAAAAAAAAGATATTATTATTCTCATTAGTGTCAGTACTTTAAAAGGAATTATCATAACAACATCCCGGCGACGCTCGGCGACGCTCGGCGGTACGCTCTGATCTCTCAAACGTAAATATGACTCACATACACTCCCATCATTGGTCCTCTCGAATCGATACAAATGATGTAACTGTAATTTCTAGCTTCATGTTCACTTTGAATGCCTACTTTCTTGTTACATACAATAATTATTTCTGGTATAGGTACATATTTTTTAAAGGTTTTGTAATGAACAGTTAGATTTCTTTAAATATTAGTTTCTTAAATAAACTAAATGATTTTCCCCTTAATATGCATTACTGAAATCGATGTTGCGGTCTAATGTGTATGTCTTTTATGCTCTCAAATATGGTACTTGTATTGGAGGCATCACTCGTCATTCCGAGTAACCCAGTTATGTTTTAAAACAGTCTGAAAAACCCTGTTTCGGGGTGGCTATCAGCTACCGGGAAGAGTTACCCATAATCTTGCCCATTGCGTTTCAAAGGCTAATTTAACATTTCGAACCGTTGGAAGGTAAGTGCGATAATGCTGGAACTTTTGGCTAAAAATAACCTTCATGTGGGATGAATCGACCGCTCGTTCATTGCAAATGTAACGGTTATACGGAGTACAAGAAAGTGAACAGCCTCTTATTTCTTGACTGAGCAACCCTATAGGAGAGTGGTGTTGAAAGCATGCGTAATATGGCCATCTACGATGGATTGCCACTTACTTTTAGGCAGCTCTAAAGGTTCTCTAGATATTGAAAAATAGCCGGTTACGTTTCGAACAAGCACACACATACACACCCACACACATGCTACCCTCACAGAAGCACAAACATACACACACACACACAC
>OZ010572.1:43433727-43461227 GCA_963932145.1 Acanthosepion lycidas | reverse complement strand
GTGGTACCACCTACCATTATGTATACACTCTTCCATCTAATTACTTTTGGCACGTTAATGTATACAAAACGACTCACTGTATCTTAACCCGGAGGAAAGCGTTTTATTTAACAATAGTATATTAGGTACGAGCACCTCATGTAAAATGCGTAAGATCAACATGCAAATAATTGGGATGGGATAGTATAGTTATCATCCTTGGTGTATGTGTCCATTTTTTAGGCGTAAATTCAGCACAATGTGTTTGGCGACAAGCTGGCGTCTTATCGCTGGAGGCGGTTTTCTCATTTGATTTTACGAACCAACAAGTAGCGGTCATTAAAAGAGGCAATAGGAAAAACGGTCGAAAGAGAGTTGACGAACAGCTAGAGAGAGAACAGTTTCATCTCTAATGTCTGATTCGGCTTGTGTTGGAGTTTCTGAGTACTCAACCAGAAAGGCCATGATCGATCGATCGATCTTTTTCTTTCTTCGAAAACGTTGTTGTCCACAAGGCTTGGTGACGATGCTATTTAACCAATGGAAGCGTCTACAATTTTATTTCAAATAATTTCAAACCTTTACTGCATATCTGTTTACAAAGATATTAAAAAGTGAGAGAGATTGTGTGTGTTCGTATGAGAGAGGTTGGTTAAGATTTGATAAGAGGTGGTTTTATTTTTTTTTATAGAACAAAACCACTTCGTTAGCATCTTACCCAATCTCTCTCTCTCTCTCTCTCTTTCGCTTACTTTTAATCTCTTTCTTTTTTCTATATCTTTTCCGTGAATATCTGACACTCCCCATATCCAGACACTTCCCATCCAAGCTAGATCTATCTCTGTGTACGCATGTCATTCGGTGACAGACCAAATAACAACATAACAAAAATAGAATGCTATTTTATTACTGTTCTTATTTTGTCCTCCTTCATATCTCTCACTACGTGACATTTCTTTTCATAACGTAGGAAAAATAGCTCTCTACAGCTTCCTATCATTTTTTTTCCTGAGTAAATCATGTTTTTTTACCACCACTCGCCGTCTTTTTGGTTGAAGTTCAGAAGAATGATATTTTTTCATCTACCGTGTCCCGTCATGTGGAGTGCGATCATGTTCCTCCCCAACATCCTATCTCTTGTAGATCTAAGCAATATTTACCACTTATCAACCTTACTAGTCCATGTTCTGATATCAATTTACACAATCGCTTTATGTGAATTTATCGCTGTTTCTCACTTCCCCTCTTGCCTTAGATATACCCTGTGAGTTTCAAATTCACCAAGCCTACTTTCTTCATTATGCATTCCAGAAATTTTAACTATTTCCATTTCTAATAGGAAGAGTCCATTTTGTCACTGTTTTCTTTTAAAATTCTCGGTGGTCATTGTTATTCTCTGTATTCTTTTATTTAACTATATATATATATATATATATATATATATATATATATATATATATATATATATATATATATATATATATATATATATATATATATATATATATATATATATATTAAAAAGAAGAAAGAAACCGCAAACGTTTTTTATTGTAATGTGGATTTTTTAAGTACATATTATGCTCTATTTGGCGGTTTCTCTCTTCTTTTTAAAATATACACTTTTCTTTCGTTGGAAAAACTATAAGCTCTTCTCTTTCTCTCTCTCTCTCTCTCTCTCTCTCTCTCTCTGTATATATATATATATATATATATATATATATATTAGGTAGGTGCAAAAATAATGACGGTTTTTGATGTATTTTTAACGTCAAAAACCGTCAATATTTTTGCACCAACCTAATATATATCATTATTAATAGTAGTAGTAATCTTATAAGTATAAGAATCTATACTCGTTCGGAAAACCTTCGGTGTCTTGATTTGCAAATAATCAAACCAATACCAAAGGGAAAAAAGGTATAAAAAAGAAAAAATCAAGAACATGTACGTTAGACAAAAAGAATCGTACAACATACAGGTCCAAAGCCCAAAGAAAAAATAAACCGATACGAGTAATCAACTAACTTAAAAATGCTCAATACGAAAGTAGAGCAGACCTAATTAAACCTAAAGAGCCAGACAAACCTACCAAGGTTTCACCTAAGCGGATCGTCAGGGAAGACTAGCTAAATAGGTAAAAAAGAACGGAATATTTATAGTCAATATAGAAAAAACCATAAGCATTAACAATGGTTATGGTTTGTCGAGCACCCATTGATTATAGAAATGGTTTCAAAAAGGCATAGAGTTTCGAATTCTGTCAGGAGGCATATTATTTTTAACGAGCTTTCTCGATTGTTAATTTCTCTTTTTAAGAAAAAAAAGAAAAGAAAGTGGGATAGCAACTTAAACACAGGTACTCACCTGAAATATTTTCTTGTAGTAATATATATATATATATATATATATATATATATATATATATATATGGACGCGGTGTCAAATTTTAAGCATTCTCTCGAGAACACACCATTATGGAACCACCATCAACGAATACGGTTTCTTGTTGAAAACTTTGGGCCAAACCCACATGGGATCTGCGCCATGTCCGAAACTTGTGATCATCGCCAATCAACAGGAACCGCACTTTGAGGCCAATTTGCAACGTAACGAGCCCAGGTAAGTCGCTTTGTCTTTAATCAATCTTTGTATCTATCTCCTTTCTTCATTATGCATGTCAGAAATTTCATCTGTTTATTTCCATTTTAAGCAGAAGAGTCTATTTTAAATCCGTTTTTTTAAGGCTCGGTACTAACTGTTCCGTCTATGCTATTCTCTGTATTCCTCTGTAGAGCTAATCTGGTCTTTGCCTCATTTGTAAGTCCGGTTGTATCGGCAAAGTAAATCTGGCAGCAGTTCTCAATAATTAAATCTAATCAGTTGTTATCTGGGGCAAGAAACGGATTGCAAATTTTAAGGCCTCCACAAGGAAACTGTTATGTTTTCATCACAATAGATAACCTTTTTACCTTATATCAGTATGGCTGATGCTAACAGCCAGGAGAGCAACTCATTGTGCCTTTGTGGTGTCACGTTTTCCACTGTCATTAAGTGGATGTGGTTTATTGAATTAATTGCTAGGTCGTCTTTTACGAAATTTGGTTCAAGCGGCTGACGATTTTTCTCGTCGGAATCCATCTGACAGATTTAGAAATCTACCATTCTTCCCTAAATTGAGTATTGGTGCCATGTCTGATCTGGTAATTTGTCTATATGTCTCGAGATTCTTCACAAAATCCAAAGAAGGGTCTGTAAGTTTATCAGTTCTTACCTGGCATCTCGACTTCAGTCACATTCCCATCGAATTCCATTCTTGGAATATCTTCATGGTTCTGATAATTTTCCCTCCTTGGTACCTAGACTGCATGAATTTAAGAATACTGCTGGATTGGCAACTAGGTCGTATCGTTTTTTTTTAAGCGAGAAGAAGGGTCTAATCATAAACTACAAGAAAATAGTCATCAGTAAAAAGATGAGTCCCCAAATACTGTTTAAAAGTCGGGCACACTGAAATCAAGCAGGTGTGGAAGCTTAAATATCTGGCAAGTATTCAGAGGACGGTAAGTGAGAAGCTGAGATCTGAAGACGTTTTGGGACGGCCAAAGATGCATTCCAAAAGCTAGGCAGAATATTATGAGACAGGTGGATTTCGTTGGTAACAAAGAAAAGTGTATTGAACTACTATATTATATCTGCCCTCCTTTACGGCAGTGAATGTTGGACGGTCACCTGAAAGAGGAAGAAGAGACTCGAGGCAGCAGATGTTTGGCTCTACAGTACCCTGCTGAGGATACCATGGACCGAATATGTGAGAAACAATGAGGCTTTGGTGAGGTTTCAAACAAGGATGAAACTTATACATAGCATCAGGAAGAGACAGCTGAAATTTCGGTGACACGTAACGAGAAAAGAGGGCTTGGAGAATCTTGGAGAATCTGGCGGATAGAGAGACAAGGGAAAACAACGCGTGACATACCTAATGGGTTTAAGTAAGTGGATGAAAGAATGGTGTTTGCGAGAAGTAGAAAACGGATAAAGCATATTGAGAACTACAAGGAATCGGAGGAAGTGGAGATCCATAATCGTCTACATCCTGAGTGGTACAAGGCACATAAAAGAAGTTTTATTTTATTTTCTAGAAATTCCAGCATGTGGAAATCTCTTCCGGTCTCTTGCTTTCTTGCCACCTACAATCTTCAAAGATGTAAAAGAAACGCTAGTTGCCCATCTTTTGTCTTCCTGAAACCTGTTCTTTTATTCTCTTTTCCCTTAACTAATGCATTCTCATTCTCTTTCACTCTCAGTAGCCACTTGCGTTTTTGTGTCGTTATCCCTTTATTATTTTCCGTTGAAACGATTTAAAAATAATGTGAGTATTCAGCAATTTTCCACCTTCTTTATATTTTGTTTTAGGTTTTGAAAGATATCTTTAGCTATTTTAAAGCGCCATTTGTTTCTATCGTATTGACAAGGCAATTATGTGAGTCATTTATTCAAGTTCTTATACCCCCTTCTGTTCTTTTTCAGTGACAATGGCAGGAAAGTGATTAGACAAAGTGACGTCTTGGATATAGCATACGACACAGAACAAATCGTTGGAATAGAACTTTATAAATTTTGCATTATCTTACCAATGGTACTTACCTAAACATAAGAGAAGAGGATATAGTGATAAGAATACCGGATATTGTAATTTTTATTTTTATTTTATTTTAAGAGATGAACCTCTAACGGTTTTGTGCAAGTTTTACTGAACTTAATTGTTGCCATATATATATATTATATTACTTTAGTCGATTAAGGTTTATCGCCATTTTGTGCATTTCGGTGAGAACAAAATATATTAAATTTAATTAACAATTTTAGAGCCTCTTCGTGATTTCTTTTAGAAGCTTTGTAAAAAATATGTAGTTTATATTAATTAATGGATGAAATGAATTTTTGAATAGCATCATTGTTATTACCTAGAAAAGTTAGCTTAAACAAGCACAAGACCTACAAATGTAAACGTACAGGTTATAAATCGGAAAATTTGAGTTTGAACTTTAGCAACGGTTGGTGTATCTACAGTAAGAGAGCACGGCGGAAGACATGTCTCTTCCAGTTGGTTTAGAATTCCGAGTTTTCTTTCTTGTAGACTTGTTACGTCATCAAGTCAAGGTAGCTAGTCAAGCCCAGTTATTTAACACATAGTTGAGAGGAAAAGAGGCTAGTTTATACATGACGTAAACAGAATTCCCTTTCCGAGTTGCTAACCGTTACATTCACGCATCCACCGGATACAAATACTTGGAAAAGGGCATCCACTGTAATATGCCCCAAGACTAGTCGGCTGAAAACTATTTTTCGAATTTTCATGCTATATCAGGACGTAGGCGATCATTTGTATTCACAGATTCCTTCTTTTTTATTATCTGTGAATTGCCATTGCATTTTGGGGAAAAATAGAGTAGCGGTTACTGTTTGCCTTCTCTACGATTTTGAACCAGAGTTTTTATTCTCTTAGACTGGTTGCCACTCAAGGCTAGAGAGATTAGTCTATTTAACCAGAAGCTGCAGTGGGGTGCAAAAGAAATGAAATAATAACTTTTCCAGGGGAATTACTGTGGAAGTGAACGTAACAGACCTGTTCAGTATTTGAACTCGGCTTGGCAATTTCATTTTTCAATGACGATAAGCATTACACTACTCGAACATCCATTTAAATACGTCGTCTTAATAATATGGTTGTGTGCGTGCTTGGTTTTGACAAATTCCTTTAGCTTTCATTTTTTTTTTATTTACAATGTTCCTCTTGCATATGCCCACATATTACACCCCGATAACTCAATTAGCAGATCTAGAATAGAGATAGAATGGAGAACGATTATTCGCTAAGGGATAACAATTAAATTGCGATTCCATCGACATGGCTCGAGAGATGGATGAGCGCGGGAAAGGTCAATATGAGCTAACGGAACTCAGCACAAAGATCAGGAAGAAACAATCCCAGGAAGGCATGCGTGCAATTACAGGACGTGTGAAGGGATGCGCGTGATATTTGAAAAGAAAAATTAATAGCATCCTAGAAAACATTAGAGAACCGGAGAGTACAGTGTCGAACCGCTGTAAGACGACAAAAATCAAAGACAAAGAAATTAGTCGAAACCAATCCCATTGAGCGATCCAAATACATAAGCATATTCTTGAACTAATTAGTATTTAATTATATGATAACAGTCAACTATCGAAGATTTCTTCAAAATCCCGGACAAAAGGGATGAAAATAACAAGATTGTAATCTAATTTAATTTCAGATGTTAATACGTCCTTTTGTAATGTCAACGAATACTCGTTGTCACTTTCGTAATGCTCATTGTAGTAGAGACTTTGTAATTGCAGTTACAACTATAGTGAATAGAGTACCTGCCCGTATAGTATAGAGGACAGACAAGAAATAGCTATCGTTCGTCGTCAGTTACTCCCTACATATATCCATTTCCTCTATGGTAACGCGGTCTACTTAATTCAATAATGGGATCGCCTGTATTTGTTCACTGGCGATCTATGTTCAAACTCAAGTGTCGGCAGCAACACTTTATTCCTATATAACACACCCGACGCCGTAACACATTAAAATCATAAGTGCACCACATGTATTGCAGTCATAGAAGTGAGTCTCAATCAAGCCTATACTGGTGCCACCTCAAAGAAAGTTTACCCAGTCAGTCATACTTAACGCATAGATGTGGGGGAAAAGAGTTGGATATATATCTTTCCCCGTTCCATCATCGCCGATCAGACAAGGAAGTATCGCCGGTCAGAATGAAGAGGTCCTTTCGGAGTGGCTCCGCCCTATGAAAGACTATTGGGGCTTACACTCACCCGTGGCCTTAAGTGAAACCGTCAAAGATGCAGGAAAAATGGTCGGCTCCCTGTACGCTCCACTAAGTAACTGACTCAACATGCTATCCTCTACCTCAACCAGATGCAGATCAGGCATAAAATGGAAAACTGTGGGGTCATATTTAGGCAGGAGCTGCCCAGTCCTTTCTTTCCAGTCTCCAAAGAGTTTAAAAGTGTCTCCTAAGTCTTTTGGGTGACTAATTGTTTTCAACATATCAATCTCTCTCTCTCTCTCTCACACAGGCGGAATGTGGCGAGCCTCTCATTGCTCTATCGCTACCAACATTAAAAGTGCTCAGACGAACTACATCCCTTCGTCCCACCAGGCCTAACCTTCACGGCTAGGACCCATCACCCCAAATAATATTGTAGCTAACCACCTACCTTCCTCTTGTATTCCATCGATGAGAAGTCAATTTTAGATTCTTCCCGCGAACACTGCTATTATGTTTCCCCTGATCACTATAATCTTAAACTGTTTCAGTCTATGGTTAATAGTTATCTCTCTATCCTTTTATGTGACCCTCTACTACAAGTGACTCTCCAGCCTTGTGCAGTGTGAACCTTACAGTAAAACAAGGAATTCGCACTCATTTACTTGTAAAACACGTAATGAGTTCCATCATGCATTAGGGTTACAAGGACACTATATGGACTGCAGCTGTATCAACAGCGGAACATATGTCCCTTCATGATGGTTTATAATTCATATTTTTCTTCCTTGCAGACTTGTTACCTCCTCAAGGCAAGGGAGCTATTCAGCCCTGTTATTTAACCCATAGTTGGGAGGAGAAGAGGCGAATTTATACATAACGTAAACAGAATTCGAATTCCCTTTCCGCTTCGCTAACCGTTACATTCACGTATCCTCTGTATAGGTATACTTGGAATCAATTATTAACTACAGGTATGTTCTTCAGGATTACTTTTGTCATTTTCGCCTGAGAAAGAAAATAATAATTCCTCAGGTTTTACCGAAAGAAAACTTTATGATTTTGAGTTTTCTTCCATGGTTTATTAAAAGTATAAAATCCAGTCTGTCAGAAATCCTTTCCTTCGTTGAATAATAATCTTGCTCAAATCCTAAATTCGGTAGAAATCAGTCTATGCATCGCCAGTATAAAGAAACACAAACCAATTATGCTGGCATGACAGACACTTTTAATCGCTCTATTTGTCTGCGTCTCTGCTTGTTATAAAGACTGGGCCAATATTTCGAGACGGAAAGATAGTGGCTAAATATAGAATGATTACAGGATTTCTATATCATATCGGTATCGCAAAGTTTGAGAGGCACATAAATACGCTGATTGAAAGTGGGAAAAAAAAAGACTGCGTCATAGTAATCTCTGAGTGGTTAGGTTGCGTAGTTTGACACGAAAGCCAGTCTTAAAAGGATTTAAAAAGTAGCCAGTTGTACGACAGTGACATTGACAAGCATTCGCAGATGCGAAACTTCTTTTCGGCATCCGACGCTCTTAAATTAAAAGAGAAATGATAATTATTTTAAACAAGCTGAGCTTTATCACCAGTAGCAGATTGTTGTCACCAGTAGAGATAGAGTAATATAATCTCGTTCCACAGTTTTCCCAGCTTATTCATATAACACTGACACTTTTTAGATGGTTTCAGTTCTTTCATGATTCTCCAAATCTAATCACTTTTGAAGAGACTTCTGGATTGTTCCATTTGTATCAGATATGTAGTTCTTCATGTTTTTATCGGTGCCTTTCATATTAGAAGAAACAGTCTTAAAATTAATACATTTAATTTCATTGTTTTTTTGTTTGTTTTGATTTTCCGAAATCAGTTTAAATGGAAAAAAGTACAAATTATTTTCTTTTCTCTAAGTTTTGGTCAGCATAATAAAATTTTAGGGAAGTATTCTAGTTGTTGTTGTTGTTGTTGTTCATATAATATTATTAAAATTACTACTATTGCTAATATTGATTCCAACGAAGAAGAAGAAGAAGAAGAAGCAGAAGCAGCAGCAGCAGCAGCAGCGGCGGCGGCGGTGGAAGCGGCGGTGGAGGCGGCGGCGACGTAC
Organism: Acanthosepion lycidas; assembly: GCA_963932145.1. Classification (NCBI taxonomy): domain Eukaryota; kingdom Metazoa; phylum Mollusca; class Cephalopoda; order Sepiida; family Sepiidae; genus Acanthosepion; species Acanthosepion lycidas. Next base: position 43,452,313 of record OZ010572.1, on the reverse strand, counting down.
CTAGGATACTACATGCTACTTTCACGGAGTCGAAACCAAATTATTAACCCCGTATTCCAAATTTAAGGAGAACGCTCCAACCCGCTATTTCCAAAGAACGGCTAACCTGAACATTACATTGCTAACCTCTACAAGTCATGTGTTTCTCATTATCTATCTTCATTATTCTCAAATTCGCTTCCTCCCAACATATATTAAATATTACATATTTCATTCCTTATGACCGATTTGACAGTAACACTCTACATTGAGTGGCTCCCGAACTTTGTATTATGGATTGGATTATTAAAATCAGAGGAACGATGAAAAGAGTGATAGTCATGAGGTAAGTTGATATCAATTGATCCCACAGTACAAGGAAGTTGGACAGGAGAGACTATATATATATATATATATATATATATATATATATATATATATATATATATAGTATACTAAAGGGATTAAAGGACTCAGTATCAGGGATAGAACGACAGTATGTTTCCTGATAAAACGCAATCGTCAGGATTGAGGACTGCGTTTATCACGAAACAGATTGTAACATTTGGATGCTGACTTCAATGTCCAAATTCATATTTACATCTATCTATCTATCTATCTATCTATCTATCTATCTATCTATCTATATAGACATGTACATTGATAAAGTCGCCATGGAGACGAAACGTGTTGGTAAAGAATATTTTCTTTTTGTCTTTATTCATATTGTCTTTTCACAGATATATTTTAGTTGTGTTTGAATTTTCATACAAACACCCCCCATATATATATATATATATATATATATATATATATATATATATATATATATATATATATATATATATATTCTTAGAAGTAAAACGGGAATTATTGTGGTCATAATCATTTCATCGCATGATTTGCTCGGAATTTTCGTACATTGTTCCTAATTCCCGCTTGGTGATTGCAATCTTAAGACATTGGCGTTTTTTGTGAATATTTTATATATATATATATATATATATATATATATATATATATATATATATATATATTTAAAGAAGAAACAGACAACTTTAAGGTTCCATTAGTCATAATCTATTTCACCAGAGATTTTATTTTTCTTTGGATCTTCAAACTTAACTTTCAAAGGTGAAAAAAATGAATTTAAAATTTACACTTTTGATGGTTAGTATTAAGCTTATATAAGGTGACATAGAGTGTGACGAAGAATAGTGTGAGAGACATGGTCGAATTTAGAGAGGGAAGGGAGAGTTTTAAAATTTATTTTTATTTTTATTACACTATTTAATATTGAGGAGGAAGAGGTAAAGAACATACATTGACCTATTTAGTCGGTCAACTCACCGGAAGTGACATGGGAAAATGAAAAAAAGTAAAAGGAAAAAGGGAAAAAGAAAAATTGGGGAAGTAAAGAGATAAGAAATAAGAGATGGACGTAGGGTTTTGGAGGAAGGAGAAGGGTGGTATAGCTTTAGCAATTTAGATTAACACCCCCCACACACACACAAACATATATATATATATATATATATATATACACAGAAACACACAGACACACAGACACACACACACACACACATATATATATATATATATACAAGTATATAATTGGTGTATACGGTATAAATTGCAATAACCAAGAATTACTAATCTTAAAAGAGTGCTCAATACAGAGTAGAGCGAATATAATTATTTATTTAAAAATATAACATAAATATGTTATAAAATCACTAAAAAATAGCCATTTTGTTTCAACACCTCAATTTAATACTTATTAGTTAGAATAAATTCTATTTTAGTATAAACCCAACTTTAAAGCATTTAATAGTTATTATAACCTTACTTCGTTGTCAAGTTTTTAAAACCTTTATTCTACAATCTACATTCAACATCGTCACTTGATAATACACCAGAGGTGTTGAAACAAAATGGCTATTCTATTTTTGTAGTGATATTTATGTTATAATTTTTAAATAAATAATTATATATATATATATGTGTATGTGTTTGTGTGTATGTGTGTTACCAGATATGAATATATGGTAAGTACTATAGCTAGTACTAAATCTATTGCTCGAAGTAATAAAAGTACTAATCCTCACAGTTAAAATTTCAATCAATGTTCATATAAAAAATGACATGTATTCTTATGTATTCTGGCCTTGTGACAATGTCATTGTACTAAAAGCCGATACGTCAATCGATTCTGAAAAGGACATAAAGTACAAGCTTTACCCAGGTATATTTTTCGGTTTTACTTGATTTTAATCTCTGTTTGTTTTGAAATATTCACTTTCATAAAGTTTGTGTATTAAAGTGGAGACAAGAAAAGAAAATACCCACAGGACAGCAACACTAGTAAAAAAAAAACAAAAGAGATTCGGTAAGTGTTTTGTAAAAGTGCACTTAGAAATATGAAATTGGCGAGTGTGATCCATCCTTTACATTTGACGCACACAACTTAAAAAGATATACATACATACATAGACAGATATATATATATATATATATCAATTCAACATGTATTACTATATACATACCGACATGAAATCGCTTTATGGGTGGGGATGCCATCAGAATAGAACTTGTGTACGGTTTTATCGATGTTGTCATAGGTAAGTGGGATTTCACGTTGAGCTTCTTAAAAAATACCAATCCACAAGCTTTAACAAAAGAACATACCTAGATGCACATAAAACAGATAAAAACTTAAACGTGCCTAGAATTCGGATTATTCTACACAAAGATGGATTCTAGAAGGGAAGCGAAACGTCAAAAACAACCAACCCATGAAATAGTCTACAATTTTCTAAGATGAAGCATTTTTAATAAAATGTAGGCATCGATCGTCTTTCTTTTCCGATCCCAATTCGGATAATAGCAATCTGAGAATTGCAATAAAAACATCCGACATAAAATGAATTAGACCTTTTTTTTTGCTATTGTTCTCCTAGCATAATACCCAAGAGTCACTCAAGCTAGAGACTACAGAATGAGGTGATATATGAATATAAGAGAAGGTAGCAGAAGCTGAAGGTTGTGGGATAAGGAGGATAGATAGTGAGTGCCCTATACTAAATGAGATTGTTGTACGGGTGTACGGGTCAGGAGCAAGAGGTTGTGGTGGAGATATACTCCGCCGAAGCAAGAGAAGGTGAATTGTCTGTATATGTGCTTGTAGACAGCATAGACGTGCGACGTGAACTCCGGCAAATCAATACTGAAGTGACACAGCGCATGCGTTATCGGCAAGAACGAGGCTAGCACAAGCGAGAGATCTTGGTTTCTTGCCTGAGGCCGAGGAAGGATAAAAAGAGCTGACTTTTTGTTTCAGGGGCAGTTTTGCTCTTGGTTACTGATGATTATACCCGTGTTACAGAGAAAGAGCGATAGTACTGTTGTTTACGATGTGCGGGAAACAGAGTCCCGAGCGAAGCGTTGTTCCGGTTTTCACGATAGATGTCAGCGGGAACAGATTCGTGTAGAAAATTATTTTTCCTACCACCCAGTTTTCGTTTAAATCACACAGAGGTGAATATTATGAGGATATGTAGTATATAAAATTAACTTTAGTCGTGATGTCGTTACGATTGTAGTGATCAGGATAGCACCTGCTCTAAGAAGTCTGTTCCACAATGCAAAATGTTTGGTTAAGAATCTGAGTGGGACTCGCTCTATACTAGTGGAAAATGAAGGAAACAGAGTTGAGTCGACTCAGCGTACGTGGCCTGTCGTGAACTAACAATGAATATATTGGTGGGACCTAGGCTTGAAGTTCGCACGAACATCTGCCGTAAGAATAGCGACAGTTCGCCTCTGGGAAGGCGTTCAAGGGTGGAAAATTACTCGTCAGCTATAAGGCCACACAAAGGCTTTTGATCTTTCTCAAGGCTCAAATTGCGGATTGTGTGGCTGCACGCCAGATATTGCAGCAGTACTAAATTTCTTTGGCTTGATCTGGTTCATGCAAAGCGAGAGCACGACTGAAGGAGCCAGCTAATTTCTGGATCGGTATAATGAACCCTCCATTTTTCCTAGCATTTTTAACAATGTGTCGTATATAAGAGTTCCACTTGATATCTGGAGTGGGCTTACGTCCCAAAAGAAAAGATGCCTCAGAGAAAGTAAATCGATCAAAATAGCTGGTAATAACTCAGTGAAATTTAGATGCCAGCAAATCCTCGCATTGAGCCCAATATAATTAATAACAGCAAACATACCTTCCCTTGAATGAATTCTGATGATGATATACTGGTTAGAAAAGTGGTGAAAAATCTCAAAATGAAGAAAACTTGATGAGCTGCGAACTTTTCTGTTGCTAAGATATCAATTATACCAATATAATTCTGATAGAACACTAACCTCATTATGTTGAATATTTGCCGTGTTACTGATAGAAATATATCTATCATTGGATATTATTTCTCTCCCAGTCGTAACATTTCCGGCCCCAGGCGATTATGTCTCTCCCAAAATCCGTCTTTTGCTGGCCACAAAAATATACATTTTAAATTTTTTTAGAAATTTAATATTAAATAGTATCATCTTAGTTTCTACTTCATATTCATTAACATTTTTAGAGATGTCCGCCAGTTTCTTGAACATCTGCTTAAACGCGGTAATATAAATATGATGGAGTTGATAAAATTTATTTTTTAATCATTTCACCCCACGCAAAACAATAAAGTCACTAAGATGCAAGGGGTCACTGAGTATGAAAGAATCTCGGGAAGAAAAACATTATAAAGTGTTGAGGCTAATAAAAGTTCAGGAACTGAGGAGAGAAGGTGACAATGACAATTAGCATTGCGACCATTAATTAACACTGTCAAATATATCATATATACCAGACGACACATTGCTTACTAAATACCTACAAGCCAAAGAATACGTGAGGAAATTACGCTGACAAACTAAAAGATAAACCTACATTTTCACATACGCCAAATTCCCAAAGAAAAAATTATGAGAGAATTAAGTATCATTTATTCATGTTTTTTCTTGTTGCGAAAAATAACAAAATATATTCGTAGAACAAAGGTACGGATTTCTAGAAAACCAAGAAAAATTAACTAAATCTACCACTAACCAGAGGAAGATAAATAGTCTTATCTCTTTATCAACGGTTTTACAACAAAAATATCCTCCGTAACAAAGAAAAAAAGACAACTCCGAAAGAGATTTAACTCACTTAGTAAGAAACATAAAATTTCATAAACAGTTAGATGCGTCCCATAAAAAAACTAAAAGGAGTCATAAATAAAATAAGCAATTCAGATAACGTATTCATCACCGCAGGCAAAACTAGAAATTTCTATGAACGAAGCAACGCAAAGAATTACTCAAGGAAACCGTAAATAAAACGTATAGAAAACTACAAAAAAAAAAAAAAAAAACTACAGAAGACAATATTAACATGAAAACGAAAACATCGTCCATACTTTAGACCGAAATGGCCGAATTGTATCGCTATGTTACAAGCTTTCATTACACTAAAAGAACACAAAGAAAAATTCTAAGCAAAATCAACATGCTCGCTAAAAAACCCAACTAAATGGAAACATGGAAAATATGTAAATAATATTAGAAATATTTTAAGAGTAAAGCAGTGGAAAAAAGAATAAAAATTACAATATTGGGATTGCGAATTTATAAAACTAGATATATAAGATTTCTACTCTTATATACTTGAACCCATGCTAGATAACGCCATCTCCTTAGGTTAAAACTTAAGGTAGCTCTCCTTAGGTTAATAAAAATAAGGACAACTATATAAAAAAATCATTAGCGTTGCATTTAAATATTTGAAGACCACAGTTGACTGGAAAGTAAACAAGAAGAGAGCAAATTAAAGTACTGCCCCTATACTTTCACCCTAGATCCTTCAAGCAGTTCCAACCTAGTTTTAAACGAGTTAAGACAGTTACTGGATATTTGGAATTCTTAAATTCGTTCAGATGTTAGTCAGATATTCGCTTCAAATGCGGCTGAAAAACAACCCCCTCAAAATATTGTCAACAAATTCTTTGGCGACAATGGAAAGATACTCGGCGCCATTTAGGTCAGATGTACTTCATGTCGCATCCATGTTTAAAAAAAAAAAAAAACTAGAACAAAGAAGAAAAAAAAAAAGAGAAAGAAAATGATCAAGTCTACACGGTGGTCGATACTGAAAGGTTAGATGTACTTTATGGGCATTCTTTTGAATCCATTATTTTTAAATTGATCACATGCAAGACATTCGATGTCATTAGGTTCCATTAAGAGTATATTTGCAGAGAAAGAATCTGCTTCATGATGAGATACTACTTCTCAACTAAAAGACACACGCAAACACACATATACAATCACACTCATAAACACACACAGACACACACACACATCTGGGGCTATTTAATTGTTAGTAATAAAATAGTTTACTTGTCTTATTTAAATAAGTATTCAGATTTTCATAGATGTTTTTCAGTAGAAGATCATCTTTACGCAGATTTTATATAAAATTCGTACTTTTTATGCGTTTCTTCTTAATTTAAAACGTTATTTTTATGACATAATTTAAAAAAAAATGATTCTGCTAATAACGTAAAATTAATATATATATATATATATATATATATATATAAACATACATATATATATACACATACATACATATATACACACACACACATATATATATATGTATGTATATATATATATATATATATATATATATATATATATATATATATATATATATATATATTATTAAAGGCTTAAACACAAGTACTCCATGGTCATAATTTATTACATTGGAATCGTAAATTGGATCGTATTTACGATTGCAATGTAATAAAGTATGACCATTTAGTACTAGTGTTCCAGCCTTTTTCTTATATCCTTACTCTGTCCTGGACATTGAGTTCTACCTGGATTCTATCCTCTTGGAATTTTTATACATACATACATACATATATATATATATATATATATATATATATATATATATATATATATATACGTATGTGTATGTATGTGTATGTATGTATACATATATTTGTGTGTTTTAGATATATGTACATATATGTATGTGTATATTAACCACGAATATTATCTATCTATCTATCTATCTATCTATCTATCTATCTATCTATCTCTCTCTCTCTCTCTCTCTCTATATATATATATATATATATATATATATATATATATATATATATATATATATATATATATATATTTGTGATTTCTATTAGTCGTTCCGTGTCAGTCCCCAAAATAGCCATACACTGGTCAATGGAAACCAAATTTAGGGGCTAAGTGCAAATAGGTAACGAAGTATAAAGTAGAGTTGTTTTTTCCTAGGATGCGTAGCTTAATAGAATGGATTTAAAAACAAATAAAAATGCAATATTGTTTTTTGCATATCTTTTCTTTAATTTTTTTATATTTCGTCGATTGGTTTGCGAATCTGAACGAAACGGAGAGTTTGTAAATCTCGACAAAAAAAAAAAATATATCTATAATTTCCACATACTAAATATTGTGAAGGTTTCAACATGAATCAGCGGATTGCAAAAAAATTCTAGTTAGATAAAATTTTGAATTTTTTTCAGTTAAAATTAGATCAGACAAAAAGTAGGTATTAATGGAATGGCGGGTTTTATGTTTTATTAGGTTGGTGCAAAAAAATGTCGTTTTCTCACATATATTACTATGTGAGAAACAACATTAGTTTTGCACCAATCTAATAGTTTTGTTATTAAATTCAAATTTAAGATGAGTTTTGTAAGCAATCCAAATGTTTACAAATTTTTGGGGGGATAATTTATGTGTGGCGAAATACTACCGTTTAAAACACGAATTTTGCATTTTCATATACAAGATATTCTTGTAAAATACATGCATACATACACACACACACACACACATATATATATATATATATATATATATATATATATATATACATAAACACACACACATATATATATACATATGCGTGTGCAGTAGTGTTTAGTTAGCTAACACTGGCAAACTGGCACACAGAAACGAAGATCTTTTCATTTACTTATTTAATATTAACGCACTATTAAGTTTAGTAAATATCTATGTCTCCTTTCGTTGTGAAGTGGTTAACGAGGTCGTCTTGCTAACGTGGTAAAGTATAATTATTTGTGTTTCAGTTGACTTATAACTGCATGCCCTGGAAGTTGTACTAAGTATTCTAAAGACAGGTAACATCACTTCTAAAATGGACCACCTTTCGGCAAAATCAAGTATACATCCGATTATAATTTACCTATGCACTCTCGTATTAACACGACCAATGTTTATCTATTGACTCAGTCGTAAACCCGACACATATTTATCAACAATCACACGTTAACCCCAATCAATATTTATCTATGGACTGACATATGGATTCGATCAATGTTTATCTATAGACTCAGGTAAAAATTCGACCGATGCTTTCTTTTAGATTCAGATATAAACCCGACAAATGCTTGCGGTAAACTCAAATATAAAGCCAATCAATGTTTATGCATAGACTCAAGTACAAGCTCCACTAATGTTTTTCTATAGGCTCAGGTGTAAACATGACCAATGCTTATCTGTAGAGTCAAGTATAAACTCGACGAATTTATAGCTAGAGACTCAAGCATTTACGTGGTCTACCTATAGTCGAGTCTATACTTAACACTTCATATAAACATTACTTTACACTTGAGTATTTAGATAGACATTGGAGGGTTTGGACTTGGGTCTCATCCAGATCAATGTTTTGTAGCGTCCTGACTTTCTCTGACGATCGAACTGGTGTTTGGTGAATTATGGTTGTTACGCTGTAGAAAATTGCATCAGTTGTCTTCAAGCTCCTATCTGGGAATTATAACGTCTCAATTTTTCATTAAAAGTCAAAAGCTATCTTTTCATTAGGCGAAAGTTTTTTTGTTTTTTTTTGTAATAATAAATTGCACAATGTAACTGGATCTTTATCGGACAATTTTAAGGAAATGTTGCCGACTGCTTGTCATTGACGGATAAGCTACAGTGAGCGAGAAGAATTCACGAGCCTCAACTGAACGCTAGCAAGCCAAAATGTTCATTAAAGAATCTTCGAGGAAGGAAATCTATTTTAACTAGGAAATCACGACTTCTCGCTAGTCGCTTATAAGTCAATTCACGAATCAAGGAAAAGATCCCTCCACTTTCTGCTCCTTTAAATCGTTTTTACGGAACTTGCTACCATCAATTAACACCGTCAAATATATCGTATATACCAGACTCCATTGTGCTTACTAAATACAAACAAGCCTAAGAGAGAGTGGGGAAATTATGCTGGCAATCCAAAAGATAAACCTACATTTTCACATACACCAAAATCCCAAAGAAAAAATTATGAGAGTATTGAGTATCATTTATTCATGTTTTTTCTTGTTGCGAAAAATAACAAAATATATTCGTAGAACAAAGGTACGGATTTCTAGAAAATTAAGAAAAATTAACTAAATCTACCACTAACCAGATGAAGATAAATAGTCTTTTCTCTTTATCTACGGTTTTAAAACAAAAAAAAAAAATCCTGCGTAATACAGGGAACATGACAACTCTTAAAGGGATTTAACTTACTTAGTAAGAAACATAAAATTTCATAAACAGACGCGTCCTATAAAAAAAACTAAAAGTAGTTATAAATAAAATAAGCAATTCAGATAGCGTATTCATCACCGCGGGGTAAAAAAAGTAGAAATTTATATGAACTATGCACCACCAAAACATAAAGAACTACTCAAGGAAACCATAAATAAATCTTAAAGAAAACTAAAAAATAAATAAATAAAAACACAAAAAAAAAAAACTACAGAATACAATATTAACATGGAAGCAAAAAAAAAAATCGTTCATACTTTAGACCCAGACCGCCAAATTGTATCGCTATATTACAAACTTTCATTACACTAAAAAAACACAAAGAGAAATTCTAAGCAAAACCAACATGCTTGCTCAAAAAACCCAACTAAATGGGAACATGGTAAAATAAGTAAATAATACTAGAAAGCGTTCAAGATGAAAGCAGTGGAAAAAGAATAAAGATTACATCATTGGGATTGCGAATTTGTATAACTAGATATATAAGATTTTTATTCTTATATAATCGAACCCATGCTAGAAAATGCTACCTCAGCTTGAAACAAATAAAAATAAGCAGAAACGAAGTACAAATTATTAAGTACTGCCTAAAACCACTACTATTCGACAACGAATGCACACGGCTTATGAAAGAAGGAAAATTCGATGTTAAAATGGGAAGTTCTGACGGGCCTGTTTGTTTAAATGAGTATATTTGTTCCAGGAACTATGTAGGATAAGTAATAAAAGTGAAATCAATCTCTACAGTGAAGACGGTCAGATAATCCCAAGAAACTATAACAGACAAACACAACCAGAAAAATGACAATGAACTTTTTCAAAAATCTGATAAAGACATAAAAATAAACCTGAAAGAAATAGATTTTCCTACATGTCATACTCAACCAAATTCCATACGAACAGCGGAATAACGAAATATGCCTAGCAAAAGTTAAGCAAAACATTATAGAAGTAATTTTTTTTACTGTAAACATAAAACAGTAGTCGACTGTTATGGGGAGGAATGCTGGAAAATCCCTTCAGAAATGTAAACAAAAAGAAATATATGATTCTACAGAAGGATGATGAGAATATTATAGACGGAATATGTGAGTAGCGATGAACGCGTTAGAAAATATATAATCAAAATTACATATTTATAATCAGAAAGTGTCAGATTAAAATTCTATCGTACATAACAAGAAACGAGTCCCTGGAGAACTTGACGCTCACAGGATATATTACAGACATGAAGGACAATAGGAAACAAACTTTTTTAGGTGGTTGGAAGGGCACGGAGTAAGGGAATGTTGAACATGCAAACCTTACTCAGAGCTACAACATATAGGAAGTTTTGGAGAGCTATCATAACCCAATTTGTGAAGAGTCTAAAGTACATAAGAAAGCTCAGAGCAGAGACAGAGAGTCGGTCTACAACTACATCAGTGAGAACCGAAAAACCGAGCCAGTATATGCCCGCATTCTAATCACGTAAATAATAGACGATGTTCTCTTCTCAGGTTCCAGGTTTGAAGCTTGTTAAATTTTAATGAACAAACTAATAATTCGTTTCATGCAGCACGGTTGCTTGTGAAACATAAGATAAGTACAAAGCATCGGTTTATAAGTTCAGAAGTGAATAGAATTTAAATTTCACTGATTATTCAAGACACCATCTTCATTACACAACATTAAACAGGAAACTGACCAGACTATTAGTAAAGCCAAGGAGTGAGAAATCTTATGCATGGTTACCACCTATATATATATATATATATATATATATATATATATATATATATATATATATGTGTGTGTGTGTGTGTGTGTGTGTACGACAAGGGAAAAATTCAGATATAAAAGTAGTTTTACTGACAGAAAATGAAATACGGGTTCCATTGCAGTGGAGAGGCAGATTTCATTTTCAATACACGCTCTAGATCTAGGTCGTTTGACATTAAGTTCACGGTTTAAATTGAGATCAAATATAGATCAGAACGCAGGAGAATGGTAAGATAAAGAACAAATATGAAGCGTTTATCATTCTAACATGTTTCATTTTTATTAAAGCTTCGTCAGAGGCGGAGCAATGGCGAAAAAGAAGAAATATTTTTTTGTACTTTTTTTTTGTTTTGTTTGATATTCATGGATTGAATTGATGGCTGCGTCATCTCACCTCGAATCTGTAACGCCACAAATGATACTAACGTTGTTGTAAAAAAATCGAATGCACGTGACGCAGAATTGTTTAATGAAATTCAAACACAAAAGTGAAAATACCAATATTTATTTCTTGTTTTTCTCCATAGTTCAGTTTCTTTGATGAAGCTTTAAAAAGTGAAACATTTAAGATTGATAAACGTTGCCCATTTGTTCTTCATCGCATTACATATATATATATATATATATATATATATATATATATATATATATATATATAAAGAAATATAGTCTTAAGGTGTGCTATATTTATGGAATAAAGTGCTCAATATCAGAGATAGAGCGTGTGTAAATATAAAAGTGAACATAGAAGTCAACACTAGGAGGCGACAGTCTGTTTCATGCTATATGCAATCATCAGGCCACATATGCTGTTATTTTTCTCGGTTAAGTGATATAAACAAACTTTTACTACGTTAATAAATAAATAAATAAATAAAAGAAGAAACAAAAAAATAAAATAAAAAAATAAAAACAAGCAATATAATTTGACCAAATAAATAAACAAACGACTTCCGGTAAAATAACCGCCATAATAGAATACCCACAATGCACCACTAACCCGTATATATATAAATAGCCGAGAAAAATAACAGCATATGTGGCCTGACGATTGTAAATAGCATGAAACAGACTGTCGCCTCTAAGTGTTGACTTCTATTTTCACTTATATATATATATATATATATATATATATATATATATATATATATATATATTAATTAACTAACTTAAAATATGTTTTTTTCGCTACACAGTTCTAACCATGTTTCAAAATGGAAGCTAAAAACTCCGAATTTAATTTTGTAATTAAATTAAAGACATTACTTCCATTTCATCCTCAAGCGAATTTTGGACTCCAAATTCGCTTGGAAAATCCTTGGAAGATAGATGATGACAGTTTTCTGGAGCTCTACAATCTTCGTCACAATTCCAATTATACTAATCGCTCTTTCAAGTTTCTGAGTGGGGTTCCAAGTGAACCCATTATAAAAGGAATCACTGCAACAGTCAAAGTTAATATTATTATTATTAATATTATTGTCCATATTTGATATCAAGTAATATAATTAAAAAGACGACGTAATGTAAAAATCTTACACAGTAATATGATTGACAATACAATATTTGTTATTGCTGCACACACATATACAAATAGATATGCCTGTGTGACTATAAAATATATCTATATAACTTACATATATAAATATACTTAAATGGATAAATATAAATAAATGTATGTGTAAATGTTCAAATACATACATACATACATACATATATATATATATATATATATATATATATATATATATATATATATATATATATCCCTTGGTGTAAGAAAAACTGTGGTCAAGCCTAAATTACAAAACTATTAGGCATGAAACTGTCGGCGTGAAATATATATATATATATATATATATATATATATATATATATATATATATATATATATATATATATATGTTTGCGCGTGTGCACGCGCGTGTGTGTGTGAATATCATTGATATATATATATATATATATATATATATATGTGTGTGTGTGTGTGTGTGTGTGATTGTGTGTGATTGTGTGTGTATGTATTTTAAGAATGTTCTATTAACATATCAGCATTGATTACTTCCCTTAGTATATTGCTCTCTTTCATTTACACTCATGCAGTGATCGAAACACTAAAGTGGTTCCCCATTTCAGATCAGGAAATGGCTGTATTTTAGTAAGAAAGTAACTTAATTATAACACACTATAAAAAGCAAATCAATTATTTGTATGAATTAAAAGCAACCGGATTGGAAAGGAATCAACACGCAGTGATATTTTTTGTTCAATACTATTTTAAATTTTAATATGATGTAGATAGACAAGTTTTTTCGGTCAGATATTATTCCGTATTGCTTTGTATTTTGTACTGGTATTTGTGCACCTGGTAATGGGACGCCTTAATGAACTATGAGGCCATCTCTTATCGCACGTTTTGATCACATATCCGGAAGGGGTTCTACATCTTTCATGTATTTTGTACTTCGGATTCTTTGGCAATATGATATGTGGTTCGATTCAAATTCCTAAAAGAATCTGATTCTGATTCTTCACGAAAGTCTGTCTGATGCTAGATTTTCCCTACCTGTTAACATTGATAGTGGATTCTATTAGTGCATCCTTTAGGCAGTCTTTGGACCTTTTGTTTAAAGGTTTCACTTGCAGGCGTTTATATTGAACATGCTTCCAGTACCTTATTTTAGGGAATTCTATCGTCTTTAAGGCCAACCGCATGACCTAAATACCTTAGTTACTATTCTATAATAATTGATATTATGTTGGGTAGATTAGTCCAGTGTAGTTCTTCTGTGTTCGGTATATGATCCCGTCACAAGATTTTTAAAGTATCTATCAAGCACTATTGGTAAAAAAAAAACAGCCCAGGAGAGAATACATCTTCGATTACATTTTCACGTCTTACATCCATATAACAAATATTTAAACAAAATGGGCCTTGTATATGCTTATATATACACTTCAAGAAAGAAAAAAGAAGAAGCATATTTCACCATAGGAGACAGTACATTCAATCGAGTATAAAATATTTAATATACTTAACAGCTAATAAAAATAAGTATAAATATTTAATACATTTTTGGGACGTGGTCTAGTTCTGTGTAAACTCACACACACATACATATATATATATATATATATATATATATATATATATATATATATATATATATATATATATATACACTTGCCTTTTTTGATAATATCTCGTTATGTAGGATTAGTTCATGAGATGGTTTTTAGAAATTAGCTATTAAGCTAGAAAATAAACTGACATTTTTAAGACACACGATATATTGTTGCATGGTGGAACCGAATACGAAGGAAATCATTTTTAATTATTCTTCCTGTCAATTGTCTGAGTTGGAATCAGCTGTTCTTGATCATGGCTTAGATTTTTGTGAACCACCCATCATGCCAGATAAAGAAGAGGTCTTTTCCGAGTTTGAAGTTTTGTTCTCGCAACTTACAAAACATGTCCCTGTTCCCTCGGATGCTTTTGGTAACCTTAAAGCCAAATTCAATAATTATGCTCACTTGTTATCTAGTACTCCTGTTACAACTTCTGAATCAAACTGGAAAATTGAGCAAAGGCCTATTATCAGATCTCTAAAGGCAAACTATTATTTGGTGATCTCTCAGCCTGATAAGCGGGGTTGGTGTTATCTTATTAGACTACACCGACTATGTTACAAAGATGTTATCAATTCTAAATGATACATAAAGTTTATAAAATTAGGCCCTATTGAACAATGTGATGCAACAACTTCAATAGAAATAAATTCCAGGGGTTAAAAGTGGAATTTATTTCTCCTGATTTTCTGATGAAATTAGTCCCTCTGGACACTATTAGCTCTGACACTATTAGACACCGCCATTATTGCCTTCCAAAAATCCATAAAGAGGGGGTACCTTTAAGACCCATATTATCAATGATAGGGTCATCACAACATAAGGTGACAAAATGGCTTTCTAAAGTACTACAACCTGTTTTGCAGCACAATAGCTAATTTACTACAAGCGATTCTTTTTACTTTGTTGAGCTTATTAAAAAGTTGCCCCTCTTCTGGCAAGTATATGCTCGCATGATGTGTGCCCCTTGTTCATCTCATGGAAACAATTAATATCCGCTGCGATTTTTTTTTATCGCAGTTCTTTTTCACCTCTAGATGTTCCTGAAGTAATTTTTGTGGAATTGATGAAATTTGCCGCTTGATCTGTCGAATTTAATTTCGACAATATGATGTATCGTCAGATTGACGGTATTGTCATGGGTTCCCCTTTGGTCCCTACGTTGGCGAATATATTTGTTTAGTTTTATGAGGAGATATTATTTAATGATCCAATATGTCTCTCTTTGTATCGTCGCTATGTTTATGACACATTTTCTTTATTGAATGATGAAACTGGGGCTAATCAATTTCTCTCCCCACTTCATAATCTTCATCCTTTTTTGAGATTTACCCTTGAGAAATAGGTTAACACTAAACTTGTTTTCTTGGATTTATGGGTGCATTACGCACCAACATCTTTTCGTACTTCAATTTATAGAAAGTCTACTTTTTCGGTTTTATACACACGCTGGGATTCCTTTGCTCTAAGAAGCCCAAAATAAACCTTATAAAAACTTTAACGCTTAGAACATTGATGATCAGTTCGGAAGAGTTCCTCGATAGTGAGATCAGTTTTATAAAGAGAACTTTATGCAGTAATGGGTATCCACCCACTGTTGTCAGTTCGCTGATTCATGACAAGGTTGCTGACTTCAGGAAAATTAAGCCAGTGATTATGTCAAAATGTCCAGTGCATTTAAGACTTCCGTGGATTGGCGAAAATGTTAAGAAGCTAACTAGGCAAATTTCTTTAAATGTCCAGAAGTGTTATTTTTCTGTTGAGATGCGTGTTATATTACTCGATCGACTAGTAATGACGTTCTCCACCCTTATCAAATGAGTTCTGTAGTTTAGAAGTATGATTGTAACTGTGGTTTCAATTATATAGGGAGAACTACTGAGCGGCTTGATACTAGAATTAAGCAACATGTTCCATTGTAAATTAGCAACCATACCTGTCAACGAAAGGAACTTATCCGCAGTACTTATGTTACTCCATTTGAAAGCATCGAATAAATAACAGAAAGTCTGGTATGGAATTTAGTGTGAATTGGTTCTCAGTTTTAGTCAATTCACTTTCACTTCTTCCTTTGAAAATACTAGTGTCAGTTTCCATCAGATCTTGCAAACATTCGCTTTGTAAGCAGCGAGAGTGTTTGCTAGGCCTGCTGTGATCAGTTTCTATTACTTCCATACTTTCTCCATTCCCAACATTGACTTATTCATATCTCTTATTTATTACATTTTACTTTAAATTCTCCCAGTAAAGAAACTTTGATGAGCAAGGCGTAATAGGGATAAAAAATAAAAGGAGGGAGAAACGACCGGTTTCGTTCCCACTCATCAAAGTTTATATATATATATATATATATATATATATATATATATATATATATATCGGTTGAGCTCTCTGGGGGAGGAAGTGTGGGGTTGTAAACAGTGACTATTACGGCTATTATAGCAAGACTCTTCGGCAAGCGAATCGAGTCTTCTCAGTTACTGTGTTTATCTTAAAATAAATAAATAAATAAATACGCTAAAATTCACCTTCGCCTCTGCCGTGCGCCGACGGTTTACTGGTAAAATCTCCGACTGACACCAAGACAGCCGGGTTTTGATCACAGCTAGAGGCAACTGGACCTCTAGTAACACTGAAGAGCTATGATACAGTGAAACAGTCTGTCAGTGGATGGCTATATATATATTTAAAAAAATGAGAGAAACCGCAAACATTTCTGTTCATAATGTGGATTTTTTTTTAGCATATAAATTTTATTCGTCATATTACTGCTACATGTGTTTCCGGTCTCGTGACCTTCTTCAGGCAAATAAAAAGGAACAAGTTTTAATTATGTTCATTACATGTCTCATTGTTCTTTTTTCTGTATTTGTTAGTGAGCCTTGAACTCTTATTTGTACTGTTGGCAAAAGTGAAATTCTACTTAAGTGTTAATAAAACCATAAAGTTTGGTATTTGAGCTAGTGATAATAGATGTGTTGATGAGAGATGTTTTCCTATCCCCGTTATCCTGCATATATAAATTCCTTCCCCATATATACATACAACCCAGGTACATAGAGGAAAGATTTCAACCTAGATATACGGATGAACTGGACAGGTACTTAGCTGCACAGTGACCCTACAACTTCACACGGTCACAAGACTGATAATGGAAATGTTCATGATAATAAGAAAAACATACTATTTATATACTACACCTATAAACGCCCACACACGCCCTCCCGCACATATACATACACACTTATTCATTCATACGTACATTTTTTTAAACATTTCACTCCAAGCAAGGCGGGAGTGCTACTAGCATGCAAGGGGTTACAGAGAGTGATAGTAAGATTAAAGAGGGGGGTGTTTGAGGAAAGGATAAAGAGAAGGACGAGGATCAAGATCAAAGCATCAGAAGACGTCGATAGACATTACGCTTAAATTTTTGAAGAAGTAAGTAAGAAAGTGTAGAAGAGGTGGTTACATTTAACTGTTTCGACAGTGAAAATGTGGGAGCGTGATAACAACTTAGAAGCAAGCTTAAAATCATGCAGTTGGGTTACCCATGAAAGTAGTTCGTCAGCGTAGTTGCCCTGAAAATATTTGTAGAAAAGACAGAGGGAAGCCACATCACCTCTGTGAGAGAGTGACTGTAGTCGAGATGCCAGGTCAGGACATATCACATTGGATATCCGTCTTTGAATTTTATCGAGAACTCGAGACGAAGTCTGTCTGAAAAGTAACGGAACTGAGTGTTCTGTATGAGTTCTGGGCGAAAGAGGGTTAAGTGAATTCTGTTACCATTTAACATGTTAACATGGGAGTATATAACCGTAATCTTAACTTTTCTGCAACCATTAGATTTTTCACATTCTTTTGTGGGAAGACAAATCGTGTCTGTTTCACCACGACAATGCATCTTCTCACAACGCCCTGAGCATCCGGCAGTTCATGGCCAAAATGAACATCGCCGTACTGGAACAACCTCCCTATCCAACTGATCATGCTCCGTGTCACATTTTTCTCTTCTCAGAGCTCAAGTGGATCAGAAAGGGGACCCATTCTGAAGGCGGCGAGGCCACCAAAAGAG
>OZ010572.1:43323727-43428727 GCA_963932145.1 Acanthosepion lycidas | reverse complement strand
AACTCAATCACAATCTCTGCTAATCTCTCTCCATCTTCTGACTGACAGTGGGTATTTAACGGCAGCAGTCATAGTAACACTATGGTCGAGTCCACTGATATGAAAAAGGGGTGGACCCCATAACACTTTCTTTCATCTACGCGCCTGTTGCTGTTCCTTCACTCGAGTACCACCTTTGTCTGTTTGTGATCTCTTTAAGGATACAACACTGTATTACCTCCATCGTTCTAATGTTGACCTCTATACATCTAAGATGTTACTTATGAGAAATTTCCATCTCCTCGACTGACATAACTAAAGAAACCAGCCTGCTAGTAGAGCCAATCTCGAATTCCGGTTGAGTTCATTGCATTCACTTATATGTTAATACCCTTTGAAAGTCTATGAATGCATCTCCTCTCCACACAGCTATAGGTAAAATAGACCGAAAGCATTGTGTGGCAACCCGTCTAGGAGAAGGAAAAACTGAATTCAAACAAGATCGCATCATCCGTGTGTATGCGTTCGAAATTCAAATAAGATAGCAGTATCTATATGTATAATTGTGACTACGGACCGTTTGTGAATCCAAATTCTCATTGAAGCACCTACTATGAATTTGCACGTCCGAATGAATACGAACTCTTGGCCAGCATTCGTTCGGATACGGCTGATCGTTTCACAGAGCCGAGTGAATGCCAGGACTTGTTGACCTTACAAGAATGTTCATCTGTATTTGACAGGTTTTGCTTTTGATTCTGCTGGCTGTCTAACCCCCCTTCTCAGCAGAAAATCTTGGTGGGGGAAACAGTTTAGTAATCGACGACTCGTCCATTCGGTATTAAAAACATTTGTAAAGTGATCCGACATAAATAGCGTGTTAATGCGGCAAGAATTCATTGAAAATATTTTGTAAAATTCAACAGACAAATTTTATTTCTCTATATTTTATTGTTGGCAGATAGTATTAGGTTTCATGGTACCACTATCACTCGTAGAATAACCTGAAAGATTTCTATAAAATAAACAAATAAATCACCTCACACAGTGTTATGATAGAGTAGACAAGTATATAACACTTTGTTTTCTTTTATGTGCCGTGTCTACCCAGAATGTGGACGAACATGGCTCTCCCCACTTTCATCTACCTAATCAATTTGAACTGTTTTCCATTCCTCTATGTCTTCGCTCTGCACATAATTTAATTAGTAGGTTACTCACTGTTTCCCTCTTTTACTCTCAAAGTGTCCAGACCGTGTTACATTCTCTAAATTCACATTCTTTATTCTCAACTAGCAGCATGTCCTGGCGTTGCCCGTGCTTGACTCAAAAATCGTAAGACTCATACAGCAATTGCTATCACTTGACTTAAAATATTTTTGCCCTTCCTTGCCTTTAAAGGAGTGCCCTTTGCCGTTCTGATGTTGCTACTTGCCTTACTTCTTGCCTATCTCACACTGCAAATTTTTCTAAGCTCTATACTAAACATTAAATCTGTTACGAAATGAACACAAAACGATCAGCTTTAAAAAAAGGACTCGTAACTGAAAAAAACGAATGAAAAAAGAATGTTAACAACAAATACGTTTTCACATCCAACCCAGTTCTGCGGAATCAGAATCACTGTTGAGTTTAAGCAAGCGAATGAGCCAATTGGAGTAAAGTGCCATGCAGATTTAAATTTTTCCCACTTGTGACGAATGCAGCTATCGATTTTATTTTTTTGCATGCTAGCATGCTAGTTGATATTC
The DNA here is from genome assembly GCA_963932145.1 of Acanthosepion lycidas. Taxonomy (NCBI): domain Eukaryota; kingdom Metazoa; phylum Mollusca; class Cephalopoda; order Sepiida; family Sepiidae; genus Acanthosepion; species Acanthosepion lycidas. Next base: position 43,426,997 of record OZ010572.1, on the reverse strand, counting down.
GTGTCAGTCAACTGTTGGCTCTCACGCTGGCCAATAGATTCTTCCTGCCTAATCGTGGCAGCCAGCTATAGGCTCTCACTCTGGCCAGTAGAAAATGGTTGCAAACTACATGAAAACTGCCGTAGAAGCATGAAAAAATCGATTATTTCCACTATCGATGAGAGTTGGGAAATGCAATGTCGGTCTTGGCCTTCCCACTAACTTGGAGTATGTGCATGTAAATTTGGGTGAAAATTGCGGCCGTGCATTCATTACACACACACACACACACACACATTCTGCCTTTTATAGATAGAGACGCAAAAACATATTGATTGGAAATCGAGCCTTTTTAACTATTACTCTACGATAATGTGTCTAATTTTAAAAACCCTATTTCTGCTTTAATGCTGACCTCTTGGAAATCCAACTATTTTAACCAATATCTATCCGTCTTACCCTCAAAAACTTCATTCCCTTGGATCTCCACTTTCATAAATATCACACCGATCATAACCATTTTATCCGTAGCTCTCTAACACGAGTGATTTTCTAGCATTGTAACGAGTGAGCCTTAGCATAAAAATGGCAAATATTTACTTAACTTAATCTACCACAGTAGATGAGCACCTGGTGAGGTTCAAGCTTACTACATTTGCGATCGATCAATGAGATGAGTTTACTAACAATTACGAAACAGTAGGAGTTCTACATTCACGTGTTTTTTATCGATTAATTAAAACATTGCCTTACGTATTTTGAGCATCCTAATATATCGTTTAATGGAGGAAGTGGAATGTTAAATATATGTGCGTGACACGACATATGATTTTCTTAAGATGATCTCCATTAACATTATCGAAGAACCCAAACAAAGATCACCTTCTAATATTAATAGCCACGTGCCTCGATACCATGTAGTAGATTTGCATATACTGTTCAGACCCTTTTACAGAATATACTAAAGCATGATATAGGACTTCACGGGAATAATCACCGGTTACGCGGGTTACCAATAGTAATGTTAATAATAATGGTATTAGCCGTTCGTTTGTAAGAAAATATTCGGATCTCATTGTACGACCAGCAGATGCTATTTTCGGTTTTAACTTATAAAATCTTTTTCTTAAAGCACCTCGATGTGGTGTAATGGTTAGAAATCTTGTCTTGCTATATTAGCTACGATTGAGTAGTGAATTCGATTCCTACTGGATGCCCCATGCTTTCAGCCTCGTGCCACATCTCTGCTCTTTTTATCATTAATGGTGTTTTTCTTTCTAACCCTTTCCCGTGATGCAGTGTGCAATATCAAAATCCTGATTAATTTGTCTTCTAGTTATATGTCCTATTCGTTTTAGTTGATGCGTTTCTTATTATTTAATTTAGTTTTTTTTTTCTGATTCTGTAGCATCAGTCCAGAAGGTTCCAAGAGTAGAGTTTTCCCCAAGATCAATAGGCTTCTTTCGCTCAAAATTAACTTTAACCATTGATCTGAGAAAGTGCTTGTATACGGCTGATAGTTTAAATAAATCCTAACAAGTTTGGTGCCAGACATGGCAGCAATATGAAAGTCTCGATGTGAAGAGGTTAGAAACATGCATGACCGTGCCGGACCCCGGAATCCCCGAAAAAAGGGGGTGTTTTTTGGGTCCCGTTGTGGCCGCTGCCATTTTTTAAGCTCTGTTTTATGGCCAGCCGTTATTTCTTTTTAAGTACTTCTAAAATGAAGTTACATGAATAAAGTTGTCAGTCATCAAGAAATAATATGCATCGTGTATCTGCACGGCCGTTGTTGTGCGCACTACGTAGGAATCCCCGATGAGGTTAGACCCCCTAAAGGGCTAGTTTCAGCAGCGTTTTATTTATTTTTTACTTTTACTAATTTTTCCTTTTTGTTTATCTAAGTTAGATTGTCAACCATCAACTATAATAATCGACAGGGCCGGTGTTTACTACCCCGAAACTCTCATCTGCGTGCCCCTCATGCCACCTGGGAAGTTGGGCAGAAGTGCTAATTTCAGAAGCTCTAATTTTTTTTAGAATTTTAATTTTCTTTATGAACAGCTCGTTTAAATCAATGAAGGGGCTAAGATATCTGGGTAAAATCATTTTTTACTCCGATATCATCCACTAAGAAGGGTCTCTGACTTTTTTTTTACTACTATTAATAATAGCCAAATATCCGCGGCTAGTAATTAAAATAAAATTTCTAATCCCTAATTTTTACATTTCTAGAAAACAAATCTGAGTAAATGATCGATTAAAAAATAAAAAATGTCTTATGATTTCAATACATGAAAAGTTTTCCTGGAAACTGAAATACTGTTTTTAAAACAAATTTTTAAGACAAATCCGTTTGTGCTAAGTTGGAATCACATTTTTTCAGCGAATTGCGTCGGCGGTTAATCTTTATGGAAATGTAAAAAATTGCGACTTGAACATTTTTTTCGAGTAAAATTTAGTCATGAAAATATTGGTGGTTATTACAAAAAGAATAACATTTTATCAGATTAAAAAAAATACAAAAACAAAAACTATTCATTATAAAAGTAAATATTTAGTGAGTATGTACTTAAATTTTCATTTAAATTGGATAATTCCCTGACTTTTCACCATTTAAAAAAGCATTGCCCTTCTCCTTACCCCAATTTTCCTTCGAGGTTTTGTTGCTCCCAGTTTGGGAAAAATTGAAATCGACATAGAGTACAGAGCCGCACTCTCGAATTAGTTTCGGTGGAGGGTGACTTAATTTTTCAGACTTATGCTTTGGTTTTATATGAGTTTGCGGTGATGGACGTAACTACCACTAGCGCAGCCTGTACATTCTTCAATTTCTTTATCTCTCCGCACTCAATTTTTTAAGAGTGACCCATACGTCGAGTTATTTTAAATGTTTAATATTATTTAATTTCACTTTCTGAATTTTATTATAGATTTATGGTAGTTGCTCTCACTGCACTCATTGCAATTCCAGATGATAGTGTTTTGGAAATGTCTGTCTCGTTTTATTTCTTAGAACACTTGGTCCTATGATTCGATTCGATTGGGACAGAAAAAGCGAAACTAATGCTAATGTCAACGTTTCGTGTGTAAGACGAATTTTTGCCACGGATAAGGCTAAAAATATCGCCGGTTTCCTTTTATATTCTTTCCTTGTTAGCTATATTTATTTTCAACGTTTGCAACTACATCTAGCACCAATGCCTCTGATCAGAAGATTGGATTTTTTGAGGAGCGTAGAAGTACATCTTAATTGCTGTGCTTCCCAGGTCTACCCTGACCCGGGGTTGTAGCACTTATTAGAGTCCCAGATATAGGGAAATAGTGAAACCACAAACAAAAACAAAACAATATGACAGCATAAAATTACATTTCTATAATAAAATACCAGCAATACTGTATCCTATACGGAACCGTCGTTTAGCTTGACATGTCTTTCCCGATTTGGCCACGAAGGAGGGTTCGTTCGGTTAGCACGGTCGAATTTACTGTATTTAAACTTCAATCTTCCATGATTATCTCACGTATATATCTGCTCATGGCGTATGAAATGTAAACAAATCATGTCACACATTATGAAATGGACAAGGTCCGACAATTATTTTAGGACGTTTTTATATTTATACATTCTTTTCATAGATACAAATATTTAAGTAAATACTCTGTTTATAATAAACAGTATTAAACAACATTTACCAGTCTGAATGTCCGAGAAATTTTTATAGAAAATATTCAACTTCCGATAGGAATCGAACCCGTATACTAAATGGAACCGTCATTTAGCTTGATGTGCCTTACCCGATTGGGCCACAGAGGACCGTTCGGTTAGCAAGGCCGAATTAACTGCTTTTAAAATACACTCTTCCATGTTTCTCTCACGTACATACATATCTGCTCATGTCGCGTATCCAAATGTAAACAAATGACGTCACACATTGTGAAATGGACAAAGTCCGACAATTATTTTAAGACATATTTATGTATATACATTCTTTTTATAGATACAGATATTAAAGTAAATGCTCTGTTTTAGAATAAACAGTATTAAACAACATTTACCGGTGTGAATGTCCGAGAAATTTTCATAGAGAATATTCGTCCTCCGACAGGAATCGAACCTGCATCCTATACAGTAAAATCGACCTTGCTAAACGAACGATTCTTTGTGGCCCAATCGGTTAAGGCCCGTCAGGCTATATGACTGTTCTGTATTAGACTTCCACATTAAGTAACCTATATATGTTGAAATGCTGCTAAATAAAATCTGCAAAAAAGAAACTCAACGTTCGCTATATGATCACTAAAGCTCAGGTGGTCTCTTCTGGTTAGCAAGACTCAACAATACTATTTGTTGAATTATTAGTATTATTACGATTATTATTTTGTTATGGTAATAGTGATACTATGTGAAACAATTTCGAATATCACTAAGATCCTTGATAATATTGTCCTAGCGAGATAATTCCAACTTGCGACAACGTTGGGAAGTATCAAAAGATTCTCCCACAGGTTGAACGAAGCTTTGTGAATGAAATTGAATTGAAGGAATTTGTAAATGGAAGACGTCATTGGTTGTTCTAGCACGAAATCGCATGTCATCGTCAATGATGGCTTGCTCGTACTGGCCTTGTTCGACTACTGATCCCGCTATACTGTGCGCTCTCTTGAAAATATGGTGAGATCCCCTCAGCAGAAGGAGAGCCGGGATTGTTGACAAAACATCAATGTGCCTGAGTAGGTATTTGCAACAGGGATTACCTACCCCATAGTCACCCAATACAGACTGATTGCTACATTTATTTTTATTTGTATACTGAAGAAAATTAACGTACGTTGGAACCGGGTCATGTTCTTCTTTTTCTTGCGTATCCCTTCAGATCATAGCTCTCCACATCTTCCTTTCCATTGCAGATTTTTAATGAGTTCTATTTTTTGTTATTTCTCCTGATCTGCAATCTATTTGCTCAAGCCAATCAAGTATGTTATGTACTGATTTCCTCTTCCCCTCTATCTGACCTGTGAGTATCAGATTTTCCTAGCGCTCCTTCCTCACTACATGCTTCAGAAATTTCAACTACCTGTATCATACCTAAATAGACAATAATACTCCTCTATCATTAACAAGCTCGGAACTACGAAAAATAAGATGTAAGTTAAAAGGAATACTTGTAATGCTAAAAGACTTCTCTGGGATTAATGTGTTAAGTCTACGTGGAAATATCTCAAAACGATTAAAGAGGAATGACTGCTGACGGGTTGTAATGTTTTGCAATGAACTGATTAAAACACTAAACACTATTTTTGTCTTCATAATTGGAGAGAGTTGGTCCAATATGCATGTGTATCATTTTTGCTGTCAAATATGCTAATAAAAATATTAATCTTTGAATTTAAATTTTGTCAAGATCTGTCTTATTAATACGTTTTTAAATCATAAGAAGTTCCATTTTCAGAAACCAAATGCAGTGAGGGATGGATCATCCAAACTACTAGAGTACATTGATATATGACAATATTCGCTGCCAAAAAACTTTGAGTTGACAAGAATATATGTCCACAATCGACCCCCAAAACTGATCTCTATGAAAGAAAGGTAGTGCCGTGAGTATAGTGGTATCGTCGCTTTATTATTCATTTAGAACTCTTAAAATGCGACCAAGCACTAAATGCACAATTATTAGGTTGGTGCAAAAATAATGACGTAATAATGTCGTTTTTTGACGTAACGTCAAAAAACGACATTATTACGTCATTATTTTTGCACCAACCTAATATATGCCTAGCAGCTGAAACATGTCCATAAAATATTTGTTTTGCACTCATCAGTAGGGAAAAAAAAGTTGTTCACCTTCATAACAACGCAAGGCCGCATAGAGCAAAAACCAACACAGGAAAACATGATAGAATTCGATTGATCTGTTCTACACCGTCCACCTTATACACCTGGTCGTGCGGTAAAACATTATTATCCTTTTTGATGACCGGAAAACATTCTCTAATTAAAATCACATCGAAAACTTTTGCACAACAAAACCAGCGGAATTTTACCCAAAATGCGTCAAAGAGCTGCTTGATTAGTGGCTAAAACTTATTGTGATTAATGGTGAATATATGGCTGAATAAATTCACACCCTTTAGTTGTCGTAGATGGAACAGACTGTTGTGAATATGTATAGGCTGATCAAGGGCTACAGGTAATTAGATCATCCGGACCAGTATAAAATCTTATGAGAGATCAGTTTCGAGGTAAAAGACGTAAGTTATTGTGGCTTCTAATTCTCAATAGATTAAAACGACGGTGAATGATTTCAGTTACCTAACGCAATGAAATGATAGCAAAAATAATCAGTTTGCTGAGTCACACTGTGCAAATTTGATTCGTATATGTATGTACATACGTATTGGGCACTTCGATGAAGTGTAACGATTAAAATCTTGTCTCGCTAAATCTATTGCAATTGAAAAGTTACTTCGATCCTCACAGAATGCCCCCTACTTTCGGCCTTGTGCCACATTTAAAGTTGGCTTAGAAAATCAATATGCATACCTCGATGTGGTGTTATCGTTAACAAGCTTGTCCCGTTAGATCAATTACGACTGAGTACTGAGTTCGATCCTCACTGGGTGCTCCGTACTTTCAGCCTTGTGCCACATCTAAGCTACGCTTAAAAAATCTCCATACATATATCCATACAAAGAAGTAAACGAAGAAAATCAATTGTAAAGACAAGTCAAGTTTAATTACTTTCACAGTTGTTATGGCAGGTTTAAGATAAAGCCAGCTAAGTTCACGTAAGTAAGCGAATAATTCAAATAGGTCCCTACATCTTAAATTAAGGTCCAATTTCCTTCTCCCTCAAAACCGAGGTATAACGGAAAGGAACGAAAGCAAAGGCAAAAAAAAAAAAAGTAAGAGAAAATCTTTCTAAAAAGAAGGAAAATAAACAAACGCAAAGTGCTGTACTCTGGAGTTAAAATTAGATACGTGTTGACTTGCGTAGGTATTGGCCTCGGGCTGACAAACGAAGAGCAATACAAGCCTCACTTCCTACCCTCGCGTGACACCAAAATATCCCCGCGACCGCTCGCCAATCTAGGAAAGGATTTCTTTTCTGTTGTTTTTGAGTGAATGAAGTGACAAACTGTTACGGTTGATATATTTGCGTATTAGCCAACTTCACAAGTCGAAACCTATTCAACTAAATGTTTATCTTTTTTTTTGTCTCCGTGTGTCCTTTTTATGATAAAATTCTTATCGCTTGTATTTCTTTCTCTTTTTATCTTGCGAGAAACTTAAGAAAGGGAAGCCATGAAAAGCGTTTGTCATCAAAACAGTAAAAAAAAAACAAACCCTTTACTTGCTGCAATCGAACACTTCTTACAATACGTTTTACTTTCCTTTTTTATTTGACTTTATTGCATATCTTATTTTTTGTTCTTCCTTTATTTTATATTATCTCTTCGATGCTTTATTCTTTGAACCTTTTTCAACGGGCTTGTCGCTTCCTTGCGGTTCTTTCTTTCTTTCTTCAAATAAATATATTCTATTTGTTCCTTTTATTTTATTTTTTTCTAATAACGTTTACGTTTTTCTTATAATTCCCTCTATTTTTCCTTCCTGTCTGCTAATGGTGATTTTCCAAGCCCGGCTTAGATGTGGCACAAGGCCGAAAGTATGGGGCGCCCAGTGAGGATCGAACTCACTAGTCAGTCGTAATTGATCTAGCAAGACAAACTTTCTAACCATTACACCACGTCGAGGTGCCCTTCCTGTCTTCAAATACAGTGTAACCCGGCTATAAGAGACCCGGATATAAGAGAAACCTGGGTATAAGATATATTTTCTCTGGTCCCAAATTAGAGCCTGTGTTAATGTATGTATAATAGACCAAACCCGGATATAAGAGAAACCCGGATATAAGAGACTTCTTCTCCGGTCCCGACAACTCTCTTATATCCGGGTTACACTGTAATTCTTTTTGCCTTTCTTTCTTCTACTAATTTCTTTCTTTCATTTTGAAATGCTTTCGATTTCTTCCTTTCTATCTTTCTGTATTTCTTTTTACCTTCTTGAAATTATTTTTTTTAATTTCTTTTTTCTAATGCCTGCCTGCCTGCTTTTCTTTCTTTCTTTCTTTCTTTCTTTCTTTCTTTCTTACTTTCTTTCTTTCTTATCACGTTGAAAGACCGGTTCCCGTACGATCACCGAAGCAACGTCGAGCTTGGTCAGTACCTATATGAGGTAACCGCCTGGAGAATATCAGGTGCTGTAAGCTTGAATGGTCGGGTGGTGTAATGGATAATGGCTTGGAGTTGTTAATCGGGAAGCCGAGTTCCATTTCCTGTTGGGTTAGTTACATTCATTTACGTAAAAATACCATTCAGAAATGTATGAATCCACCTCTTCTACCCCTTGCTATCGGTTAATTAAGACTTGTATCTCTAAACTATTATTATCTTCAAAACTATTATCTTCGTAAAATAACACTTATAGTTGAAAAAATATTTTCTGGCTTTAAATAACATGCAAAGGACTGATAAGGCGTAGAAAACGAATCAATCAACAATTTTCTTCGAATTCATTTCTTTCTTCTTTCATTCTTTGTTATTTCTAGTAATTTCTTTCTTTCTTTTAATAACTTTTTTCTTTCTTTTCTTTTCTTCCTTCTGGTTCATTTCTTCATTGGTTTCTTCTTTGTTATTTTTACTAATTCAAGTCTTTTTTCTTTAATTCATTTTTTTATTTCGTTCTTTGTTGTATCTAATAATGCAAGTGTTTCTTTCTTCTAATAATTCGTTCCTTTGTTTGTTTGTTTGCTGGTTTCTTTCTTTCTTTTTCCTAATATTTAATTTCTTCTTCCTTCTTCTAATAATTCCTTTCTAATTTCCGCCATTTCCTTTTTTAACCTTCTTTTATTTTATCCTTTTCATTCCCCTCCTTTAATTTTGTCTTTCCTTTCCTTTCTTTCTCCTTCTCCATTATTCAAATATACAGCGTCGGTGGTTTATAGAGATAGCTATCAGTTTCAGTTCAGCTCTGGTAACGAGTGATTTGAACAAGCAACTTGAGACACTTTCAATAGGCAACGTTTTGTCTGATGAAGACGCCTTTCTCAATGAACAAAAAAAAACATGACAAATAGAAAGTGATTAAACCATCGAGAATCTGCACTGCGCACTCAACCGACAAGACAGATACTACAAGGCCTTTTTTGTCACTTGAAAGTAAAAGACAAATTCTTGGTAAAGCCATATTTAAGTAGACGACTTAGACAAACCCCTATTAACCCTATCGCAAACAAATTTAAATTTTGTTGAATTTTCGAGAAGAAACAGCTCCAGTCTAAAGCAGTAATAATTATCGATAACATGTCAGGCATTTAACAGTACCATTTTGCTTAGCGAGACACGGGGAGGTGTTGATGATCCCTATTTTCATTTGTAAGGTAATTTCGACAATCAAAATATAGTGCGCATCTTACTCAAATTTGGTTACAGTTAGGACAATTTCATTAAAAACAAAGAAAGACATACTGAAAGTTTATGTAATATCAATCCTATATGGTAGCGAATGAGAAACAATCTCATCGCAGAGGAAGAAATGACTTTACGTAACATAAATGTGGTTCTACAGAAGGATGCTGGGAATACCTTGGAATTAAAATGGGAGCAACGATGAATTAATAATGAATTGGACAGACTAGAAAAATTAGGTGTGATATCAAAAATAGTCTATGATAAAAAAAAGGAAAAATAAAATCCATATATGTACTGATTTATCAATAGGGTTAAATGAAAGTTTAAAACAACATAACTACCCATTACCAAGTCCAGAAGAATTTTTTGACAAATTAAATGGTGGCAAATTCAACCGACTTCTTTTCGGTATAAAGGTAGCACCAATCATATTCCAGCAGATAATGGTTACCATTCTTGCCAGTTTGGATTGTGCTCAAGCATATTTTGGATGACGTACTTATTAAAATTAAGACCCGAAAGCAACATACAGAAGATGTAAAAAAAAGTATTTGAGAGAATCAAAGGATATCGTTTTAAGATTAGTGAAGGAAAAATGTGAATCCCGAAGGACACTTATAATTATTATCAGAAAGTGGCAGTTGAAAGTTCTAGGGTACATAGCGAGGAAAGAGGGCTAGGCGAATTTAACATTCGCAGGATATAGTGAAAGCAAAAGGGACGGCAGAAAACAGCGAATAACTTCCCTAACGAGCATATGTAAATGGGTGATAGAAGGGGGATAGGGAGGTATAACAAACAGATAAATCTTACTGGGTTACAGATGACATTGAGTTGTGTAGGGTCAGGTTCCCCAATGTTCTAAAATGGGCACGGAACGTCGACAACAACAAAGAAGATTTAAAAAAAAAAAAAGTATTTTCTGCTTTTTAATGATAGAAATATTTCTGTGGCCTACTTCATGGCTGAAATACGCGCATACTTTTTACTCGTGACGCAGGGAGGGGTTCGATTCCTGGTAAACCCCAATTTTCTAATGTGGATTTTAAAGCAGACAGAATCTCCCCTCTTGAAAGAATTCTGAAAAAAAAATGTTTTTCGTCATTTGAACTTGCACAGTATTAAGCTAAACTTGGTAATATCTTGAAATATATTATCATCAATTTTCCCTAGAAGTCTGCAGTATAAGCATTTTGTTTCAAGAAGTTACACAATAAAATATTTGTTCTGAATTTGTAGAAATAACTCAATCTTTTCAATAAGACAATCATTAAAAAAATATGCGGAATCTGGATTCGTTTGATTTTGTCTTAGAAAGGTGCCCCATATTTTCGTTTTTGTGTCACTTTTGGCTCTTCTTAGAAAATCATTTGGGTACTTCGACTTGGTGTAATGGTTAGCAAGCCTGTACCGCTAGATCAGTTAAGTTATTAGTGAGTTCGATACTCACTGGATGTCCCATGATTTCGACCTTGAGTCACATCTAAGCTACACTTAGAAAATCATTTAATTTTGACGTAACGCAATCGTTAGCAAGCTTTTCTTGCTTGTTTAGTAACGACTGAATAGTGATTTCGACCCTCACCAGGTGTCCCATACTTTCCATTTTGTGTCCTAAGCTACGTTTAGATAATCACCATAATATCACTTCTTATATTTAGTCGATACGAACGGGATAAACTTAAAAAAATATTAAATCTGGTTTAAATTTGAGTGCTACATTTTCAAAAAAAAAATCTTCAGTCCATATTATCAGTTAGTTATGTGCTATGCGTGATACACGCTTATGCAATCATGTATCTTTCGATACATGACTGGCGAGGCAATTTTTTTTCCCGCAGTAGTTTGCCATTTCTTTCTTTGGTATAACTTTTGCCAACCAAGGTCTGTCCTGTTATTTACCCATAGCTTGGCGGAGAAGTAGATCCATACCTTTCCCAAGGGTATTAGCAGGTAAGTGAATGTAATGGATTCGACTGGAATCCGAGCCGCTATCCATTACTCCACCGTGCCCCCCCGCTATCCATTACTCCACCATGCCCCCAGTATCCATTACTCCACCGTACCCCCCGCTATCCATTACTCAATCGTGCCCCCGCTATCCATTACTCCACCGTGCCCCCCGCTATCCATTACTCATCGTGACCCCCGCTATCCATTACTCCATCGTGCTTCCCGCTATCCATTACTCCGCCGTGTCCCCCGCTATCCATTACTCCACCGTGCCCCCATCCCCACTATCCATTATTCCACCGTACCCCCGCTATTCATTACTCCACCGTGCCCTCCCACTATCTATTACTCCACCGTACCCCGCTATCCATTACTCATCGTGACCTCCGCTATCCATTACTCCACCGTGACCCCCGCTATCCATTACTCCACCGTGCATATTATACATGATGGACTTTTTTAAAAAAGGTTTTATCTCATAGTTAGAGCCACATAAGATACAAGCGTGTTTAATATCTACGTATAATGATGGTATTTTTTATCGATTTATTTAGCTAGCTTACTTTTTATGGATGAAAAGGTGTATAGCTATAGTTTAATGCTAAGGTGACAGGTTATTAGCAGGAAGAGCACCATGATAAAACGGTGATTAACATATATAGCAAATACTTGAAAGAAAACATTCTCAGCTGAACACGTGCGATTTTGTTGTAGAGAGTAAAACGTCCATGTTTGAAGTAGAAGTATAAAGCTATGCATACCTAATTAGATGCACGACATTACTGCATTTCCTGCTGTCCAAAGAACGCAATAATTATCCTCAGAATGATATCAGAAAGACCAATACAAATGAAAAAAAGAAAAAGAAAAGATAAGTGCACCAGCCTTTTAGACATTCTGCAAACGCGTTAGATAAAGTACGACACAAAGACCTGTTGAAACTGCTTAGCAACGTTGACATATCTGGGGAGGATATAAGAATAATAAAAACAACTATACTGGCAGCAAACTGCCTGCATACGGATAGAAAGTTAGTTCAACAGCTATACAAAAATAGAAAGGGCTGTAAGACAAGGATGTGTCTTCTCACCGGACCTCTAGAACGAGGCGATTCTGAGTGAAATATCCTGCGAGCATTTATTACTGGCGTTCACAATATTAATATAAGATACGCATATGACACATTGTTGATAGGAGACACGGAAATAAAGCTACAAAACTCGTACAGGAGGTACTGAAGGAAAGCGAGAAGAAATTATTAAACATCGACTGAAAGAAAACAGAATGCTTGGTTGTTAGCAAATGGATAGGCTCCAAATGTAACAGAGGACGTAAAGCGCCATAGTGATATCTGGGATAGTCAAAGATGCATTCCGAAAGCTAAGCAAAGTATTAAGCAACAGAAAAATTCTGTTATTAACAAATAAAAGAGTACTGAAGTGTTACATGATATCAATCTTCCTATATGGCAGTGAATGTTAGACATTCGCCTCGAAGATGAAGGAGAGACGTGAAGCAATAGAAATGAGGTTTCACAGGAGGATGCTGAAAATATCATGGACCGAACATCGGAGCAACAACAAAAGAAATATATACTGAACAACAGGAACAGACACTTGAAATTTCTTCATAATGAGGAAGGAGGACTTAGAAAATATGAGACTCGGGGATAAATTGGAGTCAAGATGAACAAAGGAATAAGCAAGTTACCTGCCTAGCTTAAGTAAATGGATAGCGGGAAAATGTTTAGGAGAAATAACACAATGATAAAATTTATTAAGAACTCCAGAAGACAGGTAATTTTTGAGAGGCATGATCACTTACTCCCTGAAGGTACACGGGACAAATAGAGGAAGAAATCTAGAAAATTTATATTGCCTCTTACAGGCCAAAAGGTTACGAGTTTGTTTTTACTACATGATATGTTCTTTTATTTTAAATTTCAAAATTCAAACTTTGGGTGTGTCTTTGACGCTCAACCGTCATGAACCTCAGGAAATACAGTATACTTATACTATTACTTATTACAATATTTAGATATACGAATATTCATTTATTGAATTTTCTATAGAAATCCTATAGAAACAACTGTACAATACTTCACAAAATAAATGACATCACTGCAAAGTAAAGTCCATCAGCTATCTTGAAAATATCTACCCTCGCACGTGTAGAGACACGCACACACACACTTAACGACAGATGTACTATTTGTTATGCGTGCAACGGAGATAGACATGAATAAACTGAGAAAGATATGAAAGACTGGGATAGATAAATATATTGTCATTTCCCAAGCGTAGCTTAGATTTGGCACAAGGCCGAAAGTAGGAGCCATCCTGTGAGAACTGAACTCACTACTCAGTCGTAATTGTTCTAGCGAGACAAGCTTGCTAACCATTACACCGCCTCGAGGTGCCCATAGACAGATAAATATATATGAATGGACTGAGATAGATATATTGATAGATATATATGAACAAACTGATACATATAAATAGATAGATAGATAGGTAGAACAAACTGATACAGAGAGATAGATAGATAGATATGACCAGACTTAGATAAATAGACAGATAGATAGACAGACATATAGATAGATAGATATATAGATAAATATGAACAGACTTAGATATATATATATATATATATATATATATATATATATATATATATATATATATATAGATAGATAGATAGATAGATAGATATGAATAGACATAGATAGATAGATATGAATAGACACAGATAGATAGATAGATATGAATATACTTAGATAGATAGATAGATAGATATGAATATACTTAGATAGATAGATAGATAGATAGATATGAATATACTCAGATAGATAGATAGATAGATATGAATATACTCAGATAGATAGATAGATAGATAGATAGATATGAATATACTCAGATAGATAGATAGATAGATATGAATATACTCAGATAGATAGATAGATAGATAGATAGATATGAATATACTCAGATAGATAGATAGATAGATAGATAGATATGAATATACTCAGATAGATAGATACATAGATAGATAATGAATATACTCAGATAGATAGATACATACATAGATAGATAGATATGAATAGTCTGAAATTGATACATATATAGATAGATAGATAGATGGAATAAGATAGATAGATAGATAGATAAATAGATAGATAGATACAGAGAGAGAGAGAGAGAGAGAATTGGGAGTAATGCTAAATTCAAATATCTAATGAGAAACTTTTCTATAGAAAAAGAAATGCCATTTTAGGATTTAAATATCACAGGAACTAATGATTGGTGTTTTTCACAGAAAAGAATTTTCGAATCGCAACATCAGCAAGACTCGTTCCCAAATACATAAAGATGTAAGCAAAAGAATCAGGAACTGGCCTCATGTACACAGGTCGGCTCTGTATCTCATTATTAAACACTTTAATTTTTCCTTACTTTTTTTGAAAAATAACGAAGGAAATACTTGCCCTATTAATGTGCAATATATTTTACATAATTGGCATAAATTCTACTAGATTCTATATCACTGTTAGGCTCTGAGAAATGTTTAATTTCAACTGATTTAAAAGTTAAATATTATAAGCCACATTACCGAAACTCCCAGGAAGATTATGATGTAATTAGAAATAGTAATTATAAGAGATGCGCAAAGTTTACGCAGTCAAAAGTTTTGCACAAAGTATTGAAAACAATGTCATTGTAATGAGAAGAAAGTTATGAAAACAACATCAATGTAAAATGTATGATTCCGAATCTAGTTTTAAATGTTATTAATCCATTGATTGTGTGTTTCTTAATGTGAAACAGATCACCCAGTTTTAAGAACATTACCCCAAAGTTCTTTTTTGATATTGAATTGTCATCCGTCAATGTAAATCCTCTTTTTCGGAATGCTCCACATTTCGTTTAAAGTTACGCGAATATGCCGGCCACTTCATTAAACTAAAACGCATTTCATTCAGATAGGCATTTTATTCAGATATGCAATGTGATTGGCCCTGATCTGAGGTCTCATTTACAGTCGCTCTCTCACAGATGTGCTGTCGCTTCCCTCTGTCTTTTCTACAACTACTTTCACGGTAACTTCTCCGACGAGCTACTTTCGCTAGTTCCCAAACTTCATGAAGTTAAGCGTGGTACTAGGCTGACATCACGGTCCCACCCTTTCACTGTCGAAACTGTTAAATGTAGCTGTCTCTTCTACTCTAATAGCTTCATGTCTCACACTTCCCGTCTGTGGAACTCCTTTCCTCTTACTTTATTCTCTGATAGCTATAATCTTCAAATGCAATGTCAATCGACATCTCCAGATGTTCTGAACTATTCCCCGCTATTCTCTTCATCCTTTCCTCTATCACGCCTCGTTACTCTTGCTCTTACTTTCTGTAAACCCTTGCGTACTAGTGGCACTCCTGCTTAGGGTGAAATGCTTAAAAAAAATTGTATTAATTCGTTGGAGCATTGTTTCATATAAAAACACATTATCTTTCCCGAGTTATGCTTAAAAATTGTCTCAGTTTCTGCTTCAAAGGGGAAATAAAATCAATCTATGTCTGAGCTTTCAGAACATGAGGAACTCACCCAGAATTTCACCACCTATAATCACACTCCAAAACATCACATCAAATCCACCTTCTTGATATCTTCGCCTACGAAGGGAGTTTCCGCCACTAGCTACTCTGCCTGTTGTATCCGTCTGGATTCATTGAGGATAACACAACATTCATCGGTGAAAAGAACGATTTAAAAATCCCTCTTAATGTTTTCTGCTGCTTATCTCGTATATGACAATATTTTAAAGGATGCCTTATGATCAACCAGTCATAGTTTGCCACCTGATTTAGAATCCAACCCTTTGTGCGTTCCAACATATACTCACTGCCTCTATAGTTACCTGGCACATGCCCTGTAAGGTTTATCATCACTCAGTTGCGTTTTTGTCTTCGGGCAGCGTGCGACTCAGTTGTCTTCGTCGGAGGACAGAGGCGCAACTGAGAAAAATAATACTTTCAGGCATCCAGTCCTGGGGAACAGCTGCTAGAGAGGAGGATTGTGCCCACGACCAAGGCCAGTGCAACCGACCAAGCTAGGGTAATATTTGTCCGTGGCCTGAATGCATGCGCTCGGGTAACCCTCAGTAAATCCTATCTTGTATCACCTAACAGATGAGGAGATGAGGTAAATACGCATACTTACTGCTACAATTCCAACAACTTTCTTTGTTCCCCATAATGGATTTGTTATAAATTCTCATTTAATACAGGGCATATATCGGTAATATAATAACCTATTATCGGAGGTAAATTTAATCGGTTGATTAACTGATTTGAATTTTATTGCGTATCAACCGTTTTTGAGTTATTTAAACCGAAACCTATTTTGGATTGTGAGAATAATTTCATTGCAATTCATGAGAATATCAGTAAGATTTCTAGATTGAAAACTACTATTTAATCCATATATGGGGAGAGATATTTTCTCGAAATGGATTTGTGCATAAGTGAATGTAACGAACCCGATTGGAATTGGAACTCGGCTCTACGATTTCTCATTTCAAGACTCTATGCATTAAACCACCCGCGCATCGAAACCAAAACGAAATCATTCAACAGCTTTAACGGACTTATTCACAATCCAGTGTAGATAACGGTCGTTACTGAATTTCCACTATTGCATTCTGTTTTACACATTCTTAAGTTTTAAACGGTGGTTCGATGGTGTATTGGCACCGGGGTGTATTGGATAGCGGCTCAGATTGAGGAATCGGAGAGCCGGGTTCGAATTCTAGTTGGAACCGTTACATTACGTGCTATGAATTCTCTACTTCTCCCACCAGCTATGGGTAAATATCAGGTTTAGAAGAAGGAAAACTTTGAATTCAAAACCGGCCTGGAGAGGGTTGGGTTCCGTCAGGCTATCTTGCTCAAGAAACACCACTTCTACTGCGGCTGCAGTACACATGGAGTCCCTATGGGTCACAGAATACAAATAAGTTTTTAAGCATTTGTGAAGTCTTTTCATAGTTCTTAAAACTTTAAAATTGTAACGTTCAATACGAGACTTTGAAATTCAAGACATTTGATACAAACGGATGCCCATTTACTTCTCTCTTCGTTGAATTGGCTTTGATCTTGCACATAATATCTTTGTCATGCTCTTAATCGTCGAACAATGAGAATTTATTTTATATCAAGATAACAAATAATGTAAGGTTATATTTAGCTGATTATATATAATTGTCGTAATCATTATAAAAAATTAAACTCCTGTAGATGAGAAAGTGATCTATTCTAAGCAGTACCCCCACTCTGGGTGAAAATGCATATTTAAAGAGACAATCTCAAAGATTTCTTGAAACAAGTAATGGAAGCTTTTTTTTTCTTTTGTCTAGACATATCTTGCCCATACTAGAGTAGAAACGTTCATTTTCTCTGTCATTCAGTAATATAGATATTTTTTTAAATAAAACTTCATTTCCAGTAGTTTATTTAGTCTTAAGGGTTAATTCACGCTTTAATATAGTCGGTTTATAATTTCGTAGTATAAACACTTTGTGGTCGAGTTATAAACATATTTCAATGGGAGTACTCTAGTTGAAGCCTTATGAGCACAGCTGGATTCTATAGATGATTTTTTTCAATAATTTTTTTCGTTTTTTATTAGCAATAAATAACATAAAATAAACATGAAAACAACTACATCAAAGCAATTATATCGAAATTGTCTCGCGATTGTTAAGAAATACGTCATTTAGATTTTACTGGCAATGACGACCGGCGTTTGCATACGAAGTCCCTTTACTTTGCTCCGCTGGGCAGTCGTTTCTTGGTGACATTTACGCATGCATGCAAATGGCATTAAAACATTAGAATGTACAATATTTCTTAGATTTTCAAAGTAAAATATTAAAACTGTCAATATAGTTCACTTTATTACATACATATTTCTTAATTCTCATTATTCTCAAGTTGTGATCGAAATAATGAGGTAGTTTCTATTTTCAGGTCAGAAAATGGTTTTATTTGAATAACCAAGTTATTTAATTATAAAATATATCAGTAACAAAGAGAAATTAGTAACAGAACAAGTATTAGAAACTGAATAGTCAAATTATTTTTAATTAAGTAACAAACGTCAAACTGAACAAGACAACCCATTCTGTTACGTATAAATGATAAAATTAGCATTTCTCATACGGTCATTATTATTAAGGTCACACACAAGGAGGCCCTCCCCAAAGAAAATAATCCTTCTTTGGGAGCGAACTATGATCAATCACTGGAAACTTCGGTGTCAACATAAGGGAATTTCTGGGGCTAATTAAATATCTTTGGCTTTATGAACGGGTAGTACTTCAACGCTCACCCCGGTTTTCTGTCCTATTCTGTTCGAATGTGCGTATGGATAAATCCCCAAACCGCATTTATTTAGCCTATCTCTTATGCTCAGTGACAGAGGCACATACCTCCTGAGGCAGTAGCTCACTCGTTGTATTAAGAAGAGACGTTCATGGTCAATTCCTGAAGCCTGAGGCTTCCTAATAGAGAAAAGCTTATAATTTTAAAAATCAATGGTTCGTGTTGCCTTTCAGCAATCATCTTACCGGAAATAACCACGGATTATTTATTTTCCCCGATTATATCTTTCTACCGGCAATTTGACAATGCAAATATCCTCGTTTGCTCACCAGATACAGGTTCACAACGGTGTTACAAGCAATGAATAACGAACACATTGTTGGGGTGAAGCCTGATAACTATGGTTCTACGGCAAGTGCAATTTACTCTTTTTAACCTGGCCGGCGTCCATCAGCCATCGTTAGAAGTGAGGTGATTGCAAATATTTATATCAACTAAGCATTAAAGAACGTTATGAATACTTTGTCACATTGACAGGAATCCCGTTTTAAGTGATTAAGATAACTGTGAAGCCGTAATTACTGATAAGGAGAAGAAGAGACACTTGCCGTTGAGCGATACCGAGCAGAAAAAAAAAAATGGTGATGGGGTGGGGGAGGTACAAACTCACAATTTACATGACATAAGAAAGTCATTAATAGTGCATTTTTCGGGTCAAAGCAACAACGCAATTCAGCCAGTATGTTGGTTGTTTTTATCGAGTCCTCAACTCTAGATAGAATGCCAATCGCTGTATCACTCCATTAGCTAACCTGTTTTGAACTCAGGGACGCTTTGTCACCTGTGGTTTGAGAGATTAATCTACTACACTATTTAACTTATACCTGGGTAGGGGAAGTGATAATTCCATACTATTTCCATAAAGTCATTTTGCGAAAGTGGGATTTACGTACTTGGTGGGGATTCAAACCCAACTAATGATGTTTCTTGCTAACCATTACACTGTCCACGCATCCTTCATTCGGCAAAACACTGTATTAGTGAGTTTAGTAAGTATTCTTTATTTAAGAACTTTTTCAATATTGAACTTATAGTTTTGTATTTTCCTGTGAAGCAATTATAAAGAAATTAATTTGAAGATAGTTCTTTCTGTATGAAAGTTGCTTCTAACTGCGTGTTCTGGGGGAAAATTTAGCTTCAGGAAAACACTTAGATTCCTAATAATGTACACGTAGCTACCTGGCTCTTCTGAACACATCACTTTTTGTTAGATTAAATTAACGTGGTTCTTCTTATTTATCGTGCTATGACCCTTCAAGACGTGGGCAGTCATACCTCTCCACAACTTCTTAGCATTTGTAGGCCTTAACGGAGTTTATTTACTACTAAGCCCACTCCCTGTTCTGATATCCATTTAAACAAGCTCGTTGGGTAGGTGACTTTCTGTTGTCTTGCCTTTAACGAGTTCTTTGACCGTCCAATTTTCCAAGCCTGGTTCCCTCATTATGTGTCTCTGAAATTTCAATGTTCTGTTTCTGATTCTAAGTAAAAGCTTCCCTTTCAGTTTCCATTTCCCTTAAAAATTCCTCGTTGCTCACGTGTGCCATCAATGCTATTCTCGGCATTCTTCTGAACAATTAAATATCCGTTGTCTAAAGTCTTCTCTCCATTTGTCAGAAAATTCCCCAGCACTCACTGCCATATGAAATGACTGATCCCACAATGAAGCTGTTTAGCCTTTCCTTTGTTTGTAATGGCATTTTTCTGTTTCTACATAATTTACTTTGTTTTTTGAAATGCAGCTTTGTTATTTCAAGGGACCTTCAGGGTTCGACGTCACCTTTTCTAGTTAAAACTTTTTACCAGGTATTTAATTTCTCGTACTTGTTTGATGTTGGCATCTTCAATTCATAGATCGCATCTTGGGCTGTTCCTCTTACTTACGTCTCCATATCTTGTCTTCTTACATCTGATAGTCTTTCCTTTTCGCTATCTTTGACTACCTTGTCTAGGAGTTCCTGCAGTTTTCTTTCTGTGTCTGCTATCAACACAGGATCATATTCTTCTAATATATTTTTAAGCGTTCACCGATATTAAATCCTGGTAATAATAATAATAATAATAATAATAATAATAATAATAATAATAATAATAATAATAGATATTACCGAAAATGAAACAGAGAAATACTAACAGTACATCGATGAATACTAAGCTATTCTCGAAATGTCACTATTAGCCGTTTCCTTATATGGGGCAATTCGGCATTCAGTGACCAAAGATCCTATGCTTCTTTCGTTTGGAATTTATGAAGATTTTCAATTAAAGAATCTTGCAGGAAAATAGCTTTCTCAAGTCCAGTAACTGTTATTGTTCTTTCCAATATTGATTGGGGTTTTCCTTCCTAACCTTTTGTTTGATAGACTGTAGAACATCAACATATTGAATATTTCGTATAATACTTACTATCCATTTTAAATCTTACTGATTTTGAAAATCTACACGTGACAGGATTTCTGATTTTTGGTATAGTATATTTATGTGATTGTGTAGCACCACATGACAAGGTTCGAAGATAATCTGTCCTTGCTACAACCTACAGGTCTCATTTACTCTAAGCCATTTTGACCCTTTGGAGACGGAACTTCATTTGGAGTTTCAGTGTCAAGACGGAGCCCCCTTTTCACATGCCCTCACAGAACAACTATCGGAGAAATCGCCATTAAAAGCCGCAGATGTGTAAGAAATGCGAGAATCAATCTGATTGGCTGGTACAAAGACCAGTCAGCTAATCTCGAGGCTTGTATTATCGGACCGACGGAACGGCCCAATTGTCTTCGTGATTCGTACCTTTCCTCTCCTAAGGGTTAACCATTGATCTGAGGAAGTAGTTGTATGTTTCTAACAGTGTAGATAGTTCTAAACGATTTTATTGATGAGCTCCATTCTCCCTATCGTCGAGCATGTGCCAGACAAGATTAAACATTAAGAAGAATAAGAATATTCTGACCGAGAGAGCAAACTTTCGTTGCCTACAAAAACATCATTGTTTTTTTTTAACATTTCTCATAATTTTGAAACTATACGCTCAGTATCGGCATTAAAAATTCGAAACCCGGGTCCATTTAACAGAAACGGGGAATTTCACAATTGGCTTTCTAAAGTTTCTATGCCGATTTCCATGTATTCTCTGACTCTTGTCTATCTCCCAGTGTGAGCAAATATTTTTTTAGTGATAGTTAAGATTGCAGAATGTGTGTTTGCGGGTGGCCACTGAATAAATAAACTCGATATGGATTTATCGCAAAGAGACATTTTTTGCATATACAGGTTTTCGTCGACTGTTTGACTTTACGACCACGGGGGCGAATTTGTATGACTGGACGTCTGAACACGACTGCTCCAAGATGTGCAGAGTCAGTGTTTCCCAGGCTGGTGTACGACAATTTCCGCCTCAGTTCACGTAATCTCTAGCACCCTTTCTCGTGCCTCAAGCTCAGTGTTAGCGCAGCCTCGCTACAGTACATTTTCTATCGAGTTCATTTGTATCATTGAAACCCACCAAGATGACTACCAAAAAGTAAATTTGTTTTGTCTCTTCCTGAACCTGCCAAGAAGGAAAGAAAGCATATTGATCTGGACACAAAAATGATAGCAATGATACAGTAAGAATAAGGAAATTAAGTGAATGTGATTGCACGTGATCTGAAAATATCACACTCTAATGTGTCAACGATTTTTAACGACAGAGAATGAATTTGGAAAGCTGTGAAACGTTCTGCGTCTGTTTGATCGGCAGATATTAAACCTAAATTAGGTAAGAATAATAAACAAAAAATGCGTTGAGAGATGATACAAAAGGTTCAAACGTAAAGAAAACATAAAAATGATAAAAAATATGAAAATGCCAAAAGTGAGATAAAAAGATTGCAAAATTAATTACAGGCCGTATATATATATATATATATATATATATATATATATATATATATATATATATATATATATATATATATATATATATATATATAAAGAAAGAACCCATGTGTGCTTCATATAGTTTATAAAATAGAGTAGATAAGTTGGTCAATAAAAGAAAGAAAAAGGAAAGGGTACCGATGTGCTCAATACGAAAACATTAATATTAACCACATGACAGAAATGAAGCACGGAGATTAAGGTTCCAAGTTCGGAATTTTCGGACACGCCTGTAGCCTCTATCAGCCGAGGCGAGAAATGAACAGAGAAACGATGGAAGACTCACCAACGGTAGTTTTGAGGCTTGTGAGAATCCTTTTCGTAGATGGAATTATTAGTAAAAATCTGATCTCTGTTTAATTTCTCGCTATGTTTTCCCTGCTGATCACGTCGATCACATTTCGTTTACATTTGTTTTATTCGCCAACTTATCTACTCTCTCTCCTCTCCCTCTCTCTCCCTCTCTCTCTCTCTCTCTAAGATATTTCAGACCTCCTCAGGAGTACGACAAAGGAAAATATCCCCAGTCTATTTAATCTCTTCCGGGACTATACCCACCGCATTTACAAAAGCAGATGCGATGAGATGAACACTGATCATTTAAACATTCAATACCGCATTTACTAACCGAACACAACGATCCTGCTTTACCTCGTGAAGCCCATGTACTGGAGACATAGGTATTATTTTGTTGGGATAAGAATTATCCTTAATAGAAAATCAACAACCTTAATCAAATTTTTGAAGAAATAAACCTTTTGAAAACAGAAAGTATTCTCTCTCATTGGAATGAAAGCAACGACGGCACCTATTCTGGATCAATCTTTAAAATACAGGAAGTGGAATTAATAAATACTAATCCCTCCTGATATTTGGGCATATGGATCAGCTATAAAAAAATTAAGTATAGAATCAAAAGAAAATGAAGAAGATAGAATGGGCTGTGCCAAAGGTAGTTTCGCTTAATGTTGCAAATTGCTACACAACCGAAACAGCAACATGAAAACCTGTGTCATCTACATAGCTTCATCAGATCGAGACTTTTGTTATGGATGCCACATATGGCGTCAAAAGCGTTTCGAAATACCTGTCAGCTGTATACAACCGCTTCCTATCATCTATGTGCGGAAAAAAAGGATTTGAGCGAGTAAAGCCTCAGTGTCTTGGACAAAGCTCATCCCTCTTTGAACATTGTGGACTGTCGCTATATAATCGCAACTGACAGAAACAACATCACTTGAGAACTACTGACAGTAGCAACAATTACAATTGATAACACTTGAAGAAAATAATATGATGAAAAATGTTAACTTTTACACCACTTCATTTGGAATGTTCAGAAGAAAGACTCCATCGATACTAGTAAGTGCAATAAAATCTACTAAAATTAAAAAAAAAAACGATTCCCTAAAAATTCGTTTTAATAGAAAGATTTTATAAATTTCATGCGAAAGCTGTACTGGCTGCTCCCTTAATGAATATCAAATGATTCTTTGTAAGGAAGCAGTAAGCATTACCATTGCTCTAATCAATTAAGATCTTCAATTTAAGAGAGCGATTTTTCATGTATTTAAAAACTGACTGATAAATCTTAGTGAAGAATTTCTTTGGTATGTTGCTTCGTGCTGGTGTCATTAGGAACAGCAGACATCAAGTTTAAAAATTATTAGAAAAAATAAAAGTTCCTTGATTTTCATAATGTCCAGAAGATGAAAAATATTTGGTCAATATTGACATTTATTATTTTCTGACATGTTATGAATATGCAACAGAGTATTTAGTGCATTGACAGAGAAAAAATAGGATATTATGTTAAAAATATTTTTACTGCAAAATTATTGCTTTATTTCATTAGTCTGTCATCTTATTCAAGAACAACCTCGCAACCCCATATATATATATATATATATATATATATATATATATATATATATATAATGAATTATAGTTGTAAGGTATGTTACCTTTATGCGTTAAAGTCTTCAATATCAGGGACAGAGCGTATGCAAATGTAAAAGTGGACATTGAATTCAACAACCAGAGGGGACAGACAGTTTCATGTTGAAAGCAATCGTTTAGCATTAAACAGACTGTCGCTTCTGGGTGTTGACTTTTATATTCATATATATATATATATATATATATATATATATATATATATATATATATATATATGTGTGTGTGTGTGTATATACATATATATATATATATATATATATATATATATATATATATATATATATATATATATAACTATACACGTCTCGAAAAAACTTCGAATTTTTCATTTGCCAATAATCAAATCAATCTCGAAGGAAAAAAAGGTTTTAAAAAAATGAAGGATTGCCTGACAATCCAATTAGGTGAAACCTGGGTAGGTTTGTCTGGTTCACTAGGTTTGACTATATATATATATATATATATATATATATATATATATATATATATATATATATATATATATATGCGTGTGTATATACGTGTATGTTTGTGTGTGAATTCATATATATATATATATGTGTGTGTGTGTGTCTGTCTGTGTATGTGTGTCTACTGGCTAATATTTCATACGAGAAAATTACCGAAATTCATTTAAGCCAAGTCAATTAGCGATGCAGTTTCGATTCCTGCCGAGGGTTACATTTTCTTTTCAATGGCTTACACCAGTAGACATTAATTCCCTGTGTGCAAGTAAAGACATATCGACACAAATTATGTCCTGGAAATATAACTTAACATTTATCTTTGAGACTACCTTGCAAACAGCTACTCAATCATGGTCAACTCTTTGAAAGAATTTAGACGAAAATGAATGGGAACTGATCGAGTTTGAAACCTGTTTGCTCAGCTATGCCATCTGTTTCGCTGCAGATTCGCTTCTCTTGCACTGCTGTCAAAAGTTTTGTTTTTCGTTGACTGACACTACTTTGAGTTAATTTCAATCAACTGTAACTTATCTCGCACAGGGAATTAGAATTACTCAGTCGACAACTTGTGAGATCAGCCGTGAATTACCCAGGGGCAAAGAATCGCTAGGAAAAGTAAGGTTCTCTGCTCTTGAATCCGTGGGCGTAATCAGCCTAAATTTAAAAAAGAATACAACTCTCAGTTCGTCCTAGATTGAGAATGTAAGTTATTAGTGAAGCCGAAATATCCATGCAATTACTATTTCGCTTGATTAGTGAGATCTGATGTTCAATCTAAAATAAAGGGTCCTATGCGAAATACTTAGTAAACCTAGCTGTATATGGAACTAGGGCTTGATAATTGAAAGTTCAGTGACAGTGAATTGTATGAGTTTGTGTGATTAACTTTCTGACTATAATAAAATTACTATTTTTTGTGCAAGCTTTGAAAGTCTTGCCCGAGGATCACATCAGCACATAAATTATCCATTAAGGATAGATTAAATTTTTTGTAAGTCCCCGTACCCACCGTAAGATTCGCTTTACTTCTCCCTACAGTTTTCAATAACAAGTCAGAAGAAGCCATGCTGATTGTAGAGTTAATAGGTCTAACGTTCAACCCCATCTTGGCGTTGATAAAACCCTGACAGCTTCCTAGATCGACTAACGTGGTAAGTTTTTTTTTTGTCGTTCACAAAGTATTTTACCGTGGTCTTCGAAATTCCCTGTGCCCTAGTAGTTACCGTGACCATGATTGATAATGCATTAGAAAACTTATTAGTTTTCAAACGACAGACGTTAGCGAAATGACCTTCCTTCTTACAATTTTATCAACTCGTCCATCGAGCCGGACACTTACCTCTAGAGTTCCTATGGTCCAAGCAGAAAAAAATTACTTGTTAGAATCAGCCTTGAAATACCCAGGAGAGTAAAATGCATGAGATGTGTGATTAAATTTCTGATTATCCTTCTATAGTAAGCGGTCAAGTCTGTCAGGCCACCAACATAATTGAAAGTGATAGTTTTGTAAAACAAAATGAAAATAATAAAGCTACTCGTAATTATAAAATATAAAAAAAATAACGCTATAATGATTTCTGTGCATGCACTATATAGACATCTATAGGTAAGGCACGCCATGTGATGTCGACGGAGTTGAATCATCTGCATTTCCTCCGTATTCCATTTCTAATGGGTGAAGTTCCAAACAGAGAACTCTGTTCCTGAAACTGCTAGAAAAACGTGAAGAAAAACACTCTTGTGGAGGCTCCCATGATCTTAAACTCTTCAAGTGAAGGGTCAATCACTGTCAAACTTCATCCTCGTGATTGTCACGTCCTTCTACCTTATTCATTTTAAACTTCATTTAAAACACCTCTACCATGAGTGGCTCTTGAGCGTTGTAGCTTGTGTAATTTAGTAGAAAAATAAGTAAATTCTATGAACACGTTCCTTGCTTCCCTGATAACTACAATATTCAAAAATTTAAATGCAATATCAATCGCCATCTTTTGTCATCTTGAATCCCGTTCATCATCCCTTTTTTCTATCCTCCCTAGTTTCAGTCATCTTTTTCGCTTTCACTACCTATAACCGAATGTTTCCTGATGTTTTTGGTCTGAAATTAAAAAAAAGAAAGAAAAAAACGAAACAAAAACATGATTTCCCAGGTTCCGACGAAAAAAATCCTGGCACTGAATTGATGATTAACTTGTTCATCTTATAATTATTAATTGAAGTGATCAGTTTTATCCTATTTACATTGTTCGGACTGTTGTCCTATTCACGACGTTTCAGTCGGTGTTCGCTCCGGACTTCTTCAGGTGATTGGAATTTTGTTTTTCTTCCGGAAATTTCAGTTTCAGTTACTTCCCTTTAGTAACTCAACTCTCCAATTATCATTTGTTCACCTATGCTGTGGCCAGGTACTGAACCCACAAATCTTTGGGTGAAGTCACTGGGATACTTCAACCAGCGCTTTTATACACTGGGCCATGTGTCGTCGAATTTTGGGGATTTATAAATCTAATGTCTTAGTAATAGATTTTAACCAGAGCTCATATTAAAATTGTTGTTATTATTGTTTTTCTCTGGTACTCACACAAGAGGCGGTGATCTCTCTTTTCTCTTCATATATGGTCTGCCACGTCTGATTTTTCTATTTCTCCCCGTGTTACAGATTTACGGTGTTCCTGTAGTCTTATCTTAAGGGGCGACCTTTTTCTCCCTTCTATTGTGGAATGAGATTGAAATAATAGAGAACATCACTGGAAAATAGGAAAACTTAAGGAATCAGCTTATATGCTAGGCCACAAAAATATCGTAAGCCGGCCAAGCATAGATATAAATACAATACAATACAATTGTAATATGAGCACAGGTAAAATGATTACTGAGATATTAGGTTTACAATTCCCCCAAATTCATACTCTGGTGTCCTCAGATACACATAGCTAGGTGGATAAAAAAAGTTGTTTGAAGCAATCCAGTGACTTGACCCAAAAATTTGTGAGTTCAGTAAATGAAACCGAGGCTGGACTGACACTGGTGTCCAGGACATTTGCATCACGGACAATTGCGTACCAGACAATTGCGTCCATCGACATTTGTATTCCTGGTTAATTGCGTACCTCTGATAATTTTTTGATGTTACCATATTTTCTTTTTTTAAGAGTTGCTAATTACAAACCAACTTTTAATTAAGATATTAACATAAATTTTGAAAGAAAAAACAGTTGTTTCATATAGAAATTTACACACCAATAGCTTTACTTACTCTAAACAAGCAAGAAAGTAGCTACCATAAATAAAAAAGAGAATTGTTTTTTTTATTTTAAAGCAAGATAAAATTACGCTAGCAGTTTCAGTTCACTCCGCAAACATCTAATAGATTCTGGATTTTATAGATTATATTTTTATTTGGAACTCATGGCTAAGTTCCGAAAATAAAACACTGGTGGAAAAATATTTGTGGACGATGCAAATTACAGATACCACTATCATAAGAAAAACGCCGATAAAACAAAGTTTTGATTAGAAATTTATTACTACCTATGCTTTGTTCAAGAATTATGGTAATTGCCTCTAGACACTTAAAAAATTATCAGAGGTACGCAATTATCCAGGTACGCATTTGTCTAAGGCCCAAATATCAAGGTACACAATAGTCTTGCACGCAATTGTCCGGGACACAAATATCCAGTACTCAACTGTCCTAGAACCAAAACTACGATAACCGGTGGACCGTAGCAATAAAGGGTTTGTTTCGCCAGTCACCTGATACAACGATCCAAACTCCGTGGATATGACAACAGAGATGACGACAATAGTCCGAACAATGTAAATAGTTACAATGCCACATCTCAGAAATATAGACAGTTAAAGAAGAACAGCTTTTTTTTCCTGTAACATAAACACAAAACTTCACTAAAAACGCTTATCTACTGACACTTTGAGGTAATTTCTTGTTGACGACTATATGTTCTGTCTTTAATGGCTAGTCTTTTTTTCAAGTTTTATTTGATGTAGTTTTCCTTGTGAATCTGTCATCATTACAGCACCATTTGCACACCTAATGGTGTATCACGTTTATTGATATACATTCTAAAAGTGTATTTGAAGCATTGATGTCTCACGATGGATTTCGAGAGAAAACCGGACTTATCCGTACATAAGTGATAAAATATTAAAGACTGCAGCGCATTAGATGCATTTCCTCTCCACAAATTGAGTAGATGGACGCAGCGAGGTGGCGAAAAGGTAAATATAGTACAGATGTGACAGTATAAAAAGGACGTGCGCAGGATTCAATATCGAACGATCGCGGAATTAGCATGTGTGCCAAAGATTTGGTGCACAATTTTCGAGGTTGCAATTGCTTTCGATATGTTTTTTTTTCTGACAAATGAAAAGAATGATATATCAGGAATATGCGAATTACAGCGTCAACCTGACCACCAACAACAGGCAAATATTACCATCCATCAAAGAGAAACATTCTCAGCTGATTTAATACCCATTGATCATGTATGAAAATTGCTGCAGACAACGCAATCTCCTTGTCGGCAACACCGAACAAACAGAGCACGGTTATTGACCACTGCGAAACCTGTCTGGTTCGGTTTGGTTTCGTTTATTTTACGGCATGTCAACCTTAGTTAGTTATTTAATTTCAACAAGATTTTTATTGCCGGTTATATATTTTTCCAAACATTGTTTCTGGTAATAATGTATTGCGGTTAATAATATTCGAAAATTTAGTGCTGGTATTAAAGTCTATTTTATATGTCTTGGCCCCAATTTGGGGCTTAAGTATTTGCCCATAGCTGGAACCCTAACAGGTGATATCACCCCGGGTCAAGGTGGACCTGCAAACACCAACAATTAGGAGGTGGTCCCACGCTGCTCAAAATCTCCATATCAGAGACCTTTCTGTTGGATGTCGTTTATTGTCATTTTCTAGGATGCGAAGTCTTTCTGGGTATAGATACTCATACAACAGTCGTAGAACATAGTAAAGTTCATACTACGTGGTATAGTCGCCATTATAAAGACTAATTGAGGAACTACAAGTTGGGAAGAAGCTGTCACTCATATTTGACACTTCAGTTTGTATATATATATATATATATATATATATATATATATATATATATATATTGAGAGAGATACAGAGAGAGAAAGAGAGAAAGAAGAAGAAGAAAAAAAGGAGAAGATTAGATAAAGCACCTTACGTCTTTATATATTTTAAAGTAATATTTAATATTTAAAATACATGTACATTATTTACATTATTCGGACTATTGTCCTCATCTTTTTCGCCATATTTATCACAACGTTTCGGCCGTTGTACGCTCCAGCCTTCTTCAGGTATATGGAATGTCGCACTGAACCCTTTATTTCGCCCACTGGGCTAGACTGTTCTTTTATCACGTGCCATGTCTAATAGATGTCAGTTATCAGTTATCTGCTAATTACCCGCTCCAAGTTCTCCACCGCCTTGACCAGGTATTGAAATCACACTCTTTGCGTCCTCTCACTGGATCTAACGCCTTTCTCCACTGTACCATGTGTCCTCAAAATCCAGTGACAGGACCCAAAGAGTGTGAGTGCAATACCTCAAGGCGGTTAAGGACTTGGAGAGGGGAATTAACAGGAGATAACTGATAACTGAAATCCATTAGACATGCCACGTGGAAGTAGAACAGTCTAGCCGAGTGAGCGGAATAAAGGGATCAGTTCGACATTCTAACCACCTGAAGAAGGCCGGAGCGTACAACTTCCGAAACGTTGTAATAAATATGGCGAAAAAGATGAGGACAATCTCGCCGGAGTCGATCTTTCAAATCTACAAATCAACCACTCGCCCTTGCATGGAGTATTGCTGCCATATATGGTCTGGAGCTCCTTCTGTTTGTCTCAAGGTCCTTGATAAAATTCAAAGACGGATATGCAATGTAACTGACCCTGATCTTGCATCTCGTCTGCAGCCGCTCTCACACAGACGTGACGTTACCTCCCTCTGTGTTTTTTACAAATACTTTCACGGTAACTGCTCCGATGAGCTGCTTTTGCTGGTTCCCAGACTTCATGAATTTAAGCGTTCAACTAGGCTAGCATCTCGCTCACACTGTTTCACTATCGAAACTATTAAATGAAGCCGTCTCTTCTACTCCAATAGCTCCATGACTCACACTTCTCGTTTGTGGAACTCCCTCCCCATTTCTTGTTTTCCTGATAGCTATATTCTCCAACTATTCAAATGTAACGTCAATCGACGTCTCCAAATGCCCTGATCTATCCCCTAGCCTTCTGTTCATCCTTTTCTCTATCAATCCTCTTTGTTCTCGCTCCAACTTTGTAACCCCTTGCGTGCTAGTAGCTTATCGCCTTCCTTGGGGTCGAATGCTTAAAAAAAAAGTCCAAATAATGTAAATAGTGTACATAATACCTCATTTCAGAAATTTAGAGAGATAGTATATCAGAAATATTCACTGCATTCCTTGAACTTTCTTTTTTATTGTGATGTATGGCTTGGGATTTTCTTTACTTCTTGAATCATCTAGTTTGACATTCAAATGGCGGATGTGTTTTTGATGGGGACAGCGATTAAGATATGATATTAGTAACTCTCATGGCGCGTTTTGTAATTCAGGAAGGGAACAAAGGGCAATTTGCTTTTATTTGATGCAAAAATGAAACACATTATCAACTGTTTAAATCGTTATTTCCCCACAGAATATACTTTTTAATACATGCTTGAGAAAGAAACACCACTATTCTGAATCTTCAAGAACATATTCTTTGTGAAATACCTTTCACTGTTTTATAATCTTTCTCTAGGCAGATCAGTAACTTGAACTCTTTCAATCGTGTGATATATATATATATATATATATATATATATATATATATACATACGCCCCATCTTGTAGGTTGAATAATTTTGAAGGAAGGGAATTTGTCAGCTGCTACTATTAAAGCTAAAAAGCTCTTCGCTATGAATTGATCACTCTGGTAGCCAGTAATTCTTATATCTCATCCATAAGGTGTTAAATATTAACTTTCTCCTCCGTGGGTGCTGAAGGCCTATGGCTGAGATTTTCCGATCAATGTTAAATCGTTTGAGTTTCAATTCTGGCTTAAAGCAAACGCGTGACTAGCTGATGATCTGAGAAACAGTCTCTTTGTGGATGACTATATATATATATATATATATATATATATATATATATATATATATATATATATATATATATATATATAAAGTAGGGAAAATAAATATTCGTATTTATTTTTTGTTTATTGTATTTCCAACTAATTAATAAACATACTTTTCATATAATTAGCTGTACACAGATGCATAATAACTAAATATGCATAGAAAGCAAAAAAGAAAATGATTTAATAGAAATAAATCCCATTTATTTTAATTGTTGAAAACAGTATTTTTGTGTTCGAATCTCACTGGAATATTTTTTTTTATTTCTGATCCACGCTCTTTACGACAGCATAATGATAGCCTGCGTATTATAATAAAGTGAAACAGATATAAGATTGCGGTTAAGGAATGACCTTTGGACTTACTTCCGTTTCATCGTTTTACAATTGATTTAACAAATTTCGAAAGCTTACACAAACTAATATTTAAATGGTCTTCAAACAATTCAAAATAAATGGAAAATTTACTTGCTGGAGAAGTCATTTTACTCCAACCCTCATATATTTTCCCAACTAAAACAACGTTAATTTAAAAAAGAAATTTAGTGTTTAAGAAAAAAAAAAGTCCCCCACCCAAATTAAAGAAAATTGATTTGCTTTTGTTTGAAAACAATTGATTTTAATACTTTTTAAAAACTTACACAAAGTTATATTAAAAAATTTGGTTTGTACAAATATGAAAACATTGAAAAGAGAGTTAAAAGTGACGCAATCTACGTAAATTTTAGTTACTTTTGATACCTTAAACATTTTTATTTTAAAATGTAATTTGGTGTTTGGAAACATCAGATTACCCCTAAAATTCATGAAAATCAATTTGTTACAGAGAATTTAATTGTGCTGTTTGAATCCCGATTCTTTAGATCTTGATATCAGTCACTTCCTCATTGACAAAACGTAGCTGTCTTTTCTACAACTATTTTCATGGTAACTATTCTGATGAGCTTCTTTTCCCGGGTGCCCTGAGTACATAAATTTGGGCGTGATACTAGATTTACAACTAGGTCTCATTGCTTTACTGTCGAACTACTTAGGTGTGACTAAGACTTCTACTATAACAGTTTCTTGTCTCGCACTTCTCGCATGTGGAACTCACTTCCGATCTCATGCTTTCCTGAAATTAGGATAGTTTAATATCCAATATACCGGGTGTAACAGAATTAGAAATTAGGGTAGATTAATATGTAACAGAATTAGAAATTCGGGTACATTAATGTCCAATAAACGGGGTGTAACAGAATCAGAAATTAGGGTAGATTAATATGTAACAGAATTAGAAATTCGGTTACATTAATGGCCAATAAACGGGGTGTAACAGAATCAGAAATTAGGGTAGATTAATATCCAATATACCGGGTGTAACAGAATTAGAAAGTAGGATAGATTAATATTCAATATACCGGGTGTAACAGAATTATAAATTAGGGTAGATCAATGCCCAATATACCGGGGGTAACAGAATTAGAAATTAGGGTACATTAATATCCAATATACCGGGTGTAACAGAATTAGAAATTAGGTTCGATTAATGTCTAATATACCGGGTGTAACAGAATTAGAAATTAGGGTAGATTAATATCCTATATACCGGGTGTAACAGAATTAGAAATTAGGGTAGATTAATATCCAATATATCGGGTGTAACAGAAAAGTAGTCCAAATCGTGTAACAGCGTGGGATAATTGTCCATCCCACAAAATGTTTTATATCTAAAAAAAAAGCAACTAACCTAAATGATCTTCTTTTTACCAGGTTTTGAGATAAATCATTTTAGCCATCTTGACATCGTAGCCATGAGAATCACTGAAAAAGCCTTTGAGTTATTCATCTAGAAAGAGAACAGGTTAAAGTCATTTTGTGTCAGTCACACAATATCTTCCCAACTGAGCAATGGTAAGAAGAAAAAAGATCATTTGTACCTTCAGCAATGGTACCAACATTCATACTCTGGCTTCATTCTTTACAGTCCATTTAATAACCATCAAGACAACGGTGAATATGTTTAAAAACAAAAGAGTGAATAGTAGAGAGGGAAAACTGGATCAGGGGGTCACAGCAGGAAGAAGAACCATCATTTCAGATTAGAGCTAAATACAATCTTTTTGTTCAAAGTAGAGTCCAATGGTGCTATACTCGAAGAATTCCAGTAAGATATCTTTAATCATTTCTAAGAAACAACAGTTCAAAACTTAATCTAACAATTCAATAATTTTGCTGTTAAACGATTTGAGCAATTTGGTTGTTACACACGGTAGGTAACGAAATAATGCTTGAAAATGTACTAATTATGTTAATGAGAAAGTAAGACAGTTTAGAAGTAAAGCAAATGAAGTTTGCCTTTCCAGTTAATGCTTGTTTGTTAGCTTATTTCAGGCTGTGAAAAATATTTTATGCGCGTATGTATTAAAAGCACTTTGCTAGAAAAGACAAAGACGACAAAGGAATAATTAACAAAAAATGGAAGGAAGCAGATTAGTATACCGAGGAATTTTAACATGTTAGGATTTCAAAGCTTGAAGCAAGAGGAGATAATACAGGGTAAAGGGAAAGTAGGTAGAGAATAATCTGAATAAAATTAGAAGAAACGTATGTCTTGACTGATTAATTGATTCGTTATTTTTTTAGCGCTTCAGCGTCATTTAAAGCTGTAACATATTTTTGGATTGTAAGATATAAAACGTGTAGATAGGGTCGCTTATCGCCCGGATCACACACCTCCTCGTTCTTTTGAACAGGAGTAGATGGTTGTCTCTTGTTTTCTGTTTAGTATTGGGCTTTTTGTCCATTCTAAAGTCTACTTCGACTCTATAATTCTGACGTCTATAATTATTGAATGAATATATACCACTCGTCCCTTCAGCCTCTGCTTGGGTTGAGGCGCCCACTCGGTCTGAACCGAACTCAGGGTTAGCTGGCCCCACGCTCTCTGAGTACACGTAGATTGTTCGACCGGTCACAGGCCAAGTTCCGCCTGTGCCTACGTTGTGTTAGTTTTTAGATCAAGTAAACAGGGTGTTGTCCATACGTTCACGGTCGATTGGGGATGTAGGCTCGGCTGTGAGGGTGGGCGTCAGGAAAATTAGTGGCAAACAAGGAAATAATATCTGCAGAAGCCGAACAACAATGGGTAAAATAATGATGTCTTTTATATAAGAAAACAACAACAGTAGAAAGAGTTTACAGAAAGGATAGAAAAGCAATTAACATAAGAACAGAGGACCACTACTCTACCTACCAATTTTACCAACAGAGAGAGGTGTGTGGGGGGGATTAACTCGTTCCAAATCAACTTGGGGGGATATGTGACTCGTAATTCCAGCCCTACGTGGAAGTGTAGCTTTTCAGTTGGTTGTCGTAAGTCACAAACGTTAAGTTTCAGCGACTTTTCAATGCGACTGCTACAACGACGATGATATTTCTTGAAGTCCTTATCTCTAAATCGCCACTGGACCGACTCATTGCAACGACAGTCTCTCTCTCTCTCAACGTCAATCACGTCTAACGCCCAAGTCTCCCCAACTCAGCAAAACTCGCGTTTATATAGCAAACGGAAGGTTATAAGCCAGGTTGTTCATGCTCTTAACACGAGTGTCGCCATAAGCAAAGTTTAAATTAAGATTTATTTCAAATCTCTTAGTGGATAAAATTAATTAGTTCAATGTTCATTTCAATTTCTTTTCATCTTTTCGATGACCAGATTCAGCGGATGTTTAGATCAGATTTCGCTAGCGGTAAACATACACTGATCTTACCTCCCCGGTCCAATTTACTTCAATATGTTTTTATCAAAAATATTATTAAATTTAATGACCCAAATTAGACATCGCCTCCTGCTCTTTTGCATTTGTTTATAAACAAATCCTCGCCAACCCGATTTGAAATTTATTCTTTATCCATCAGCCACCTCAGGTTTCATATATCATTGTTCTAGATTCTTTCCTATTAATAGCGCTGACACGGTTTGTAACTTTCACGGAAGATCGTGTTTTCCATCTTCAATCAATAAGCGTTATATTTGCGTGTGTGCATTCATGTGCGTCAACCTCTCTCTGTTACAAATAGAGAGAATCGAACTCCTTTCTTTTTGAAACCAACTAACCATTTCAATACTAGTTTCCAAATTCCTTATCTCGACATTCTTTTAACATTGGTCGGTTTTGCTTTCATCTTTATTCTATTTATTTATCCAAACACACACGTACACTTATACATACATATCTATATATATGCATGCATGTAAACCATACTACGAGTGACCCAAGTCTTGTGAGTGAAACTGAGTAGCCGGAACTTTTGCGGGCCGTAGATAGCTGTGCTAGCACGAAGCCACAAGTCATCGTGGCCGAGGGCTTGAGCGTGTTGGTCATGTTCAATCTGTTGATCAGGCTAGATAACACGCTCTTTCTCAGAAACTGTAACTACGATCTGATCAGCATAGTTGAAGTATAAACCACCGTTGGGCTCTGTGGATGCTGAACAAACACAAATGTGCTTGAGCGAGCGTCTGCAATAGGGATCGGCTAGCCGCCCTAGTAGACGGGTATCCTCGAATACGTGTGGCCAGCTATTATTTACAAATATATCTGTCCATATAGATACTACAGTGTACACGACTAAGAGCATCTGAAAAACGGTAAATGTTATTTTTACACTCAGTGACATTTAAGTCGTTAGAGTTGAATTTTAATTCAAAGATAAACAGGGTCTCACAGTTTTGTTTTATTGACAACACTCTTAAATTAATTATCACACGAACACAAATTGAGACCAAACAATCAATTCCAAAGTTAACTTCAAAGCTTTTCAGTTAACAGAAAATGTCTAAATGAAATTGCCATAATTCAAGAAAAAAGAAAAGAAAAGGATAATGTATTCATTAACATATAATTTCAGTAAGATTAAAAATGAAAATAAAAAAAAGCTTGTTAAAATGACTGATTAGTTGTCGGATTCCGATCACATTATTGCCGAAATTAGCGTGGATGCTGAGAAAGGTGCTGGAGATTCAAGGAAACTAGCACTCTTGAAGTTTCTAGGAAATTACTCTAAAACGAAGGTAAATAATAATAATAATAATAATAATAATAATAATAATAATAATAATAATAATAATAATAATGTGGCACATGGAAATATCAAGAAACCCTGTTGTGGTTGAAGCCCTCGGACTGG
Source organism: Acanthosepion lycidas (assembly GCA_963932145.1). Lineage (NCBI taxonomy): Eukaryota > Metazoa > Mollusca > Cephalopoda > Sepiida > Sepiidae > Acanthosepion > Acanthosepion lycidas. The sequence continues at coordinate 43,389,437 of OZ010572.1, read as the reverse complement.
TTGGAAAAGATTCCAGGAGACTCATTGAAGGGATTCCTGGAAGTCCATGCCTTAAAAAATACAAAAAAATCTTCTCACGAGTACAGCCCACCCCTTACGAAGGGATTTATGTATGTAAAATATGTGCGCGCGTGCGTGTGTGTGTTTTACTTGATCAATGAAAATGTCATGATGTCATTTCTGACCTTAGGTCACTGGACGGGACTCAGAAAGAAATGTGTACACACCAGAAATCAAAAGAAATAATAATAATAATAATAATAATAATAATAATAATAATAATAATAATAATAATAATAATATGTCAATAGTATACTAGAGTGCAGAGAAAACAAAAACCGAAAGAAAGTTAAAAGGTGGACAAATATCTAGATTTTACGATGGAATTGAAGTCTTTGGGAAACATGAGTATGGTAAATTATTCTGGAATCGTTGAAGCGTTTGGGCTGGTTCCAAAATGTTAACAAAGAATAAAGAACTGAAAATCCGTATAATGACAAAGACCATCGATTCTTCAACGTAGCAAGGATATTAATAAAAAATATCAGTGAATCGAAGAGACTGATTCATTTAATCTTCACTGAAACCCATCAATTACACTTGGTGTGAAACCTTAATCTTTTAAATAAATGGGATGAAACACTAGATTTGAAAATAAAACTACCACCCAAATCGCATTTGATAAGGTAGGGCATAAAGAGATATTTGAACCGCTAGGTAAGCTTGAATTATTTGGGAATTATATTATAATGGTTCAGAATATATACTAGAAGCAAACTCGTTGTTTACGGATAAAAAAAATGAATTGAATAACTACAGAAAAATAGAATCGGGCTTAAGAAAAAACTGTGTCTTCTCATCGGATTTATTCAACCTTTACAGAGAGGCTATCGTAAGAGAACTAGAAGTCCGATCAGGATTTTTGAGAGGTGAGTATAATATTAACAATATAAGATATGCAGATGACACCGTGTTGATGGCAGGCTCAGAAAGAAAACTCTGTGATTAGGTAGCAAATGAAAACGGGAAGAAAAAAAATGTAAAAAGACAGAATTTACGGTCGTTAGCAAAAGGGACACACCAAGATGCGAACTATAAATTGGAGATGTCAAAATAAAAAAAAAAATAAAAATGCACAACAATTTTAATATCTGGCAAGTGTTTTAACAGACGAGAGAAAACGTGATAATGGAATCCGAAGGTGAACTGGAATCATAATGGATTCCAAAAGACAATTCATGTATTAAGAATCAAGAGAATTTACTTAGAAAGAAAGAAAAGAATTCTGTATTGCTATGTAATATTAATCTTCTTAGGTATTTATTAATCCACCCACGAGGATCAAATGTGGCACAAGGCCGGTTTAATGTGTGTATCTCCGAGCCCGTAGGCTCGGCAAAAAATATGGCCCTTGAACCCGCCTAGACGGGTTCAGGCTCTGTCTAACTCTCCGAACGAAACCTTGCCCTTCGGCAAAGCCTCGTCCGGGTTCCTCTCTGCAAACGCAGAGAGTTGGACAGAAGGATTCCGCAGTCAAAGACCGCAAGACGCCACCTACAATTTTAATCTTCTTATATGGCAGTTAATTCTGGACAATTTCTTCACAAAACAAGAGGAGCTTTGAAGCAACAGACTTGTGCTTCTACACAAGGATTGGGAGAATACTACAGTGGACTGAGAAATGAGGGAGTTTTAAGAAAAATGGGGAAAAAAAGGACACTTATACGCAAACCCTTGTGCAAATTAAATGAAAACCGCTTTAGTTTCCTTTATTTCACCATAAGTTGCAGCGTGTAATCGATTTCTGTTCTTCCTCAGATTAGGTTATTTGCAGTTGTGTGCCGTAATATGGATCTATTTTTGCGGTGTATGATAAAATTTTTTTGGCCTTGAAAAATATTTCGTCATCTGTAATTGCATCAGATTTTCATCACTTGCAGACACTATTGTCTAGACTGTCGATTAGTTGTCCTACGGGGATTTTCTTCGATGGGCGTTACTCCAAGGATATGTACGAAAATTTTAACGCTACAAGATAACACTGGCAAATCAAAATACTATCGACGGGCTCGGAAACTCTCTTGATGTAAAACTAATCGAAACTCTCCTGATTTAAACCTAATGGTCAATAATCAAGGAAAGACTTTATGTAATAGACATACGGATAGTAATATGTGAACTGCGTCATGTGTCATTGGAAAAATACGAAAAAAGTAAATAATAATGGAATTATTTGTTTTCTTTCAATTAATTTGCACAAAGGTGTAGAATGAGAAAGAAAAGGTTGACGATGTTTTTTTTTTTGAAGTCTTGAAGAATTTGAAATTCATAGGAGATCTTGAAGTGAAAATAGACAGAGGAAAAATAAAAGAGAAACCTACATAATGAGATTCTCTAAATGGATGACAGAGAATGGATTGTGTGGAATTATAATGAGAAAATCTATACTGAGAGCTACATTGGATAAGATATTGTAGAGAGCTGTATTCACCCACAACTTGAGAGGACGTCCTCAAAAAAGAATAAAATATTTAAAAATTTTGAGATTCATTTTCGTGGCCAGGAGACGAGACCAGACGACATCGTTTGAGTCAAACATAACTAGTATGCTTGTAACCGCTGCACTGACACCCACACACATCCATACAGACACATACACACGCACGCACACACACATACACACACACACATATATATATATATATAATAGAGAGAGAGATAAAACAGACATAGACACATATATGTGTGTGTTTGTGTGTGTGCGTGCGTGTGTGTAATAACACTCCCTACCTACGTCACAATACTCACTAGTTGTACGAAACTCACGAACTTTCTCTATCTACCCGGATGTTGACATAAGTAATTCAAAATCTTTTAAAAAATTAATCAGTTTGTCTGACGATCGCTAAAGCGTGAAACCCAGGGTCACAAGCTCACAACTATCCAACCATATATATATATATATATATATATATATATATATATATATAGCCAACTTTCCCTGACGATCCGTTTAGGTGAAACCTAGGTAGGTTTGTCTGGCTCACTAGGTTTATCTATCTCTCTCTCTCTCTCTCTCTCTATATATATATATATATATATATATATATATATATATATATATATATATATATATATATGTATGTATGTATAGTTAAAACTCTCAGAATTTCTGAGCATTAAATTCTTGAAGATGAGACAAACTGGATAAAAAAGACAATTGGAAAATAGTACTCAGTCCTTGCTGAAGCTTTTCGTCATTCAACTTTATCAGGGCAAGTGATGATAGATAAAAGCGAAATGTTTTGTAGTTACATCAAATTAAAAAAAAAAAAAAAATTTCTCACAAGAGCACCAGTTTTTTTTAAATATTTGAATTTGACGTAACTACAAATCCTGAGGGCTATCATTTGGGGACCGTGTGGCATAGAATTTGAACCAATTCTCACTATTATTTTATTCCAAAAAGGTTGGTTGGTTTTGCACAATCTTTCACCAATATAATCAAATCATATGTGCGAGCGAATTGTCTGCCTCTTTGATTTTAAGAACTGAGCTTCTTTACCCGCGTACGCCGAAAACTACGAGAGTGTCCAGAATATATATATATATATATATATATATATATATATATATATATAGAGAGAGAGAGAGAGAGAGAGAGAGAGAGAGAGAAAGTTAAAATTTGGTAATCCGTATGGGTAGTCCCAAGGAGGATGAAATCCTGAGAGCTCAATGTAAATTCAGAGCTGATAATTTAAAGAAAAACAGACCACTTTAAGGCTTCATTTTTAAAGTGGTCTGTTTTTCTTTATATATATATATATATATATATATATATATATATATATATATATATATATATATATAATCTCTCCCCCCTCACTTCCTCACTTCGTTAATTTGCATATGTTTAATACGGCCCGTCAAAAATGTGTAAATCTCTTTTCATTTTTCGTTTCAACCTTTGGAAGTAAAGTCTGATGATCCGCAGTCCTTTAAAAGGGTTGTGGTGAAATAATTTATTACATGGAACCTTAATTTTTTATTTAAATTATTTGCTTTGGATTTACATTGAGCTCTCTGGATTTTATCCTCCTACGGTCTACCCATACGATTTTCCTAGTTTTCCATAAACTATATATATATATATATATATATATATATATATATATATATATATATATATAATTATGAATACTCATTATCATCCGATGCCGGCTTAGACATGCTCTCATTTTTAGAAACTTACATATATATAGAACTATCTACGGTTTTAATGCAAGTGATACGCGACTGACCAATAAGAATTGAACCAAACAAAACTGAAAATTCTAAAGTTCTATCTTTGTTTTTTTCTTTCAATCTCTGATGAAGTCTTTAATAAAATTGAAACATGTTAGATTGATAAGCGTTTCCTATTTGTTCTTTAACTTATCTTTGGTATGTATGAAAACTTTCGGCTGCTGTGGAAAAAGCCTGTAGCCATCAGCCTCATAATCGTTAGAACTCCGTGAATAGTAACACAATCTTGAAGAAAAAATATCCGAAGTAATCATACATCTTTCTGATGAACATTGACCGATAAACGCGAAATTTGAATAATAGAAAGCTAATAAATTAATGTAATATCATGAAGCAGACGACAAAAATCAATTGAATCACTTTAATATGTGGAAAGAAAAAAAAAACAAACAATTGCTGAAACAAAAAAAAACAAAAATAAAAGAAAATACTCAAACAAGCGTAAGTTACCAACGCAAAAGTGGGGAAACTACTTAAACACGAAGACCTTCCACAGAGAAACGAAGCTATTATAATCAGTGTAATAAATGCGAAGAGGCTTATAAAAGACACATTTAAAAATAGAGAAAATCAAGATTTCTTTTCCAAGAAAGATAGGCTAAACGGATATTGACATAGCATTAAGCAATGCAGGAAAATAGCATGTTTCCGAATAAATAAAATGAAGGAAACATAAAATAAATGGCGAATGAAAAGAAAATCACGAAACCCAGACACAACAGAGAAGTAAGTTACGGAATATAAAAAGGACATACATTATGTCCGGTTTTATTACACAAGTCAATGTTGTTCACAATAAAACTGATATTAAACAAGCGATATTGATCACAATTTCTACGACATACTTATAATTCTGTACTAAATAAAATGTGAATTTCAATTTATATTATCCTTTCTTATTACAAATATCTACATCTTATTCGATAGTTGGAAGTTTTATTATGCGCCTCAAGTGTTTTTCATTCTATTTGAAATGGATATAAATAGTGACATAGTTATTAATAGGTATTCTTCAGTTCAAAAGATATAAAGATTGTCATGGATCGTAAGAAGGAAAGAAAAATATCTAGATAAAGTCAAGTTTTTGTTTCCAAAACTTTGGAAATTATGGAAAAAAACAGTTGGACAGAAAACAATCAAAAAAGCGAAACTGAAAACATTGTCAATATGAGAAGAAAAAAAAAAAGAGCCTAAATATGAAAGTGAAAGTAATTTGAATAAAATTAAATGTGTAATACAGAGTAAAACATGATTGACAGTCAAATGAATATTTGAAGAAGCTGGTGTTGTGAATGTAAACAGAGAGAAAAGTTACAAAATATTAAGTGCTTTGGCAAAAGACGTGAGAGAAACCAATCATCGGATTTAAGTAATTATTAAAAAGAAATTGTAGCTCTCAACAGTATTATTTAATGAATGGACTCGACGTGGCATTTGATTAACTAGTTTGTTTTTTTACGAATTATCAACACTATTTAAAGCCCCCCAAATTTTTAGATTTTAAGAATATTGGGATATAATAATGGTTTATAGATACAAATACTACTAATTAACGGATACTCTGGGGAAGAGGTGGATTAATACATTACCAAATATATTTGAGTGTAAGTGTATATAACAAACCCGTTCTGGAATTAAAATTCGACTCACTTATCTCCAATTTCATGCCGCTATCCATTCCACCACCGGCAATTAAAAATTTTAAACTATATATATATATATATATATATATATATATATATATATATATATATATATTGTCAAAATCTTTAAATAACGTTATACGGCTAAAAGTTGGTATATTTTTATGGAAGATGAGTTTATATATATATATATATATATATATATATATATATATATATATATATATATGAATAATGTTAATATAGCAGTCAACTATAAAAAGTCAGTTTTAAGATTTAAAGCAATCTTTAGCACACTAAACTTCCTCTATCTCTCACCTCTTTTAAGGCTTTTAATTTCCCGTATCATGATTCCATGAACTTTTGCTAAAAAATAATGTACACGGCTTTAATTTAGTTTATTTTTTTAAAACATCAAACACCAAATTTCTATAATCGTATATAAGTATAGTTGTGCGATGGTTTTCTGGAGCTTTCTAGAACTTTCTGGAGCCTTCTAGAACTGTATGGAACATTTTAGAAGATGCAGTACTGTTCTATAACTTTATAGAACCTTTTAAGACTTTTAAGGAATTCTAGATGTATCTGGAAACTTCTAGATATTTCTGAAGGGAAAAGTGTGTTGTGTTTGTGATCACATATTTTTCTTTTGTTTAAGTGTATAAAAGCTGATTGATTTGCTGAAAGATCTCCAAGTATTCATTTTTTACCATGTCTCAGAAAAAAAAATTTTCTATCATCGAAGGAAACAAGAAGATCTAGACGAATAATACCATAGGAAAAGAAGAACTAATCCCTCTAAAAGATCAATCGCTGGAAAACAAAAGTAGGATGCCACTCAAAATCTAAGTCCTTAGTCGCTATATGACTCTTGGAACATCTATCAAATGAAGGACAGAACGTATAAAAGAAATCGCTAAATATGTAACACATTTATGGTTAAAGAAATTAAATTTCCCAAATTTATTAAATCATATGACCAAAACTTGATCAAGTGCTGAACACCTACGATGAATGTATGAAACGAGAAAATGAAGGAACTTTTTGACATCACAAAAAATGTTGAATGGCTTTGCGGTGAGGACTGACGGTCATAAAGGGTGTTTCATTAAGACGGATTATATATAAGGGTGTTTCATTAAGACAGATCAAAATCAGCAGTAAATATGTCAGTATTATTGTTAAAAATTTATTTATTTCTCTTTTGCATCGTGTTATTTAAGTTACGGCAATTACGTGTGAAAAATAATATCGCCCAAATGTCTGCCAAACCTTCGGTGACACACATCCACTCGATGGTCAAAATGTTTAATGTCGTCTCTGCATAGTTTCTCCTCGATCTCACAAATATGCCTTATTATCTCATACTTCAGCTGGTGAATTGCTGTTGGCTTGTTGGCATAGACATTATATTGAGATGAGTCCAAAGAAAGAAATCTAAAGGCGTCAAGTGCCACTATCGTGGTAGCCAATTCACTTCGCTGTTTCTATTTGAACGTCTATTTTCGTAATAGACTTTAATAGATAACGTTAATACTTTTAACAGATAACTTTAATAATTTTAATAATTTAATACGTTCTAATTAATATATTTAATACTTTAATACGTTTAATAGATAAATTTAATACGTTAATAGGTTTTAATAGATAAATTTAATACGCTGTCTGATTATTCATTTTTCCATGGTTGAAATTTCCAAAGACTTAAGTTGTTAAATCTGTAAGAAAAAGAAAAAAAAAACATTAGACACTTAAACTTAATTCACATTTAAAATCGGTTCAAGTTACTGGAGCACCCTTTATGTTGTATATACAACTGGATAAATTGCGTGTTCTAAACTATTCATCCATGTAAAAGAAAAAAGTGTCCTTGGAGCACAATTCATAGTAGAAGCAACAACAACTTCAAATTCCGACTCAGATGCTGAATCAAAGACCCAGTCAGAGAGTTAATATGAAGAGTCTGAATGTTCTGAAGAACACCCCACAAGAAAAAGGAAGGAATACGGCGAAACTAAAACTACAATCAAAATCTTCAAACCTAAAAACCGGCAAATCAGAAAATATTTGTCAACGGTTAATCTCAAGAAGGGATTAACATTGAGACAACTTCTCAATCTGGTATTTACAGATCCATTTTTAAAGAAACTGCTAAACTTAAAGAAGAAACGAAGAAATCTCAACACTTATAAAATTTCTTGTTGCATTTTGATGGTAAACGAATTGATAGCCAAGTGCTTGTTTCGAAGAATTAAAGTTAAGTTAGAAGGATTAGATCTACCAAATGGAAAAGTAGATACTGTTGGAAAAGGAATAACATCTTTTCTGGATTAATAAAATTTTTGGAAGTATATAAACATAATTGTTGCAGACACTACGAATGTGAACACTGGCAAAAAGAATATGATCGTAATTCAATTACAAAGACTATTTTCCCAAAAGAATCTGGAAGAGCCACAATTTATTGGCTGTCAAGATCATGTTTTTGACCGAGTGCTTCGCGTCGTAATATATGATGAACTTGGAGGAAACAACACATTGCATAATATCGAATATCCGTTTATCTGGGAAGTTGTAAGTAAGTACCAACAGCTCAAGAAGAATTTCAAGAATGGTAATGAAAACATTACTGAAACTGAAGGATGGCGTGATGATATGAAATTCCTATTCCATTTAAGTCGGGTTTTCCGTTTATTTTGGAGAAACTGGATGATTATCTAAAGTGAAATTTCAAAAAATACTTAATTTAAGTAATGTAAGATGGAATTATAGAGCAATACTAGCTCCTTTGGCATTTATTCTTCTGACAGAGTAAAAAACATTCGCTTCTCGAAATGTGTAGATTTATCGCGTACAGATGTGCAGACCATTAGTTTACTGACCAACGCTAATGCTGATTATTCTGCGAAGCTCTGTAACAGCTTGCAGACTCACAAAAAAACATTAAGTTCCGTGAAAACAGTTTTGTAATCCAGAATTATCGAGATTGGAAATTCAGTTCAAGATCTTTATGACGTCTGTAACAAGAAGGAGAAATTCCACCTTGCATTTATTTTGTCTAACAAAACACAATAATTGTATATTTTGCTATAATTATGCCAAATGTTCTACATTCTTTTTCTTTATATAGCTATTCTTTCTTGAAGAGGTAAGTTTTTAATTGTATATGTAAGATTGCAATTTTTGTTTATTTCTAAGTTTGTATGTTATGCTATAGATATAAACTGTTAAATGCCTTAAAATACATAACTATTTTCCAGTTAGATCATTGGCAAACTGGATATTTTTCACGTCAGTTTATTGAAATTTTCGTTAAATATTCTGTGAAGTAAGTGTCATTTTTATTTGCCACCGTCGTTTGCATCTATTATTGTGTTTATTGTTGCATTTATCGTCTAAATTCTGTGTTTTGTTTACATTGTTTGAATTGTGTGCGGTGACGAGGGTACGCCAACATCATGGCGGAGTCCGAATCTCCGAATACTTCGCCTACTGAAGTGACTCCATCGGCGTCGGCAAACGATAGGCCCCCACATAAAGGCCCAGAGTATTATAAAAAGAAACAAAAAAAAAAGGAAAAATTTGGACTATTTGTTAAAGGAAACGAGTTGCTACCGGTGTCGTCTTTTTTGGATAGAGTAAACACTCTTACTTTTTTTTTAACAACGGACCCCAAAACTCGGAAGCTAATTACTATGAATAGAGAAGCGATGGAGGATTCCATGAAAAGCCTTCAAATATCAGCGACAATTTTGGCAAGAAGAAGTAAGGTAATTTGGAACATTTTGTTACCTAGAGAAGATACAGCTAATCGTTGGCAGGCTGTTTTCTGACTACTACAGTCAGACTATAGACCGAATACATGGTAACAAGAAAAACAAATGTGACTCTACATAGAATCCCCCTATTTATATCCGAAGATCATATCGACTTTTTTCTTTTCGAAGTATGGGGACGTCTCGGATGTATCCCCTATTAAAAGTAAGGCAGGAATACCTACAGGCGATTTTGAAATTGCAATTACGTCAAACAGAAAGCAATTCGCAGAAATACCGAACAAATTAATGTGTGAAAGAAGATTTATTTATGTCGTTGTTGAGGGCCGTCAACCCACTTTGTTGGGCTTGTGGGAACGAAGGGGCATTTTTCGAAGGCTTGCCCGGGACAAAATCCAGAAACCCAAAAAGAAGAGGGAGATGTGATCGTCAACGGCACATAAAGCATCACAGAAAAGAACAACAAGAAAACTGGAGAGTGGACGGAAGTCGTAAAGAAAGGATCAAATGTGGCTACCACTTGCCTACAGCAGCAGCAGAATGAGAAGCCCCCATCTTGAGCAAGAGGACAAGCATGTGGACCAAAATACAGTAAAGGTAGAAATAGAGAAGATGGCCACACCTCAGTTCTCATCATTGAAAAGGGGGAGAGAGGAAGTAGAAGAAGAAAAGAGGAAAAATTACAAAAAAAAAAAGGATAAGCGAGCTAGCAAAAGTGGGGTCGAAGAAGCAAAAAAGTTCTCATGAGAAGAAATTCCCGAGGGGTGTAAGATCATGTCAAATAGAAAGGCAGGCAATAGAATGTAATTCAAAATATATATGTATATATATGTATATATATATATATATATATATATATATATATATAAAACCCGGATATAAGATACCAGGATATAAGAGAAACCCGGATATAAGAGAGATTTTCTATGGTCCCAAATTAGAGCCTGTGTTAATGTACAGTTTAACCCGGATAAAGAGAGTTGCCGGGACCGGAGAAGAAGTCTCTTATATCCGGGTTTCTCTTGTATCCGGGTTTGGTCTATTTTATATACATTAACACAGGCTCTAATTCGGGTCCAGAGAAAATCTCTCTTATATCCGTGTTTCTCTTATATCTGGGTTGCACTGTATATAAATTAGACCAAACCCGGATATAAGAGAAACCCGTATATAACAGACATCTTATCCGGGCCCGACAACTCTCTTATATCCGGGTTACACTGTATATATATATATATATATATATATATATATATATATATATATATATATATTTATGCATCAAAACAAAAAAGAGCACTGTTAAAACCCTTACTCAAAACATCGTCAGTAGATTGGCGCTCTATAGAAGACCCCCGAAATTTCCCCTAGACTGCTGTGGTAATAACTTGGATTAAAAACACAGAGCAGAAACCTTAGAGTGTTGGATCATGTACTCGAAGCCGTTTCATAGGCTACAATAACCAATCAAGTATATGAGAATTAAAAAAAAATTGACAGCGACCCTTGGTTATAATAATTAATGCCTAAATGTTAGACTAAAATAGAAATCATTCTGATTAATTTTAAATTTTACTAATATTGAAAATAAGAAATACTATATATCGTCAATCGGACGCAATCATCAGGACGCCTGACGATTGCATGAAGCAGTCTCTGAGTGTTGACTTCAATGTTCACTTTTATATTATTTATATTTGTATATATATATATATATATATATATATATATATATATATATATATTATATATATATTATATATTATATATATATATATATATATATATATATATAATATTTGTATGTATTATATATATATGTGTATATTTATATAAATATTGTATTTATATATATATATATATATATATATATATATATATATATATATTCCCTATTGTGTAAACATTTACTGTCATAATAAAAGGAGAGAACGGCATTTTGAAGTCAAGATGGCCGACATCGTATAGAGATAGGGAGAGATTTTTATTGAGGTAAATCGTACGCAATGCAATTACAGTTAATTGCGATTTTTGTCAATATACTTGTTTATCTGAAATTTAGTTTGTAAAATGACACTGTTGAATTATGGATGCTTTGGAAAACAGACATCGGCTTCGGGGATGTACTTGAAAATGAAAAGAATAAAATATTCTGCATTTTCTGACATTCAGACTAAACCATTCAAGTGAGAAGACGTGATTTGACAGCCGTAAACAAGGAAAAATGGATCTACCAGATGGTCGATGTGGCCGCGGAAGCCAATTTTAATGTGTAGACGAAATCAACTGTAAGACTAGTGGAATTTTGTTTGGGAAAGAAGTATTAGGTTGGTGCACAAATAATGACGTAATAAGGTTGTTTTTTAACGTTAAAAATTACGTCAAAAAACGACATTATTAAGTCATTATTTTTGCACCAACCTAATAAATAGGAAAGTGAAGATCAGATTAGCACTCAAACTAACTGGTGCACTTGAAACCGTGGGAAAAATAGTGGAATCGAGATATTGGAATGATTATAAATTGGAAGTCGTATAGAGCCGGTCCAGATTTGGGTTCTACGAGGTGACAGAGAAAAGTGCTGGAGATTTGAGGATACTTAGAAAGAAATTGTTGCGACATTTTCGGTCGCGTTGGATTGCAAAGTCACGTTCTTCTTTTTTCCGAATTTCAAACCTTGTCACTTTTTCTGACCGATGCATTAACGTTAGTGACCAGGTCGGTTGATTTTGTTTAGTAGCATATCAATTACTATTAATTTTATATTTTGGTGGAGATAATATTTTTACGTCATATGTCTTATTTATTAACCCAATAGTATAATGACAAAATGATGATAGATAGATAGATAAATATATAAAGAGAGAGAGAGAGGAAGATTGAGAGAGAGAGAAAGAGAGAAGCAAAAACCTGAGGATACATAGATAATGATACATTGATTGCTTGATTTGCTTTCCACGGTTTATCAACAATTTACAGGTTATTTAAAAACGAGAACACATTTTCAGATTGTAATAATTTTTTGTTGAAATAATAACGATTTAATGATACAAACCTTACTAATTAACCCATAGCTGCGGGGTGATGAGATTTATGAATACTCAAAGGTATTTGCGCATAAGTGAAAATAACGACCCCAACTGGAATTGGAACCCGGCTCTCCGATTAACACTTCCGTGTCATTATCCATTACACCACCTGAACACACAAGCTTACCGCACCCGGTATTCCCAAGTGGTCGCCCATTGAGGTACTTGAGGTACATAATTTCGGTGATCATACTGGAACCGGTGTTTCAACGTGATATGGCCGTAAACTCCGAGCGACCAGACTGATGGTGGATAGGTGTTTTTTATTTATCGAGAAATAATCTCTATATACATGCCTAAATATGCTAAAGAAATTCTGTCTGTCCAGTCTGGTGAAAAATTGTCACTATGTACTAGCCCAATCTTCCGAGAAGTTTCGTCTTCACAATTTTACTAAACAATGGTTGGGTTAAATTTCGTGCATTGTATTCAAACGCTTTTCAACGGGGCTACATGCAGTGACCATCTCCTCAGATGTTGCCTCCTCGACTAATAGGCCAAGATGAGATTCGAAATTTAAGCACTTTAACCGTTTGACCTCCAATGAGGAGCCTTGCTGTCAATCATACTCTAATGACAAAAACAAGACTTCTCTTATGATAGAAAAAGTTTATGAAATATGAGCCGAGCAGCTGAGATCATAGAATCACCAAAGGCATACTTACGGCTGGTGAGTCCAGATTGACTTGCAATTTAACAGATAGTTGTGTGAAAGTGAATGCAACGAACTAGACCGGAATTCGAATTCGCCGACTTCCCGTTCCGAGCAGCTAACTATTACACTAATTGTACATCAATAATGGATTTTTGCATGCCCCTCTAATAGGGCGACAATCCAATCCCTGTTGCAGACGCCAGCTCAGGCACATTTGTGTTTGCTCAACACTGACAGAGCCCATGTGGTTTATATTGCAACTCTGCTGAGCGGAGCTTAGTTACAGTTTCTGGGAGAGAGCAGGTTATCTAGCGTGATCAACAGTCTGGACAAATCCAGCAGGTTCAAACCCTCCGTCACGCCGACTTGTGATTTCGTGCTAGCACAACCATAGACGGCTCCCAAAGGTTTATGTCTACCAAATTTAACTCACAGTATTTGGGTCAACTTGTGGCATGGTTTTCAAGTACTTTCCAAATGTGTCTCACGCTGAGATCACCTCCTACAGACCGAAGTCAAATTCCTGACAAATCAACCCTGGTGAGATTCGAACAAGGGTCTCATGGTCAGAAAGCGAGCATGAGAAAGGGGGTGAGTCGGTATAGCTGGCCACTCGTATTCGAAGATACCCGTCTACTAGGGCGGCTAGCCAATCCCTCTTGCTGACGCTTGCTCAGGCGCATTTGTATTTATTCAACAACCACAGACCCCACCGCTGTTAGTTAGTTTCTGGGAAAGAGCGTGTTGTCTAGCGTGATCATCAATTTGAACAAAGCCAGCACGCTCAAGCTTCGTGCTATCACAGCTATCGATGGCTCACAAGGTTTCCGTCTACCCAATTCTCCTCAAGTGCCGCACGCTGGGATCGTCCTCCCCTCCAGACCTAAGTCTCCTTCCTGACAACTCGATCCTGGTGAGATTCGTCAGAATGCGCACCTTCTAACCACTCTAACCACACGTGCCCGTGGCTCAGTGGGTAGAACGTTCGAAATACGTATATAAAATATAATGAAACTGTACTAATACTAAAATACTGAATTTCATACGGAAATATATATATATATATATTGATAATAAACGTCTTTTAATTAAGACATTTTCGTTCTATCGCGTACCTTCCGCACCAGAATGCTTCCTCAGTGATGACTATTCTGGGACTATAGAAAATTTCTACCTTCGTGATATCAGACTTTCTCTCCCATAGACGCAGTCGAGAGCGATCATTTCTAGACTAACATTCTGGCATATCTTCTCCATGATAGCAAGAATTGTAATAATATTTGCTTACTGAGATATTTTTTATTTAATGTTGGATTTCCGTCTAATTAGGATTTTTTTTGGGGGGGGGGTGGCGTTAGGCAATCAAATTACATTTAACGTTCTCATCAAGGAGATGCTTCTCATCATCGTGATGGTTTTTTAGAAATGGATCAATATTAATGTGTAACAGGTGTGAGAAGGTATCAACGTGATGTAGTTTCCTATTTTCTGTAAATTTGTTTAGAATCCATTCTTGCCTTTTTCCTAACGAAGCCAGAGGAAGACAAGCAGTTTTATAAGAAATGGTACGACGCAATGAATGATTTAGAATATTTTCCTAGACTTAACTTCCGCATTATCTTGGTCAT
Organism: Acanthosepion lycidas; assembly: GCA_963932145.1. Taxonomy (NCBI): domain Eukaryota; kingdom Metazoa; phylum Mollusca; class Cephalopoda; order Sepiida; family Sepiidae; genus Acanthosepion; species Acanthosepion lycidas. The sequence goes on along the minus strand of OZ010572.1, from coordinate 43,374,341 downwards.
CGTTACTGAATTTTTCTTCTTCGTCATCGCTGAATTTCACTTTACATATTCTCAACTTCAGGATGTAATCTAATAAATCAACGTTTTATCGTTATTACGTAAGCAATTCTGTCTCCAAATTATGAATTTCTAATTCTACTTGCTTCAATCGTGATGTGCCTCAATTTAATCGCACACAAAATTCATAGTCGTGATTTCTACTCAGCTAATACATTTTTGGTAACGGAAAAATTAAGTATATAATGAATAGGTATCTTTCCAGTGTGTTTATAATAGTAGAATTTTCTTCTTTTGAGTCAAGATGCTGGCGATTATAGCTCTTCATAAATTTTCTTTCTCTTAATAAATTTTCTCATTTTATTACCTTTCTTAAACATTGTTCTATGATTCAGTTACTCTAGTTCTCTAGGTAGATTATGTGTTGTTTTCCGCAGACTCTCTTGCCTACAATCTGTCCTGTGAGTATTAAATTTTCCGATCCCTCTTTTTTCATTCTACTTATTGATATACCATGTCCCCAGAACGTAGCCGATCATGGCTCTCCCTTGTCCCTTAATAAATTTTGTCTTTTTTATCACTCCTAAAACTTGTTCCGCCATCCATTTACTCAAGTTCACTAAGAATGATATGCATTGTTTTCCTTTCTCTCTTTCTCTCTTGCCTTCTGTCTCTCCCGTGAGTATCAGATTTCCCAAGGCTTCTTTCATCAGTATGTTCCCCAGAAACCACAAATGTCTCTTCCTGATGTTAAGTATAAGGTTTCTTGTTGTTTCCATTTTTTCTAAAACTTCGTTGTTGCACACATGTTCGGCCCATGGTATACTCAGCATCCTTCTGTAGAACCATATTTCTGTTGTTTCAAGTAACTTCTTCTCATTATGTGGCCTAAAAAAATTTACCTGTCTCTTCTTGATGTTATGTATAAGTATCCTTTTTGTTTCTTTTCTCTTCTACACTTTCGTCTTGGAACAAAATAACCATATTTTAAATACTAAACAATACAAATTAACACAGTTAATTAAATTAATCTTCATACTGCCAAAACCTAACATTAAATAGCCGTAGTCAAAATATTAGGTTGGTGCAAAAATAATGTCGTTTTGTCACATATGTTACTAAGTGAGAAAACGACATTATTTTTGCACCAACCTAATATAAAGATATTTACTAATATATTTTAATGATGCTTATTAAACAGCAAATGCATGTTTTATTCTTTCAAATATTCGATCATCGTCATCACTGATGGTCGTGTCAGTGCCCACCTGAGTACCTGAGCCCCTGAGCAGTTTCCGCCTCATATCTATGTTGAAAACCGGAGAATCAATCGTTCCTGCATACCGTATCTCGGACAAGTGAATCAGGTGGAGATCAAACCTCTGCAGGTCAAGCAACAGTTGAGGTCCTGCAACTTGAAGGGTCGCCATAGTCAAGGACACATGGCCGTACATACTATCAGGGAGACGCTCCACCCTGGACCTTGGATTCACTCTAGGAAGTTCGGTGCTCAACTATGCCGTGACATTACTCAACTAGTTCCATCCATAGCTACGGAACCCAGCTGGGTGTCTCCGCACCCTCCTAACCGGAAAACAGGTTGGGGATTATCTGAATATGCGGCATATACAGGGTGATTGAAAAGTAAATCCACATTTTAAGATACTTATAATTTATTTATTAATAATAATTTATCCAAGAAATCGATATGAGAGGAAAGCATTTAGTATGAAGTCTTATTTAAAATTTGATATGTGCACCAGATTTCGCAACCATTTTCTCGAGTCGCCCAGGAATCGCGTCACCAGGAACTTCTTTTATTTGCACTTCAAGTACTTTTAAATCTTGGTTTAGTATAGTAAACTTGATCCTTTTAAATAACTCCAAGGAAAAACGTCACAGGACTCCTATGCATAAAATAGTGAGTTACTTTTCAGTTACCCGGTATTAAGAGATGTCATGATACCAGTAAGACTCGTAGAATGACCTGATAAAATACGTTTCTTTCATCGAAACTCCTTTAATATAATTCGATACATATAATCAGAAAGGAACTGCTGAATATTCTGTATTCATCTAGTAAGGAAAGAGGGCCAGGTGAATTTAACACTCACAGTACATACTGGATGAAAGAGAAGCATCGAGGATAGCGTTTAAACTACTTAACAAATATTTGGGAATGGATGACACAACAAAGACGAAGAGAGATGATAAAATTTCAAAAGATACTTAGCAAAAAAAAAACCGGGAATTTAACGAGATCCATGATCGCCCACACCTTGAAGCAACAGAGATGTGGTTTTAACGACGATTGCTAGAGATAAATTGTGAGAACCTGTAAGCAACGTGGAAATTTCAAGGAAAATAATGACTGCAAGGAAACTGATGCTTACAGTCAGAAACAAACAGCTGTGATATAGAATGAGGAAAGAAGGCCTGGAGAATGTAACGCTCATAGTATATACTGACTGCAGGAAAAGAAAAGATAAAAACTTAGCAGCTTTCTTAACGAGGTTGTGTGTGAATAGATGGCAGAACCGGGACAAAAAGTGATAATAAAGTCTCAAAATTACATAGGCAGGAAGATGTGGAGAGTCATGATCACCGAACACCTGAAAGGCGATTACATATAAGAGGGGGATATTTTTATGTACTTCTTTATATCTAAAGAGAGAAAGAAGTAAACAATATTGAATGATAAAAAAAAAGCTAAACATTCGTTTCCTTGTTTTAAGTCAGTGATGCAAATCTCTTGTTTTCTGTTTAGGATTAGATTTCCGGTTCCTTCTAAAGATTTTTCATTTTCTTTCACTTCCTGTAGCCTCTTGCATCTTAGTGGCATTATCGCCTTGCTTGAGATGACTTAAAATTGTATCTTATCCTTGTATTAAAATGTGGAGTTATGGGTTGATCAAGTATAGTATCGAGGTTGAAAGAAAAAAAAATATTTTAAACTATTATTTTCGAAGCATTTGTGTTTCTCACCCACAAGCTATTTCTTTCTCTCTCTTGGCCCTCTATCCACTGTTTATATTATAGGATTTGGGTTGCTTTTCACTTACAAAATTATTTTTATAACTGTAGTAATTTTAAAGACGGCATTATTTAGGGGCCCTGAGCAAGCCTGTCAATGTCTATTAATTTTCTTGACAGATAAATACCAGGAAACCCCTTGCGACTCACTTATCTGTCCACCAACCAACTTTTGCTTCAAGACTCCTGTGTATAGATATATAGAAAGGACTATTAACAAATCGAGAACTCTTCTATCCTATTTTAAATGTATACAAACATACTACGTGTAAGCGCAGCTGGTGGAATGATTACCGATAGGAAAAGGAAACCAGCGGTATGAGTTCAAATTCCGGCGTAGTCTGTTGAGTCCACTTCCCATTAATATACTTGATAAAACATGAATCGATCTTTCCCTACTCCAGCTATGGGTAAAATAGAAGGTTATAATAGTTTCTCAATCTTCGAGATGCAGGTAATCTTAGAGAACTGATTTAAAAATAAAACGTGAAAAAACAAAAGAAAAGTACTTGTCTTTATTCCGAAAGAATTCACAGTAATTCTCAGATATTAAAAAAGGGAATCTGTGGAGAGACGTGATCGCATATGTTCTGAAGTGATAAAGACGGTTCTGAATAAAAAAAAAGTAGAATAATCAACAAGAAAAAAAAATGCGTTATCTTTCCTCAAAATCATAGCAATTCACAGATAATAGGGGAAAGGAATCTGTGGAGAGCCATGATTTCCTATGAGCTGAAGGGAGAAAGACTGTTCTGAATACAAAACCGTAGAAAAACCAAGACGAAAAAAAAGAAAACAAAAAAAAAGAAAAAAAAAGAAAAAAAAGAAAAAAAAGAAAAAAAAGAAAAAAAAAGAAAGAAAAAAAAAGAAAGAAAAAAAAAAACAAAAAAAACTCCACTATCTTTCCCAAGAAATCATGTCAATTTACAGATAATGACCAAAAGAAATCTGCGAGAAGCCATGATTGCCTATGTCCTGAAGGGAGAAAGACTGTTCTAAATACAAAACAGTAGAGAAGTCAAGACGAAAACAAACAAAAAAAAAAAAAACTTCACTGTCTTTCCCAAGAAATCATGGTAATTCACAGATAATAATGGAAAGGAATATGTGGAGGGCCATGATTGTCTAACTCTTGAAAAGACATGGTAACTAAAATGTACTAAACATTTTAAGGAGCAGAAAGGGTCTCGTTAAACAGTTGTATATTTTCAAAAATTAAAATTAAAAATGTTAGCAAATTCTTTGAATCAGGTGCAGGCATCTGGAGTCAGCTAGTTATCGCTTAAACTATTATTGGGAAACATCGACATTTCAAAGAAGGAGCTGGGAAAGTGAAGCTTGCGTTTACTTATTTATTCAAGTTCAAAATGTCTTTATTTCCATTCCTAGTAGCAAACAAAGTTAATGATTTTCTGTTAAGTAGTGAAATAGTTCTTTAAAAAAAGAAAAATCTTCGAATATTTCATCTCCTTCAAGTGTTGTAAATGCACATTCCGCATTTCCCTTTCTCTCGTTTAGACAAACACAAAACTGCACACATATGTCGACAGACGCGCACCAGTCTGCGTGTTCACAATTATCATGATAGATTTCTCAAAAAGAAATTACGGACATTTCGATTTACACAGCACCTATTCAAATTGCTTTGCTAAAGTTGAATAAACAAAGAAAGCAAAATAGAAATACATCGAGATATGTACTTAAGGAGAAGCAATAATTGACTTCAAGCATCTAAATTTATTATACATTATAATTCTAGGCTTAATATGTACGTCAGATGCGACTGAAAATGATGTCTGACAGCGTCTGAATACGAAAGACTATACTTACTGCTATTAGCAAACGTCCAGTTTAATTACGCTAGTAAATGTTTATTTTTTGTCTTCAAATTTCAACGCAGTGGAAATGTAAAATTTCCAAACATATTTCTAAAGGGGGTTAGACAAAAGTAGTAGATATCCTACCATCATACATAAACAGAGTTTTAGTGGCAGAACGCAAGAAAGAATATCTTAAACTCAGATCTTGACGCGGAATTGTATGTTGTTAAATTGCTATTTTATTAGTCGTTATTAAAATATATTTTTCTAAAAGAATGGTTATCTTTGTCCCTTCAAATTTAGCTCAAAATAAACACCATGATGCCTAAATTTACATATCAGAAAAAAAATTGGCTCTCGATTATCTACAGTGAAAGAAATTGGTACAGATTAATGGTAATTAAACCGTGTTATATATATATATATATATATATATATATATATATATATATATATATATATGTGAAAAGTGTGTGTATATAAATATAAATAAATATATATATATATGTATAATTATTTATATATTATATGCGCGGTACTTATTAGAAAGCGCTCAATATCGGAGATAGAGCTAACATATATGGTTTGTCTGACGATCGCTAAAGCGTGAGACCCAGGGTCACAAGCTCACATCTATCCAACCATATATATATATATATATATATATATATATATATATATATATATATATATATAAAACAATCTATAAAAATTTGTGTGTGAGCCTGTTTGTTTCCCGTCAACATTTCCCGACTGATTTCGATGAAATTGTACACGCCTGTTGAAAATTTACTAATATAGATCAAGATCCATTTTTCAATCTCAAGCTCCTCCGAGTTTGGCAGAAAGATCTATACAACTGAAGGTGCGTACGAATTTTGTTCGAAAACCATGGCAAAGTTACTTGCGAACAAAAGTTTTTACTGGATGAGTTGATGTTATTTGCACTTGATGCAAAACTTAACTCAGGTTTACGATCTTGGCTTCACACAAACAAATTGAAAAAAAAACTATGAAAAAAACCGTGTTTTCGTACTACTTAAATAAAAACTTGAATAACTTCCTCATTTTTATCCGGTTTTCTTCAAACATGTTGCAAAACATTTGCCATCATTCAAGAAATAAGATAGTGTGGTTTAGTCCTGCTCGCTTTCCCGCGGATAACGAAAAACAAAAAAAAAACAAAAGCCAGTTTTTCGGCCATGACCCCCTGGTTTTTCTTCCGATGCTTTCTATACTTGCCATTTAAATTACATATCACACACAAAATGTCTTGCATGAATGTTTGGTTTAGACAAACTAGGGTCAATAGGATGTTGCAATTTGGCCAATCGTTTCTTCGTACAATTCTATCCTAAATTGGTATTCGAACAGTTGATGCAAAGATTATTTGTGAAGGATTATTCAAGCGTTAAAAGGGAAAAATTCCCGAAATAACTTCTTATTAACTCACTGCTTTACAGTAAACGTGCGAAGAAGGGGGGGTGCGTTCAAGCGTTTGCAATTTCAGTTGAATCAAGCTCTGACGCTTCATCCTGACTTTGTTTCGTTATTAGATATATATTTTGAGCAATAAAAAAAATTAAAAAATTAAAATCTTTAGACACACTGGGTTGTAGATTAATATTCTTTCGTTTTTTTATTTTATTATTATTCCATTTAGATTCCTCGACTAGTTTCGACCAAAATGGCCATCATCGGGAGGAGAAATATTTGTGCTTGCTGCTAGCAGTGAACTACAGAAATGAATGTCTTGATGGAGAAAATGAATTTTTGTCTGTAGTTTTTATTTGTTTTTTTATTTTTTTATCTTTTTAACATGAATCTTTTAACATTCCTTGTGCTGGTCAAACAGTCTCTTTTAAGTTGTTATTTGAGATAAGAGCTGGATATATACATATATATATATATATATATATATATATATATATATATATATATATTCCAAGTGTATAGAACTTGAATTTGTAAACTATGTTGGTTTTTTGCAAATTGCTAACCAGGGGTGAAGAATCTAGTATATCCAACTTAATTCTTCGCAATGATTCTTCACCCCCGGTGAGCGATTTGCAAAAAAACCAACATAGTATACAAATTCAAGTGCCTTTTGGGAGATTGTATCTCCAACGAATTAAATAATATTTATATTGGTCACACCACAAACTCGCTTTCACGACGCTTGACACTACATTTGAATGAAAAATCTAACATTTTTAGGCATTGAAAACAACATGACTGGCCACATACACAATTCCGTAAAATCCTTCTTGAAAACACAATTATTCTTAAAGATGAAAACAATAAACAAAAACTAAAAATTCTTGAAGCTATATACATAAAACAGTTGAAACCTAACCTAAACAAAATAAACTATGAAATATCCACGAATATTCTTAAATGTCTATAATTGATAACTAACAGAAGCCACTGGTTTATACCAACGGCTTCCCTTACTTAATACTTCTGGAATTGACTCTCACGTGGTCATGTATTATGTCAGGAGCTGCGGTGCGATTTTCGCTTCCAGCGTCTTATATGCACGTGTTTATCGTTGCTTGGAAACCATCCATGTAAACAGAAATAGACTATCATCACATCCTTGTCCATGTATTGCTTAATATAGTGTACAGTAATTGTCATCATTGATAATGGCTTATGTAAGCCGAAAGCTTAGACAGGATTGAAAAATATGTGTCAATATTGTGATTTTCTTTCTTCGCTTAATGATAATGTTAAGCTTATCAGACGATATGAAAAGAATTTACATAAAATAAATAGACAACGCTTGTCTATATTATTTAATGATATATATATATATATATATATGTATATATATATATATATATATATATATATATATATATATATATATATATGCATATATACACATACATGCATATATACATATGCATATCTACATATATATTAATATAAATATATTAACGCATATGCATATATACATATACATACATATATCCATACATATATACAGGTATATATATATATATATATATATATATATATATATATATTTATATATATATATATATATATATATATATATATACATATATATACACATATATACATATGCATATATATACATACATATATACATATATGTATTTATATATGCATATATACACATGTACATATACATATATATATACATATACATATGCATATATATACACATATACATATATATATATATATATATATATATATATATATATACATACATTTATAGATAGATCTGCCTACATATATACATGTATTCATATATATATATATATACATACATATATACATATACATATATATACATATATATTCACATATATACATATATACACATACATATATATACACATGCATATATATATATATATATATACATATACGCATATATACGTACAGATATACATGCAGATATACATATATACAGGCAGCTATTCATATGCATATATATATATATATATATACATACATATATATATATATATATATATATATATATATATATATATATATATATATATATATATATATATACATACAAACATACATACATTTATACATATGCATTTATACTTACACATTCAGATCTCTCTCTCTATACATCTATCTATCTATCTATCTATCTATATATATATATATATATATATATATATATATATATTTAACATATAGGTAACATTTTGGAAAATGGAAATACCGGTCGAAGAAATATTTCCGACTTTGCTACTGCAACATCCAATGATTTAATATATTGCTTTTAAATCCTTATTTATTGCCATTTTCTTCTGGTTTTACGTATCAAGCGAGCTAAACGCCCACTGTAATACCTGAAGTGGAAAGCCAGACTGAATTAATCATTAGTCCTCATATATATACTAGTCTCTTCAGATCGACAAACGTTTCATGTAGGTTACTCTACTACCATACATTCTTATTGCTGAAAATTAATTTTTCTTCTATGAATAAAAGAAAGCGGTTTCTGTTTGTTTGTTTTTTAAAACAAAAAAAAAACGATTTCTTCTTGCTCACAAAAATTATATAGAATAATTACATCTCCAGAGGAGGATGCTTTGAAAGTTATTTATATATTCTAACTAGTCCAAGCAAGCAAAAAATTGCTGATAGACCCACTTAATCATACTCTTGTAGAGTTCATTTTGAAATTACTTGAAGATTTTCGGCCTCAACAGAAGTCTGCAGAAGATCAATGAACACAACGGCCAAAATATGGTGATAATATAAACAATGATGTGTTCGAATGAAATAATTTAATATTCAGAGACGCAGCTGAAGAAAATAAAATCTGTGAGGTGATCGGTCTCGGTAAAGAGCTGCCTGAGACTACAAACACCATTGCACTAGATCGGGGGGGCATCTGTAGTGATACCGCTGCCAGCAGAAATGACAGTTGCGGAGACTGGAAAATATTTGTCCTTGGTTCGAGTGTGCGTTCGGTTTCCGCACATGTATCAAAAAAACTTTTACAAACATTGGTGGGTGGATTCAGACACCAAAACAAGGTAAGATATTCCCATAAACATATGTCCAAAAGGACATCGTTGTACCTCCATACAATAACTCATAACAAATGTTCAAAATGTATGCCGCTTGCTTCGAAACTGGCATGCACCCGTCTGTAATGTGTTCTTCGTGGTCAGGCGTATGAGCGGCACTCGGTCTTCCTCTATCCATAGTTTGTGGTGCCACGGATCCTATCTCAGCAATACGACGATTAACAGCAACAAAGTTCAGAAAATTCGGTGTTTCGTTTCGGAAACGCAAACTGATACAGGCGTAAACATTCGCGCGGCCGTATGTAAAAATCTTGTCTGTCTGCACACGATATAAATATCATGCCATTGTCAAACGGAATACTTCTCAGTTAATTCACTGCTACACACGTTAAACGCTGAAAACAATCTAGCAACAAATGTACAAGAACGAAAAATGTAACCTAGTCTACATGCAAAACAGCATGATCTACCGTAAAAAAGTTCATTAAACTTAATAACACAACAGCAATTGATTTGCGTGCACATGTTTATATGGACTTTTGTATTTGTGAGTATGCGGTTGTACCAGTATTTTTGAAACACCCTTAATATATATATATACATATATATATATATATATATATATACACGCACTATATATATATATGTACACATTATATATATAATGTATATATATATATATATATATATATATATACATTATATAGATATATACATAATTGATATATATATACATTATACATATACACATTATATATATACATTATATATATACAGTATGTATATATACACACATATATATGCATATATATACATATATGCATATATATACATATATATGCATATATATATATTCATATATATATATATGCATATATATACACACATATGTATATATGTATATATATACATATATATATATGTGTGTATATATACATATATATATATATATTTATATATATATATATATACAAATATATATATATACACGCATTATATATATATGTACACATTATATATATATATATATATAACGTATATATATACATTATATATATATTATATATATAATTGATATATATAAATGTATATATTAGGTTGGTGCAAAATTAATGACGTAATAATGTCGTTTTTCGACGTTAAAAATCCGTCAAAAAACTACATTATTACGTCATTATTTTTGTACCAACCTAATATATACACATTATATATATATATATATATATATATATATACATTATATATATGCAGTATGTATATATATACACACAGACATATATATGTGCATATATATATACATATATGCATATATATATACATATATATATATATGCATATATATATATATATATATATATATATATATATATATTTATATATATATATGAATATATATATGCATATATATACACACACATATATATAAGCATATATATATATATATATATATATATATATATATATATATATATATGTATACGGGGAAATCTAGGAAGCAATACTTTCTATTAATTTCTGCATATGCTGCACTATTCGAATCTATTACTTAGTACTTAGCTGTGTTCGTATCCAAAGTTTGCCCTCCAGAAACATTCAACTAACGCTGATGAATGTTCTTTGGATGGAGGAAAGTGATACACTATTTCTTTCATGTACAGCGCCATTTTTACCTACAGCTATCTGCATAAAAACCAAAAAGAATTCCGAGTTATTGACAGGAACGATCAATCTGTAGTGCTATACCACCAGCCTCGGGGAGTGAACCTAATAAAATAGAAGACATAACATTCGGATTCCTCCTCTTCTCTCCCATCCATCTCCATCTCTCTTTCCACCTGCCCCGTCCCTCTCACTTCATATATATATATATATATATATATATATATAGAGAGAGAGAGAGAGAGAGATAGATAGATAGATAGATAGATATGTATGTGTGTATTTAAGAAAATATAGATTACATCCAACAGAGTGATTAATTAAGCAAAAATAATGGTGAATATATCAGAGAATAAAATATAATTGTATCTTATGTTTAAAGAACAAAGCTGACAAACAAGAACAGAAATTATTAATAACTCAGACTGATATGTGGGCGTCTTTCTCTCTCTCTCTCTATATATATATATATATATATATATATATATATATATATATATATATATATATATATATATATATATATATATATATATATATATATATATATATATATATATATAACATCATCCACAGACAGACTGTTTCGCAGCTCATCAGTGTTGCCAGACATCCGGTTGCCTCTAGCTCGGATCGAAACCCGACTGAATTGATATCAGCCGGAGATTCTACCACTAAGCCGTCAGCGCACGGCAGTGAAGCAGGTGGATTTTTAGCGTATTTATTTTTAGAAACACGCCCAGTGACTGACAGTGACTCGTTTCGCTATGCGAAGAGTCTCGCTATATATAAGCTATAATAGTCACTGTTTACAAACCCAAACCTGTATGTATGTATAAAATCAGCAGTAAATAAATCAGTATTATTGGTGAAATTTATTTATTTCTCTATTGGATCATGCTATTTAAGTCATTACAATTATGTGTGAAAGGTAATATCGCCCAAATATTCCCCAAAGCTTCGGTGGCACACCTCCACTCGATGGTCAAAACTTTTGATGGCGTCTTTGCATAGTTGCTCCTCGATCAAACCATTATTATCTCCTTCTTCAGCTGTTGAATTGTTGTCGATTTGTTGGAATAGACCTTAATTTTGAGATGATCTTAACGGAAGAAATCTAAAGGCGTCAAGTCGAACGATCGTGGTGGCCAAGTGAATGCGCTTTTTCGAGAGATGATGCGACCTGGGAACTTCACATTCAATAAAGCCATTGTTGCATTGGTTGTGTGGCATGTAGCGCCGTCCTTTTGGAACCACAAAAGTGAGACATCCATAGCAAATCAGGACATAAAAAATGTAAATTGCCAATGACACATGTTGTTAAATCTGAAAGAAAAAGAAAAAAAAAGATCATTAGACACTTAAACTTAATTCACATTTAATATCGGTCCAAGTTTTTGAACACCCTTTATATATATATATATATATATATATATATATATATATATATATATATATATATATATATCATAACATCATACAATATCGTAGAGCTTTTCTAAACAATGAATCACCTCTCAGGTGTACACAGTCCGACCACTACTACAAGTTACATGTCTCTAAGCAATTGTCAAGAGGTCGGGAGCCGTAATGCGAAAATGAGAGCTTTTATTCCCTTGGAAAGATTAAGATGAAAAAAATATGTATGGTATTCGCGTACGATACACATGGAGTGGGGAAACCACCGACCTGGTCAAGATCAAAAATAATGCCGTAAACACCATTACCCCCTGCCTCGCCAAAATGCTCATAATTTTTCCAAGTTGATCTTTGATGGAAGTATAAAAGATTCCATTTTCAAATTACACCTGCCGATATCCTGATGGCTGCTTAAAGGCATGAAACTTATATTAAATAAAAAAAATAATGTCGGTTTTGACGTTGAAAATACATCAACAACGACATTATTTTTGCACCAAACTAATAGTAGTGGTCGGACTGTCAACATCCGCGAGTTGATCCTTTGTTCTTTTGGAAATGCTATCTGATGATCTGGCGTCCTTTAAAAGGGCTCTGGTGAAATAAATTTTAATAATGGAACCTTAAAGTGGTCTGCTTTTCTTTAAAATATTAGCTCTGGATTTACATTGAGCCCTCAGGATTTCATCCTCCTTAGGACTAGCCATAGAGATTACCACGTTTTTCATAACATAAATATATATATATATATGTATATAAATAATATTAGTAATCAATACACACACACACACACACACACACATATATATATATATATAAATATATATATATATATATATATATATATATGTACACATATATATATATAAATAATATTAGCTATATATATATATATATATATATATATATATATATATATATATTTATATATAAATTTCAAAGATTTTTTCGGATTTCTTTTGAATTTGTAGGTCTGATGAATTGGATCGTGATTACGATTCCAATGTAATAAATTATAACCAGTGAATATTATTGTTTCAGCCTTTTAAATCATATATATATATATATATATATATATATATATATATATATATATATATATATATATATATATATATTGGGGAATACCATGCGGGTATTGGATATGCTGGTGATGTGTATGATCATTCATGGTCAATGGAATTGTGAAAAGCATAAATATAAGGTATTACACAAGCCTAAAATACAGAGTTGACTTTTGATACACCTTGATAATTTATTTTACAAAGTCGACTAAGAACAAAATCTACGAGAAAAATTGTATATATATATATATATATATATATATATATATATATGTGTGTGTGTGTGTGTGTATGTGTATGTGTGTATGTGTGTGTGTCTAAGTGCATGTGTGTACCGTGGATGGAACACTATTGGAATGTATCTGTGTACTTTTAAGTTTTTGTTTTTTTTGTATTTGAAGAAGTAGACATGAATCTGTCTTTGATATACAACGATCACCATGTAAAATCTACTGTCCTCATAATTACAATTTATATAAGAGATGTTTGAAATGATATGTTAAATAATTTGAAAGCAAAGAAGACAAAGAATTTACGAAAAAAATAACCATTTTAAAATGAAACTAAATAAAAAAAATCTCTACAGGCAATATTTTCTTTATCCATTAAAATAAAAGTGAAAAATGATTATAAATATTTTCCTTTCGTTTATAAACTAATTATTAGATATTTGCTTCTGGTATTTTTTTTTTATTTTATTCATAAAGAGCGTTGCACAACCAATTTAAGAAAAAAAAAAAGACTAATTAGAATGGCTTCCTCTTAATTGTTTTGCTGACTACAAACAAAGCAATATTTTAGTAAAAAAAAAAGAACAGTAAATATTCATAAAAATAAATTCACTAAAATATTCATACATTGACTGAGGTTTAATTTACTTACATCCTATGAGTTTTACATAAATGATTTTCGTGAAATACATCTCTTCGATGTTCTGGCACACATAATACGGGCTTATAAATTTTATGACTCTTTTTCCCGGCAACCCAGTTGAAAATGACTAGATGCGTTCTAATTGTTAGCTAAAACTCTTCTCGTCATGTAATGCTCTAGCGGAGCAGGGGATTTAAGTATTGTTAAATAAATTAGGAACACGTGTATAATTCCTGATAGAATTAAAAGGTCCACTACAAGAATATGGCGGACTCAAGTTTGCTCCAACCGGAGATAAAAACAGAACAAACAAAACCGATATATATATATATATATATATATATATATATATATATATATATATATATATATATATATATATACATAAACAAGTATATGTATCAAACAACAAAGTTTAGAATGGACATAGACATTAACATTTGTATTTGTACATTATTTACGTTATTCGGACTGATGTCCTCATCTTTGTCGCCATATTTATTACAACATTTCGGCCGTTGTACGCTCCCGCCTTCTTCAGGTGTTTGTGACGTCTAACTGAACCCTTTATTTCGCATACTGGGCTAGACTGTTCTACTTCCACGTGCCATGTCTAATGGATGTAAGTTATCAGTTATCTCCTGTTTATTCCCCTCTCCAAGTTCTTTACCTTCTTAACCATCTATTGAACTCACACTCTTTGGATCCTGTTACTGGATCTAATCTCAAGGACACATGGCACAGTGGATAAAGGCGTTGGTTAGATAAATATGGCGACAAAGATGAGGACAATAGTCTGAATAATGTAAATAATATACATAATATCTCATCTCTGATAAATAGACAGATACTGATTTCTGTTTGTGTGTCAGCGTAAAGAGTGTGTATTTTGGTGACTGTTCGTACGTGCGTATATGTGTGTTTATATGGCGTTTTACCACAAGTGGGCAAAAACGCAAACTGCGAGAGATCACATCCTTTAAATGCGTCCGCTGAAATGCAAAGTAAAAACGAGAACGAGGCAAGAAGTCGCCCAGTGTTTATAGTGTAAGGAGAGCGTGCCCGAGTGAACAATCAGGAAATTAAGGGGGAGTTAACTCCTACAAGGCTCTACTGACCCACTTCTTCTCCTTTATAATCCAAACTCGAGCAACTTCCCGTTCTCCAGCTTCTTCCGTCTTCCATAGAAAACGACGCAGACGTAGTGACCGATTTCTTTACAAATATGGTGACACACTCAACATGTAAGTACGGATCTTTCGTTTCACTCCCTGAAAAAAAAAAAAAAAGATACTACCTAAGGATACTTTAATCTTTTATGCTGACTTTCAACTAATTTATACTAATCAATTATTTAACATACTCTCCGTGTGTCTGTTGAGTGGAAAATAAACAAAAATAACCTCTAACTCAGGTGAAAACGCAAAGAATTGTTCGATCTTAGTCAATCACCAGTAACATTGGTTGGGGGTACTCTTTTTCTCTCCCCTATTTGAGATAGTATTGTGGGATGTAGTGTTAGGTCATACGAAAGACCTACTTTCTAATCCCCTCAAAAACAAAAAGAAATCAGTTAGCTTACAAATTAGTAACAAATAAAATAACAATGTGGATACAATTTATAGCAGTTGATTAATCAACTGTTATAAATTGTATCCCATTGTTAAAATGTTAAACATTAAAATCCAAAAGGAATTTGCCCCGACTCCCCCAACTGAATCATAAGCGCCTTCTTGGACGGTTGGTTGTATTACTTTATTAGTCATTTGATTGAATCAAAAGAGTATCCAAGGAATTTTTAATAAAAACTGCCTTATAAATTTCTTGAAGTCTTTCGATGCTTCATTATCAGCTATTACAATATTTTAACGAGAATTTTCTTTTGTTTTACTGTTTTTGTTTTTTTTTTGTTTTTTGTTTTTTTTTTTTTTTTTTGTTGTATCGTAACGCCAAGATTGTCAATAACCTGCAGGCATCGGAATAAAGAAATAAAATCACCATGGAGATTATAATAAATTTCCATCGTTACACCCTATGGCGATTTTCTAGGCGTAGCTTAGAGGTGACACAAGGCCGAAAGTATAGGAAATCCGTGAGGATCAAACTCACCACTAAGTCGTTATTGTTCTAGCAAGAAAATCTTTGCTAACAATTACAATACGTCGAGTTGTCCACCGCAAGACGCGGAATACAAATTTGTAGATAGAGTGATTTTCCAAGCGTAGCTTAGATGTGGCACAAGGCCGAAAGTAGGGGGGCACCCAGTGAGGATCGAACTCACTACTCAGTCGTAATCGTTTTAGTGAGACAAGCTTGCTAACCATTACACCCCCAAATTTGTAGATATAACCGCATTCTTTATTTTTCAGGAAAAAAATCCACCGAAACCATGAAGATCAAAAATTGGTAATTAATATTAAATATTTACATTATTTACATTGTTTGTAATGTTGTCTTTAGCTTCCTTGCCATATTCACAACGTTTCGGCCGTTGTACGCTCTGGCTTTCTTCAGCTGATTGGAATTTCGTACTGAAATCATTATTTCGTCCACCGGGATAGATTGATCTGCTTTCACATGCCATGCCTCTTCCGGTTGTCTCCGTACCAGTTATTTCCCTTTAATTCAACTCTCAAAGACTTTGTTCGCCTCAGCTGTATCCAGATACTGAACTCACAATCAAGTCATTGGATTCAACCGACGCTTTTTATCCACTGGACGATGTGTCCTTCATGAACTAGAACAATCTATCCTGGTGGACGAAATAAAGGCTTCACTCCGATACTCCATTCACCTGAAGAAGGTTGGAGCGTACAACGGTCGAAACGTTGTGAATATGGCTACGAAGATGAAGTCAACAGTCCGAACAATGTATATAGGGTAATTAATATCAATACCTAGTCTCAGAAATATAGACAAATAATATTAAATAATTGCATATTTGCAACTGGCTTAAAAGAAAACGATTACAAATTCTGAAATGTTCTTGGTTTACAAATATCTCAGTTCTCTAACCACTCTTCTCACAGGTTGAAATTATTTTTCGACATCGTCTCAATTCTCTTCTTGGTCTCTGATTTTGGTTTACACGCACCACTTTTGGAATTGCCTTGATCTACATCGACTAAAATTACTTCAGTCTTTGAGGTTGGCGTCTCTTTGGTCTATAACGTTTCAGTAGTCTCCTAAGCTTTTACATGGAAATTTCCTGCATCTGTAACATTTCAGTTTTCTCCTCGTTTTTCTCCGTTGAAATTGTTTTGGTTCGCATCGTCTCAGATCACCTTGGTCTTAGATGATTTACTTACAGTGGTATTCATTATCAAGAAGACCCAAGTGCCAGTCGAGTTAGAGGTTTACTGAGTAAGAGTTGGTGGGGATATGTTGAGAAGATAACGGTTGACCTTAGACTTGAACAGGTTAAGAGTGACCGGGGAGGCACCCGTTTGGGATTCGGTTTCATTAAACAGCGGTTTGTGTTCGTTGGTCTATGAAGTTTCAGTAAAACCCCAAAAATCTTTACGTTGAAAATTCTACTAGATTCATATCGACTAAATTCTTTTCTGGGTTTTCAACCTTTTCTTCTTGGGTTTCTATGGTAAACATAAAGTAAGTAAAAAGCTAAAATATTTTTGAAAGATCTTTGGGATGAGTAGCAGTATTCTCATAATTTTACGTACGATTTCTACTGCAAATAAATGGCGTTACGTACAGCGAGAGAAAGATCGAAATTTACGCGAAAGAGAGTTTCGTTTTACGTTAATTACGCATATGCTTATCGAAATAAATGAGAACAGAGTCACGGATTTATCAACGACTGACTCAGATGTAAAGTGATGTTACTCCGTTTTATCTTGCGTTATCATTTTATTAAAACACCTGAACTCTTACCGAATGCTCAACTATCAAGAAAACTTACCTGAGTAAGGTGAGAGACACTCTGAAAGAAATATTCCCAATTTAATTTCATGGAAACATATACAAGGAACACTGTTGGAGAGAGCGTTGTTTCAGTAGTAAAATAATACATATGAATAAAATGACAATTGGAAAAAAGATCTTAGATTTTGCCGACGCGTTTTGTCTTCCGACTTTTTCAAGGCAAAAATGAAATCGAAATGTTCTTGTTGTTATAGTTACATTAAAAAATCCAAATTTAAAAAGATAGACGCTTCTGTCTAAGCCTTTTTTTCTGGTTAATGTAACTATAACAACAAGAACATTTCGATTTCATTTTTGCTTTGAAAAAGTCGGAAGACGAAACGCGTCGGCAAAATCTAAGATCTTTTTTCCAATTGTCATTTTATTTATACCAATCTGTCTTGTCCACAGAATTGATCTGGGAATTTATCTCTCTCTCTCTCTATATATATATATATATATATATATCTATATATATATATATATATATATATATATATATATATATATATATATATATAATTAAGAAAGGGGAGACTTTAAGAACCCATGGTAATATTTTATATCACGGAACAGATATTTCGCTTAATCAGACCAAACGATTTCAACAATAAATGTATTTAAAATTTTACAATTTTACCAGGCACAAAGCTAAATATTAAAATATAAATTCAAAACTGGAAAAAGGGGAAAATGAAAGAACGAGAAAGGGAAAAAGAAAAAAAAAAGAGAAAGGGGAAGAAACGCAGATATGTCTGTCTAGAGAGATATACAGGAGGGGTAACATAGAAGATGGATTAGTAGTGGTTGAAGCTAGACAGGTTGACCTCTTTTTCACCGTATGTGGGAAGTGATGTAGAGAGAGTATCTTCAAAGGCAATCAGAGGAAATAGACAAAGGACATAGTGAAAATATAAAACAAAGGATAGATGAAAAAAAAAGTGGGGGGCGGGGAAATACAAAGAATGATATCATAAGGGATGAATCGGAACTAGTAATCTTTGGTGTTTAAAATTGAATATATTTGAAAATTTTCTTTTTAAGTAGTTTTTTATAAATGTGTAATTTTTTTTAAAAAATAGGCGATTATTAAAAGTAAATTAACGAATAATTTTCCAAAAATAAATAATAATTTTAAAAATATTTCTATATAAATATTATTAAAAAATGTTTATAAAACTTAATAAAATTTATAATAAAATTTATATTCGTTCATTTACTTTTTAATAATTTGTTCGGATGAGCGTTTCACTATATTGATTTTTTTGTTTAGTTTCTTATATTCATTGGGGCTAGTTTTTAAACTGTTGTTTTATTCCCCTCCCCACAACAGACAATGAATTGTACATATGGGGACTAGTTAGGATTTTCATAGAGACAATGTGGTATTATGGTGAATGTAATAAGAAAGGTATGTAAGAATATGTTGTTTTGGTGTTAAGAATATTGTTTATATGGTTGGGTCATTGTTTGTGGCTAGCTAAGTTTAAAATTAAGACAGATGAAGACCGTCCTTTTCCCCATTCCTCATTTTTCGCTTTGTGCCACATAAGCGGAAATAAATATCGCACTTCACTATGGTACTTAGACTTTTTGATTTTAATCGCAGTATACACTTTACAGTTGAGCTGGCAAATATGACAGCAAATTCTAAGCTAACAATGTCTTTTCTCGCACTTCTTGCTTGTGAAACTCCCTTCTGGTCCCATGCTTTCCAATCAACTTTAATCTGCAAAAATTTAAATAAAATGCCAATCGCTACTTACTGTCCTCTTGATTACTCTTTTCTCTTCCCGCTCATTAGTAATGTTTCTGTTTTTAATTCTTCCACACCCAATAACCCCTTGTCTTTTAGTCGGTTTATTGATTGCATGAGGTAATACCGATTAAACAAAATTCTGTCACTAATCTGAGAAGGAATGGTTTTGATTTTTCATTTGGTTCCAGATATCATATTTTCCCGAAGAAAGCATAAAGACAAGAACAAAGCATTAGCAGTTAGAATACGGATAAGAATGTGCAATTTAAGTTGCGATTTTAGTATCGGAGATGCAGTAATCATGCAGTTGCCGAAATGTAAGTATTAGGTTGGTGCAAAAATAATGACGTAATAATGTCGTTTTTGACGTTAAAAAAACGTCAAAAAACGACATTATTACATCAGTATTTTTGCACCAACCTAATATTTTGGTAATGTGTTAATAGACAGCGAAGAACATGAGACAGAAATTACAAGGCGCATAGGAATAGTGGAAAATATCTTTTAGAAACCGAGTAAAGATTTAAGGGATCAGGAAATATTTGTTAAATGTCTACTAATTGATTCTATGATAGTGGAATGGTTAGCCGGGTGTAGTTGATTAGATCTTCTTTTGATTTCTTATTGTTCCGGGCATTTGTGAAGAGAAGTCAGTATTCCACACCTGAACATTTTGATGTTATAAGAACAATTTTTTAAGTTGTTATTTCAAATCAAGTCAATATGTAGTTTAAGCAAAATAATCATAATATACAGAAAAGAAGATGTCTTTTTAAACTGATACCATGATTCAAATTTTTGGAATACTCTTCACAGCAAACATGCGTAAAGACACAATGTCGTAGAAAAACTAAGAAAGCTTTTCTGGAAGAGCTTTCCGATTATAGTAAATTGGTTTCTCAGTGAATTTACTTATGTCCCCACTCTTTACTATGGTAACCTTGGTAAATATGAATATGAACGCCCGCAATATTAGAACTAATTTATTAAGTTCGTTTACTCTACGACTGCTACAATATGTAGCCTTGCGCCAGACTAAGCTATGTTTAGTAAGTTACTAACTTTCAATGAAATAGGTTGTTTACATTTTATTAATAAATATAGGTAGTAAAATATGCTCTTGTTTTCTCGTGCATATTAATTCTTGAGGCTAAAGCCATTCTTGATACGGTATCAGCACCAGAAATCAGCAGTATTTTGCCGCTAGTCTTTTAGTAAATAAATAATTATTCCTCGTGAAAGTATTGTTACGTTATCCCCCGATTTCGAGTTGTCTTGTAGCGATGGAAGAAGAATTACATTGAGATATTTACGAATATTCGCTTTATTTTGATCAGCTTTTTATTCTATAACACGTATATATATTTTTCTTTTTCTAGTCTTAACGAAAAATGGGTTTTCTTTCTTTACTTTTATTCTCTTTTCATTCTTAATCAATCAAGTACAAAAGACAAGTTCTTGCGGCGAGACTTTCTTTTTTATTCATTTTCATTTTTTTCTTTCTTTTTTTAGTTTCTGATAATTTTATCCCCGTTCACAGCTCTGCGTTTGTTTAATCGCGCTAATGTCTGGCGAAACACCTGGGTAAAATTAGAGGTAAACAGAATATTATATCCTTCTAGGGAGAGAAAATTACACACACACGCACGTACACAGAAACGCGGATACACACACACATACACACAAAAATAGGCAGAGAAGTACAAATAAAAACACACAGAGAAAACAACATTATAATCAGATATTAGCATATAATTTCGTTCAGAGAGAAAATATACAATAAAATAAATGTATATTTTCATACACACAGATAAACACATATATTACAGATATAGGATAAAATATAGTTTTAAAGGTATGGTATATTTATGGGTAAAAATGCTCAATATCAGGCATAGAGCCCGTGAAAATCTAAAAATAGGCAATGATGTCTATAATATTCAGGCCTGAAGATTTCATTCAAGCATGAACAGACTATCGACATTCGATGTTGACCTCAGTGTTGACCTCAGTATGCTATACCATATTCAATTCCGCATATATATATATATATATATATATATATATATATATATATATATATATATACCGCAATCTTCAGGTCCGAAGCATGAAACAGACCGTCGCTGTTTGTTGATGTAGTCTGCACTACTACTTATATTTATATCCTTCTATTCAAGATATTTAGCATATTTGTCCAATAAATATAGCATATATTAAAACTATAGTTTATCCCATATATATATATATATATATATATATATATATATATATATATATACATATATATATATATATGAAGAAATATAGTTTTAAAGTGTGCTATATTTATTTGATAAAGTGCTCAATATCAAAGATAGAGAGTATGTAAATTTAAAAGAGAACATTGAAGTCAACACTCAGGTTTCATGCTAGACGCCATCGTCAGGCCACGACGATAGCGTCTAGCATGAAACAGACTGTCTATGAGCGTTGACTTCAAGGTTCACTTTTATATATATATATATATGTGTGTGTATGTATTTATCCCACATATATATATATATATATATATATATATATATATATATATATATATATATATATATAGTTAAGTTACGAAAAACTTGTTAATCCGTATGGGTAGTCCCAAGGAGGATGAATTCCTGAGAGCTTAATGTAATTTCAGAGCTAATAATTTAAAGAAAAACAGACCACCTTAAGGCTCCATTGTAATAGTTTATTTCATCAGAGACGCTGGATCATCAGACATCACTTCTAAAGAGGCCTTTTTGAAATAAAAAAATAAAGGTAAGTTACACAGAATGATGAAAACCTAAGAATGGTGTTGACGTATTGTACAAACCACGTCGGGAAAGTTTTATTAAAATCAATTCAGAGAAAACCTAAATTTCACTACTAAGCTATTAGAATGTTTCGGGTGTATATATGCATAACAAAGCAGAAAAAGGTCTTCTTCTGATGCGTTTTATTTATTTTGTTACGTTGGTGCGACTACACATGCGCACGAACGAGGGAGGCTGGGAATTTTAAATTTTAAATGATATTTATTTATTTATTTATGTATAATGTAGCCGATTTCCTTTAGATTGTTCTTGTTTTTCTTTCCCTCACATATTCAAAGAATATAGAGACCTCAAGGAATCTATATAAAAGATTATATCAAAACAAAGGCAACATCTTATATAACGTTACATCAAATGCGTTAGTTGCCCACCGTAAAAAGACTGACAAAAATTTTGACATTAAAAATGATACTCTGATCAAAAGTGAAAATTCACGGCAACAGAAATCTTTAGAGAGTGCTTTGATCGCATGTTTATCCACAGTAAATAACGCGGCATGTCTCTTACAATAGTTCACCATTCCTGGAAGAACTTACATTAAAATAAGAAACATGGTTATTAATAGCCTAAAACGTTCGGATATATAGAACATTGGGACAATTTTTACATATTTTATGTTCAGAAAACATTTATATGAACACGATAAAAATTTAATAAAAAGCTTAATCTCATTACCTTTTCGGTAGCGTTTAATGAAACTTGCGTAAAAGAGGGATTGCTGCCCAAATACACAATACATATATATATATATATATATATATATATATATATATATATATATATATATTCAATTTTTTATATATATTATTTATATATTATATATGCGCGGTATTTATTGGAAAGCGCTCAATATTAGTGATAGAGCTAAGAAATTTAGTTGTATTGAAGTGAGTTTGTGACCCTGGTTTTCACGCTATTTGCGATCGTCAGACACCCACAATTACTACCACATTACAATTACCATAGCCTCAATTACTACCGCACCACAATTACCATTACCGTATAAGTTCACAATTATACTTATTTCTCCCCCCCCCCGGTAGAAAAATTAATATCACCACATAAATAATAATAAGTATTATAAATTGAAGTTCCTACCATTTACATATGCGCAATCGCCCAAAACAAGCAAATAACCGGCTTTAAAATAATAGAAAAACAGCATTGAAAAAGAAAAAAAAAATGATAGCAATATTACGTAACATAGTTTACAGAGACTCATCATAAAAACAAAACAAAAAAAACATTAAAAACAATAGCGATTTTACCTATCATAGTCTTACACAGACCCCATCATAAAAGAAATTAAAAACAATAGTAATTTTATCTACCATCGTCTTACACGGACCCTTCATAAAAAACAAAAAAAAGCAGACAGATAGAAGATGTATGAACTCGTGTGCATATGTATATACGTGTTTACGAGAAAACATTATTCAGCGAAGAAAATAGATGAAACAACGGACGAAAGATGTTCGCTACACAATCCAACATTGCATAGAGCGACAAATTGCGTCCGCATGTACGCAACGATACGTGGCTGTGCATAAATGCCCAGTCCCGCAATGTTCATATATGTTTATGTTTGTGTGAGCTCCAATGCGTGAACGTGCGTGTATGTATGTCTGCGTAAGTTAACGAGTGAACGCGCGTTGTACATATGTTTGCGTACTTATGAGTAGCGTTCTGGCAACAATCTTTCCTCCAATTACAATAAAAACACCAATAAACGCAACCATATATAAATCCAAAATTTAAAAATTATCTGACGATCGTAAATAGCGTGAAACGAAGGGTTACAAACTCACATCAATCTAACTATATATATATATATATATATATATATATATATATATATATATATATATATATATATATACTATATATATATATATGAATACTATATATATATATATGAATACTATATATATATATATGAATACTATATATATATATATATGAATACTATATGTATATATATATATGAATACTATATATATATATGAATACTATATGTATATATATATATGAATACTATATATATATATGTATATATATATATGAATACTATATATATATATATATATATATATGAATACTATATATATATATATGAATACTATATATATAGTATATATATATATATATATACTATATATATATATATGTAAATATATATACTATACATATATACATATACTATGTATACGCTAGATATGTATATATATACTCTATATATATTATATATATACTCTCCCTATATATATATATATATATATATATATATATATATATATATATATACACACACACACACACAATAAATATGTATACAATATATACATACAATATATATATATATATATACAATATTTATAAATACAATATAGAGATATAATATATATATATATATATATATATATATATATATATATATATATATATATATACAATATAAATATATATACATATATATATATATATTGTGTATATATATATATATATATATATATATATATATATATATATATATATATATATATGAGTGTGTGTTTGTGTGTAATAGACCGCTGGTATATAATCGAAGTGAATCTTAATAATGTAACATATCTGCAGGTGAGAATCCAGACATAACTTTAAATAAACTCCCAATATCATAGTAGCAGACGTGGAAGTGTCTGGTTCAATATGACACTTAAAATAAACTTGTCCTATATATTAATGTATGAAGATCTCAACTTAGGTTGAAAGAGAAACACAAAACAATTTAAAAAACGAAAATAGAAAAAATTAAATATTAGTTCTAAATCAAAGAACAAAAATTATACTTTCTCCTTTAAAAAAACAAAACAAAAAAACAAACACCCAAACATATGTTAGCAATATTGAGTTATGTTTAAAATGCTAAGATTATATTTTTGTTACTATCTCTTATTTATTTATTACATTAATTAAAATTATTTTGATTGGCTAATCTAGTAAATTTTACATGTAAGCACGTACGCATTATATATATATATATATATATATATATATATATATATATATATATATATATATATATATATATATATATATATATGAAGCCCTCAGTTAAGCCGATTTGAACATAGGGATCAACTGCGTGCAAATATTAAACAAATTTGCAGCATGCTGCTCCTCACAATGAGAGTCTCACCTTACACTGTGACTTTGTCACACATAGGAAAGAAAGCCTTGCTGTCCAAACATCCAATCGATCGTCAATCACTCGAGAAAAATGGCCCAAGTACATGTTCCATCTGTCTAAAAGTTTGTAAAATACTTGCAGACATCGGGAGACACATGCGTGTCCATAGAAGTTGAGAACCTCTTTATTTTACTGGGCCATCATTTGACGTCCGCGACGCGAGAATCCATATATATATATATATATATATATATATATATATATATATATATATATATATATATATATATATATATATATATATATGTATTCCTGATGTCTCTCTAAGATGGTCGCTAACTCCGGTCTGATACTGATTAGCTGTTATATGACAACTCACATTGTCTCTTCTTTGCGTTCCGCAGCCACTGATTCCAAATTTGACGTCGATACTTGATAATATCTTCTACTTCTTTCTTTCTTTTTTTTTTAGATTAGCATCGTCTGGGATCGCAGCCTCAATAAGATGTTAGGTATTTATTTTCTTTTTTCGTTTGTTCACATAGCAAACGATCAGGTCATGCTGAAAGTAAAATAAAACTAAATGTTTCCTACTCTCAAGTAACGCTTCGGTATTTTTCTACCTTCAACAAAATACAGCTTTAAAGAGGGTTTTTTTTTAATCTTATTTAAATTATTTCCCCACAGACTATTTTACCAACCTTCGCTGTTGTTATTACAGCGTTTCCCTCGTTGTGCAATCTGGCCTTAATCAGGTGTTTCTCGATACGTGTAACCTTCATAGATGGTTCTCGTTCAACTGTCCATACCTCAGAATATCTGGTCTAGTTCTTATTTTAGTCCTGCCCAGTTACTGCTCGTTCCGTTTCTACTGAGTCCAAATACGCACTGCCGTGACCAGGGATTGAACTCACTATATCACGATGTTATCAAATTCAAGAATCACTGTTTTAATTCACTAGTCTGGATAAACAAAGAACAAAATTGAGATATCCCTAGACATGAATAGTCAGTAACTGAGTTCAACCCCTGGGTGAAGCAGTGTGTTCTTTGTCTCAGTGAAAAAGGAGCGAGCAATGACTGAACAGCACTAAATAAGATCGGGGCGAGATTTCCCTAGAAGAACGAGAAAGATCTAAAACTGTAGATTCCTGAAGGTTATCATGAAATGACAAAGAAATTTTGTAGACCATAGGACACAAGGACTGAAAATTTGTGATAACGACAACAATGTCTACATAATAACACCTCGCCATAGAAATTCAGACATAAATTATTTTATTTCTGTTTCTTGTTCCTGGGAGTGTTACACCTAAAATTCTTACTCTTACTCAAAAACGTTTATATGGTTTGTGCGAGGTCAAGCTTTTTCCTGCTTTCTCATGTCTCACTGGTTTATTTTTTATTATATGACATATTCTTCTTTTTTATTGTTTAGTTTTATGATCGATTTTCTTGTTTACATGGGATGGTGGGTGTGGGGCACACAATGATGATCGAACTGACTACTCAGTCGTATTTGATTTGTCAAGACCACTATTAAACCACGTCAAAGTGCCCAAATAATTTTCTCCGTGTAGTTTAGAAGTGACACATGGTTATACCCTCCTCGCTCATTTCATACTATCTTACATATATATATATATATATATATATATATATATATATATATATATATATGGAGAGAGAGAGAGATAATAGTAGTGGTGAATGTGTGTATCTATCTATCTATCTATCTATCTATCTATATATATATATATATATATATATATATATATATAGATAGATAGATAGATAGAGAGAGAGAGATAATAGTAGTGGTGAATGTGTGTATATATATATATATATATATATAGAGAGAGAGAGATAATATATATATATATATATATATATATATATATATATATATATATATATATATATATTTCCAACAGGATAGAATCCAGGTAGAACTCAATGTCCAGCATGGAGCAAGAATATAATATAAAAGGCGCAAACACTAATATTCCATGGTTATGATATATTACATTGGAATCGTAATCACGATAGGTCTGATGAATTGGATCGTGATTACTATTCAAATGTAACACTTTATATATATACTTTCTGTAGTTCACTGCTACCAGCAAGCAGAAATATTTCTCCTCCCGATGATGGCCATTTTGGTCAAAACTAGTCGAGGAATCTAAATGAAATAATAATAAAAAAAAACGAAAGAATATTAATCTACAACCCAGTGTGTCTAAAGATTTTAATTTTTTAATATTTTTTTTATTGTTCAATATATATATATATATATATATAATTATTTTTTTAAATATGGTTCCATCGCTACATAAGAGTTCTCATGTTTTAAAAACAGAAGCTAAAAACTTTAATTTAATTATAAAAATTAAATTGAATTAAAGTACGCAGGTCTGTTTCATCCTCAAGCGAATGTTGAATTCCCAATGGAATCATATTTTTTTAAAAATACTTGTGAATTTAGTACTTTTTTTTTGCTTTTTTCTAAATAAAAAAAATACTAAAGAACTTCGGATTATTAACCTAACGGTTCTTTCCTATTTTTCTATATATTTGCACACACACACACACACACACACACACACACACATATATACATATATATATATATATGTATATATATATATATATATATATATATATATATATATATATATATATATATATATATATATATATATATATTTACGAACATTTGTACATACATTTTTAAATCATCGGGGTCTATTTTCTATGTTTCCTTTGTGGATGGGGTATTGTGGTGTCTGTAGGAGTAAAGGTGAATGGTGACTTCTTTTGGGATTTGTGTTATTTGTAATGAATGAATGGGTCCTGAATCGGATTAGCTAGGTATAGATTAATTAATGATGACCAGCCTCAACACACTCCCTGCCTTTTTTTAGCCTTGTGCCGCAATTCTTGTATTGTACAATAATAAATATTTAGATCTGAGACAAGGTCGAAAGTGTATAGAAATATAGTGAGTATAGAACTCAATACTCTAAGTTACGTATCGAGACAACCTTCCGAACCATTACTCCACGCCGAAGTGCCCAAATGATTTTCCAAGCGGAGTTTAGATTTGATGATCCATCTCTATTTGGATATCATGGGTGTAATTTTTCTTTAAATTATATTTATTATTTTGTTTCCTCTTAATGAGGTAATTTGAACTGTTCTCACTACAATGATCTTCATATCCAGTCAAGCTTGCCCTTTAAATTTCTTGGGTAGTTTTATAAAACCCTCTACTGTGACGGTTCTTTCCATTCTCTCTGTTATGACTATTACGAACTGAACTCTATTTTTAGACATTTGGTGGGAAATCTTATTAAAGAAGCGACTTCTATAAATTTCTTCGAAGGGTGGATCGTAGAAATTATTTCACTCTGTCCGTGTCTCCTCTATATATTATAAACAAAACAAAGTATCAAAATATCGACTTGATTTCAAAATGAAGTGCTCAGTACTTTAATCAAATCTGCAAATGAGATAAGTAGGGTAATTTATGCAATTTTAGCCTATTTCTAAACACGTCACACTATGCCCATATGAGTCGAAAACAAAGTTTTCCTCGCCTTCCGTCTATTTTAGCCGAACTCTGTGATTGAATACTAAAGTATTTCGATATTTTGAGCAGAATAATAATCAGTAGCCATATTTAATTATTATTTTTCATCAAATCACTATATTTTTGAACTGTCTGACCTGAATGGGAAGCATCCAGTTTTATCTAATTTTATGTTTCGCCATGATTTTTTTTATTTCAGAATTATGGTCAGAAATATAATAAAACTAGATGGCAACACAGCCAAGTTAGATTTCTCATTTTAAATCAAAAATCGACATATTCGATTACCTTGCATTTCTCTGTTGCTACAATTACTACTACTACTAGTACTGTTACGAGTAATCATAATAATAAAAATGTTTTATTTTTACCATGTTTCCCCCAGTATAAGGCCCAAGAAGCAAACAAGTTAGAGGATTACTAAATGAGGTTTTTGTGCACACAGGGAAGAAGCAAGTTAGGCATATTATGAGAATAGGTAGGATAAATAATGGTTGGTGTGAAGAAGTTCAGATTGTAGCGAATGGAGAAAGGATACTTTGGAGAGTCTGTATCAGAATGCAGCATTCCTGGGAAAGAGATGTCTGATTAGAACTTCTCTTTTTTATCGAAGGAATAAGAATTGCATGAAGATGAGTCAACTGAGCACTGTGAAGGTTGAATCTGAATATCTACTATAAAAAAATATCAACGGAGTAGCAAGAGGATTGGGATATTTCGTATGAATGAATGGGGTTGGAGAGTTAGAAACAGTTCATCACCAAAAAGGACGTGCAAACGCTTTAGAATTATATTACGATACGTTTCGAATCATATAGGTCGTCTCTGTGAAAGCCAACTAAGACTGATTGTATAATAAATGAAAACAAGTAAATGGCTCTGTAGGACACTGTCACAAGTTTAAATAGCCGCAAATCCACTCTTCCAACTGGTTGCTATACGCGGTGTTTATTCATTCCCCCACGAGAATGAGATGTGGCACAAGGTCGGATTAATGTGGGGACCCGGACGCGTGCACCCGGGCAGGTTCAAAAATTCTCCTCAGCCCACGCAACCGTGGATTGCGCTGGCCTCGGTGCGAGTACCGATCCCTCCCTCTTATGCAATGGGAGGGCGCGGCCTCGGGCAGCTGTTCCCCACGGCTGGGCACCTCTTCAGTATAATTTTCCTCAGTTGCCCCTCTGTCCTTTGACAGAGAAGCCCCTGAGCGCACTCTGTCCAAGGAAAGAGACGCAATTGAGAGATGATAAATAATGCTAAATCGCTCCAAGGAGGGATTTACGGGGTACCTGGTTGCTATACTTCTTTCTTGTTCTTTCCCACTGACTTTATACCTGTTCGGAGGTACGTACGCTAATTCGTTGCCAGCACACACAGTTGATTCCATCAATTCCGTAGGTAGCACATCTGGGCCATTCCATCAACTGTTTTTTATTATAAACTACTGAATCTAACTATTTTTTCTTAACGTAATGGAGCCAATGATATCGTCAGGCGCACGCCCTCAGCCTTTTTTATGGTAAAAAAAAATTCTTTTGCAAAGATTGCGAAGAAATAGGCATGAGTCGGCGAAAACGGTGATCCACTAGGTATTGTTTAAATCACTGAAATTTAGCAATGTAAAGTAATCATATATACGTAGACCAAAAGATTTAGAGCAGGAAAATTAAAATTTCAATTTCCGGCAAGGAACTCAGATATGGTCATCAGATGCCAGTTCCACCAGATACTGATTGTCTTTATTCCAGCTGACAATTCTTTTCTTATTTTATATAGCATTTCCGTGCAGGGCACCTATCCCTTGTAGTACTAAACAATGATAAAAATCTTAATATCCCTCCCTGTTCATATTCTGACATTCATTTCCACAAGCTCGTTAAGTTTTACTTTGCTACTTCTCTTTCTCGCTTTAGTCTTCAAGATTTCCTGTGAGTGTTGAATTCTCCAAGCGCTCTTTACTCATTATCTGTCGCAGAAATTGTTGTTAAATTTGTGTGAGGAAATTGTCCAGCATTCAATGGCATTTAAAAAGACTGACATTATATAGGAGTTCAACACTCTTATCTTTGTTTCTACTGTATTTTTATGCTTTGCTTGGCTTTTGGAAAGATATTTCGCTATCCCAAAGCGTCTTCTGATAGTAATAAAGTTATTCATTTTTGTTTAAGATCTTAAGTTAGTTATTTACTTAATGCGTCCTATTTTTAGGACAAACAGCTACTTAATTTTTTATTTCTGATTCCCCTTCAAGAAGGTCACTATTCATCCAGCGTCATATATAAATAAGATTCTGGCTTTTATTTAGCTACCCACTTTCTTTACAGTTACTTCATCTTCCCGTTTAGTTTCAGTCATTTTATGTACTAATATCTACATACTTCTGGGGGAGATGGATATATATATATACGTTGATGATCAAATTTTGTTTTAAATATTTTTTTATACTCTTTGGAAGTCAATCTGTACATGAGGTCTGGAATATTTTTGTTTGAACTTTCATCGGCGAAAGAAATCACCAGCCTCTAAAGGAATATCATTTCTTTTACTCTATTGAAAATAAAATTGTGGAAAGTTCGGGTTTAAACGATTGCCTATTATATTCTAAAAACACCTTCGGATTCTTGTATAAGTTGAGACAAGTTTAAAGTGATATCCAACTTTTAAACCAGTTGCAAGATTTAACGTGATAAATCTGTTCTTATTACTTTAGAAGTTTTCTTCATAAATATTATCAGTCACTTAAACTTTTGAATTTAAAAAAATAAATCCTGTTGTTGATCCTGATACCTGGCTTAGTTCCTATCTCATATTCCTCGATAGCAATGATCGCAGTTAGAAAGAGTTAAGACATTGAATATCGATTTTCTCAACTGAAATTTTTTTCACATGGGCCTATAAAAAAACAGCGTCATTTTATATGGTAAAATGCTTCAAAAATTCAGCAAAATCAGACTTGTCATTGGTCAGAAATTCGTTCTTTAGGTCTCGAATATTTTCATGTGGACTCCCATCAGCTAAATATCTCATCAACCACTTCACGTAAATTCTTTCTTTCACTTCATTTAACAACATATATGAATTTTCCTGCAACCCTATTTGATTTCCGTCCGGGGATTGATGATAAACTACATCCGCGTCCAGGGTAAGACGATAAATTACATCCAACAGCAAGGCCTCTGATTAGGAGGGTTTATGGAATGTGGAAGCACCTTTTAATTGCTGGTGTTCCCAGGTCCACCCTGACTCGGGGTGGTAGCACCTGTTAGGGCCCCAGCTATGGGCAAATAGTTAACCACGAATCTGAGGTAAAAAGCATTATGAAAGTGTAAAACTAAGTTTTAATACTAGAAATACTTTGTAAAAAATTATTACCAGAAATAAATTTTTGAAGAACAAAAACTATTACTAGCAATATGTTTTTGAAAAAAAATACCAGCCATACATTTTTTTAAATTATATTACCAGGTATACATTTTTTAAAAATTATATTACCAGCTATACATTGTTGAGGAAAAATGTTAACAGAAATAGATTTTTGACAAAACAAAAATATTATTAGGAAAAAAAAACTTGTCGGCATTAAATGGCCCATTGAGGCTGATATGACGTAAAACAAAACAAAACAAAACAAAACAAAACAAAACAAAAACAAAAACAAACCCATTTGATTTACTGACAGAATAAGAAAACCCAGGATAAAAAAAAAAAATCGGTGCTACTATAGTATATCTTTCGATGCATGATTGACGAGGCAGATTTTTTTCTGCGGTAGACCAGTTGACATCCAAGGCTATAGCACCCGGTCTTTCCTGCTATTTACCCATAGCTTAGAAGAAGATGATTCACACCTTTCCCAAGGGTATTAGTACGTATATGAATATAATGGATTCAACTGGAAATCGAACTCAGCTCTCCGATTCCTCAATCTGAGCCGCTATTCATTTCTCCACCATGCCTCAAACGAAAATTACAATTAATAACCTTTTTACTGTTTTAAATGACATCAAATCAGTTTACAAACCCTAACATCACTATTTGATGATTTTTTTATTTTTTTTGTATGAAAAATTGTTAATGATTTTTAATACATAACCATTTCACTGTTCACTGCCTTTAACCCTAACATATTTCATAATTCCAACAGTTGGTAAATATCATACTGATATGTCCCGGGAAGGAATACATTTGATCGAATTAGCTAAGTGGTTTAGGCTACTGTAACCGAGTAGAACAATCTAGCAGGTAGCAGTAAAGGAACTGGTACTCTTCTTAGTCGCAATCAATAGGTGTAGGCAATAGGCGTAGACCAGTAGGATAGACAATGGCGTAGTTCAATGGCGTCCAATAGGTGTCCTGTACCTCTACAACAGCCTGTATTTATGGCTGACACTAGCCAATCATATTCCTGTGATGGAGAACACAGGTGTATCCATATTCATTACATCACTTACCATAGTAGAAAATAAATAGTAGACATCATACTATAATAGAAAATTGGTGGCAGATATTATACTATAATATCACCAATATTTCTAGCGATATAATCTTTGATCTTTACAAGTACTTTTGACATGTGTAAAGAATAAAATGCTGCTACTGTCCGATACAAATTCACTGCAAAGAATTTTAGCATAATGGGCTGTAAATTATTTCACTATGAAAATCAAGAAGAAATGATTTTTCAGTGGCCATAAATTAAGAAAAGGTGTTACCGAGGAAAACAATTAACCTATTTTGTGTGTGTTTGTGGAAGTGCAACAAGAAAAATACCGCAGATTCTCACAGGGCACCTATAAAAGTTAACAGGCATTTTGAAACTTCGCCATTTAGGCTGATTAACTAAATCTCTTGTAAATCTCGTTGATGTCAGAAAATAGAAGTTTTCAAAATCAATAGATTTAATACTGGTTTTCAAAAATACTACTGACGATGTTATTTTCTTCATTTAATTAGCTTTGTCTTATTGATAATCATTATCAATCATTGTTTGCTTGGGTGGAAAATTAGGGAAAAATCCGGATTTGTACGATTGCCATTTAACTGTCAGCAACGTCCCGAGCCTCTTCCATATGCAGAGATAAGCTTAAAATCATATGAATAAGAAGAGACAAGAGTAAAACTATTCTTAGCCAACGCGTTTCGTCCTCTGAAGGACTTTATCAAGGCAATATCTCATATCTAATTTTCAAGCAAGGTGCAAGATTCAACCTGAAAAATGGATTCATTAATTCAGAATTCTCTCTTAAAATATTACCAGACATTTAATGATTCAAATTTTGACAAATAAATATTCACTTGTAGGTCCTGCTCCGTTGCTTAGGCATTTCTGTACTTTTCTCGACGTCAGTGGTCGGGCGTCCTGGGCATAACGATAAACTACATCCAGCAGCAAGGCCCCTGATCGGGTGTTTTGAGGAGCGTGGGAGCAGCACATAATTGCTGTTCTTCCCAGATCCACCATGACCCGGCGTGGTAGCACCTGTTAGGGTCCCAGCTATGTGCAAATAGTGAACTCACCAAACTTGGTCAAAACAATATGAAAGAATAAAAATAGATTTTATTGTAAAAATACCAGAAATACATTTTTGAAAAATAATATATTCCCAGCAATATATTTTTTAAAAAATATATATTCCCCGCAATCTATTTTTGAAAACAAAATATTCCCAGCAAAGCATTTCTTAAAAATAATACATTCCCAGCAATACATTCCTTTAAAAAAATATATTACCCGCAATACATTCTTGAAAATAAATATTCCCAGCAATGCATTTCATATATATATATATATATATATATATATATATATATATATATATATATATATATATATATATATATATATATATATATATATATATATATATATATATATATATATATATATATATATAGCTAGACTCTTCGCAAGCCGAATTCAGTCACTGTGGGTCACTGGGCGTGTATCCAAAAATAAATACGCTAAAAATCCACCTGCATCCCGACCGTGCGCCGACAGCTTAGTGGTAGAATATCCGCCTAATACCAATTCAGTCGGGTTTCGATCCTAACTAGAGGCAACCGGATGTCTAGCCGCACTGATGAGCTGTGATATGACATTATATATATATATATATATATATACACACACACACACACACACACCAGTATATGATTGGTGTATACGGAATAAATTCAAAAAAGCAACAATTACTATTCTTAAAAGGGTGCTCAATACAGAGTAGACCGAAATTTGAAAATTATTGCATAAATGTTATAAAATCACTACAAAAATAGCCATTTTGTTTCAACACCTCTGGTGTCTTATCAAGTGATGATGTTGAATGTAGATTGTATATATATATATATATATATATATATATATATGTGTATGTGTGTGCGTTGCCAGCAATAATTTTTTTTTTTAAATATTAATAGCAATACATTTGACTCTCGAAAAAAACCCATTTTACAAAAATATGTCAATGAAACCTGATCTACAAGCTGATTACTTACAAAAAATACATATTCTGTTCATACGAATCTATCCAAAAATCTTGTAGGCATTAAAGAACCCACTGAGATTGATATGACGGAAATCAAAATAAACCAAAGCGAGTAGTCTGAGTTCGAAATCAAGACGATTTCCGATGTTACCATATAAAACTGCGAGTCATGCGCTTCGTTAGATCAAGACTTTCATAAGGATGCCATGCATGGCGCCAAACATATTTAGAAATATCTAAATTGTCAGCTGTATGCTATCGCTTTCTCAAATATATGGTTAAATATCATCACAAGCCAACTTAGTCTGCAGGTAGCGAAGAACATCCTTCTTCGAACCTTGCGGACTGGCGCAAAGGAATCAAAAAGATCTCTCCCAAATAATCAATACCACATCACTTCAAAAACGACTAAATTGGAAAGCACAATATAAATAAACAAGAAAATAATGACATAATCAAGATAATGACGTCCCACACTATTTCAAACAAAAGATTCGCAAGGAATCCCTCACTCATACCGTAAGGAGGGATAACAGTTAGTGGACCCTATTTTCGTGAAAAAAAAAAGAATTTTCAGGTAAAGGTTTTATAAATTTCAATCGAATGCAACATTGGCTACTCAGTCAGTTAATACCGAATGTTTCCTAAGGACAAGGCTCTGTCTATATTTCTGAGATTATTATGTACACTATTTACATTATTCGGACTATTGTCCTCATCTTTGTCGCCATAAGTATTACAATGTTTCAGTCGTTGTACGCTCCGGCCTTCTTCAGTTGGTTGAAATGTCGAACTGAACCCTTTATTTCGCTCACTGGTGTAGACTGTTCTAGTTCCACGTTTAATGGATGTCAGTTATCAGTTATCACCCTTTATTTCTTCAATGGAGTAGACTGTTCAAGTTCTATGTACCATCTTTAATGGATGTCAGTTATCAGTTATTATATATTAACTGATAACTGACTGACATCCATTAAACATGGCACTTGGAACTAGAAGAGTCTACTCTAGTGAGCGAAATAAAGGGTTCAGTTCGACATTCCAGCCACCTAAAGAAGGCCGGGGCGTACAACAGCCGAAACGTTGTAATAAATATGGCAACAAAGATGAGGACAACAGCCCGACTAATGTAAATAAGGAAAAGGCTATTACCATTACCATAATATTACCAATGCTTCAAAAAATAATTATACCTTCCCCATGGCCTTGTTGCTAACTAAGCTCTGATTTTTAGAAGTTTACACTACTGAAGGAAATCTTTAGAACTTACACAATAAAGTGTTAGCTAAATGTGTACCAACAAAACAAATCTAACTGAAGTTGGCTTCAGAAAGCCCCTGACAATTTCTAAAATGCTTTATCTGTATATGACGCAGATTAAAGCAAAAATAGATTATTGTTACTATATCATGATTGGAGCGGCTTAATCTTCACTTTCTAGATTTGAAAGATTTTTTTTTAAATACTTTTCGTTGGCTTTCGCCAATCACTTATCTTCTCTTATGCAGCTTTTTTTCTAAGAGACATAATGCTGCAATCCTATCGCTAAACTATTGCTATTCCCATGGTTAAAAAAAAAACAGCATTCGGAGTAGAACTGTGGTTCCCAAACTACATTTTTTCTGGGCCGCATTTTCGGAATCAAAATTTGCTCGCGCCTCACGATATTTGATGAGATAAAAAGTACTTTTAAAAATAAAAAAATAACGACTAATTAAATATAATGTATAATACAAATAGCTTATAATATGATTAAAGTACACAAATTTAATGAAAGGAATGACCTTGATTTTGACGAGTAATCTCCTTTATATTTGGCCTAATTTGAGATGAACAAACTCTCATCAACACAAAGAAGATTTCCATTGTTTTGTTTTTCTTATTTGCCAGAACTGAAAATTCAGTACTGAATAGCCGCAACACTACAACAAAGAGGGTCCAATGAAAAGCTTAAAGAGAGATAGCAGCGGTTTTTCTTATTTGCCAGAACTGAAAATTCAGTACTGAATAGGCGCAAACCTACAACAAAGAGGGTCCAATGAAAAGCTTAAAGAGAGATAGCAGCGGTTTTTCTTATTTGCCAGAATTGAAAATTCAGTACTGAATAGGCGCAACCCTACAACAAAGAGGGTCCAATGAAAAGCTTAAAGAGAGATAGCAGCGGTTTTTCTTATTTGCCAGAATTGAAAATTCAGTATTGAATAGGCGCAACCCTACAACAAAGAGGGACCAATGAAAAGCTTAAAGAGAGATAGCAGCGGTTTTTCTTATTTGCCAGAATTGAAAATTCAGTACTGAATAGGCGCAACCCTACAACAAAGAGGGTCCAGTGAAAAGCTTAAAGAGAGATAGCAGCGGTTTTTCTTATTTGCCAGAACTGAAAATTCATCACTGAATAGCCGCAACCCTACAACAAAGAGGGTCCAATGAAAAGGTTAAAGAGAGATAGTAGTGGATTCAAAGTCAGAAAATTATCATTGACAACTCTCTCCTTCAATTTGCGGACTCTAGTTAATTTAATCTTAATATTTGATATAATGCAAAAATATTACAGTGATAAAACAGGTCATTAATTATTTATAACTATTTATAGTGGGACTCATACATACAATTACAAGCAATCCATAATAATATTTTAAATTTTGAAATCTTATTTATTTTTGGCATATGAATGTGTTGAAAATATTTCTAAATCTTAGACTGTGTTTCAATCATTGCACCTCACCTGCTATCCTCTTTCGCCGCACCTGTGAGGTGCGCCATGCCTTTTGGGAATCACTGTTTCGGTACACTCTAAAAGAATACGTAGAGTATGATTGTGAGTCAATCCAGTGGTGGTATGGGCTTGAGTTGGTGCTACTAAAGAACGTAGTTCGTTTGAACATTTGTCGGGAATGTGGTGGCAGAGTAGCAATAGGCATGCTACTTTACGCATGTGGGGAAAAGTGCTGTATAGTGGGAATTATGACATCCGTCGCAAGGCCGTGTAAATTAATTTTGTTAAATCTGGAAAGTGAGGATTGGATAGTTTCAGTTCAGATATGGCAACAATCAACCTCATGTTAAAAGAAACCCATACTTGTAGAATTCAGATGCTTTCTGGGGTGGTAAAGAGAGCTGACCATTTTTCCAGCACCTTTAGCGATGGACTGCATATACGAGTCCCTCTTACGGTCTTCTGTCCCAATAAGCGTTCAAAGCACGTAACCTCATTTAGAGCACAACGTTACGGCAGCTCTGCAGTGAATTCGGGTCTATTTCGGGATGATGACAGCGTACAAGCTTGTGTTTAGAGTTGTTGAAAGATATAAGACAGTCTTCCTTCGATTTGGGCTGCTAGATCTAAGTCAGAAAAGAGATCAACTGCCAGGCTGTGATCATCTGTTTTTTTTTAAGATAAACTGTTGTATCATCTGCATAGATATTTACTAATGATAATATAATCTTCCTAAGCAGATCTTTTATTGTGTATTGTTCCCCTATTAAATGTTCTATTATGGCGCCTTGTAGCAGAGTAGGCTAAGCATTTTCTATATAAATAAAGCCCAATATACGTCCGCCCGTCCGTCTGTTTTTTTTTACCTGAAGTAACAGGTAGTAAGTACTGTGTTTACACCTGTTTAAAAATGAAATAATTAACTTATATAAAGTTAAATTTAAATATCGACAGAGTGAAAGGTCTAAAAACAATTCTTTATTAAAATTCTAACTTTAATTTAGTTTTTCATCGCCATTAAATATGGTCTAATTAAACCGTAATGAAAACTTAAACGGGGTACGGTACGTTGCTCATACGTTTTTTTTTTCCTAGCATGCGTACTGTGACTTCTTCGAAATATTCCATATTTCGGAATCTTTAATATCTTTTAGGGTTGATGTTAAGGGATCATAAAGAATGGTGATTTTAATAGAAAATAAAAATTTCGCGTAAAATAAATGTAAACAAACTACGGAGATCGGTTGCGTATACGAAGTTATGCCGAATTAAGGTGCCGAATAAAAATCCAATAATTTTATTATTTCAAAATTCTTATAGCTTTTGTGTATATAGGACGCTGAAGGTAAAAGGCCGAAGCTCCAACAGCTCCCCAAGGAGCTAGCCTAAGTTTCGAGGGAAGGAAGCCTTCTAGGGTAGTAGTAAATAATATTGAAGCAGAATAGAATAGTCGAGGACTTTTTATATTCTCTAACTCTGATAGATCAAACGCATGACAATGGCTCTCATATTTGCCAAATGTCGCTCGTCATGATATTTGTTGTGCTTCTGCCTAGGATAATCATTAGTCTGATTAAATATTACAACTAAGCAGGCAATTTCATCCAGATTAGGCACCCACATGGATGTAGAATTTTACCAGATTAAGCTAATCCTAATATATACCAACAGATGAAAATAAAGTAATCAAGACCAGCTTACATGTCTCTTACACTGACATAAGAGGTTGTTACGAGACAGTAGCTTTCATTCTTGTTCCATGTGGCTGGTCATAATATTTTGTCTCGTAAGTGTATAACGTCCACTTGTAAAACTCTAACGAAAAGCTATTTCTCATTAAATAACAACAGCATTAATCGATATTAAACTTCTGTTTATTTGCATAAGGATATTCTCTAATTAAAGAAAGATTGTTTTCTTATCAAAATACCAAATTACATGCGGACAGAACGATAGCAGAGTACAACATTGTTGAGACAAACAAACAAAAAACGGGGAGGAATTTCGATTTTACGATTTTAAGAACAATTTCTGAATATGGAAATTTGTTTCTTTCAATTTTATGTTTTTCCCCAAATCTGGATGTATAATAATATTAAAAATCACACCATTTTGAATTCGTAAAATGCAATCATTAATAATCATTTTATCAAATATGCATTGCTCCTACTTATCAATCTTAACAGGCTCATCGTAAAAGCCGGATGAAACGCAATCCTTTATTCACCAACTAGATGAGATCTATAAATTTATATAAGCCAGGAAGAATAGATTTAGAGAGCCAAGTTCAAATCGCCGACTAGGCTTTTACCTTCATTTTCGAAACATTACATGTGGTATGGGTAGCAATATAACTTTCTCCCAACCACACAAGCTATGGATTAAACAAAAGGGTAGACCGGACTCTCTAGTATTGGTTGACATCCCGTGTAGAAGGATATCTGTGCGAAAGTGAATGCAGTGAATCTGGCCGTTATCCGAACACGGTTATATATTAGGTATGTTTGAGTATCAACTTTTGATTTATGTCACTTTGGTTCTCAGAAGTTTTCTTTTGTTCGAACCATTTTTTCTGGTTTGCGCAAAGAGTTTTATCATCAAACACTTGCAAGTATTCTGAAGGACTTTAGCTTACATAAGTTAATATCAAAGAAAGTTATGTGGTTCGTATTGCATTCCTTTGGTGGCTTTCTATCCCCATATCTTCACACGATATATATATATATATATATATATATATATATATATATATATATATATATATATATATATATATATATGTGTGTGTATGTGTGTGTAATCAAACTTTTTTGAATGAAAGCTTTCTGTCTAAATATATATACCGGGTGTAACAGCAAAATTGTCTAATTGTTACATTAAGCTCTGAATCTTTGCATCTTAAAAATAATTAAAGATATCTTATTGGAATTCTCCGAGGTTTTTATAACACTAATGTATTATAATTCGAGCAATAAGAATGTATAATTACTATCTAAGTTTGACAGAATAATCGTTATGAAATCGATCATAAACGAAAATGACATGTTCATTAAAAAATCATAGCTAAGGATGGGAAGCTCATGAATTATTGAAATAAATTTTGCCATCCTTAGCTATGATTTTGTAAACAGTATATTTATTTATTTTCGTCTACCGGTCTCAATGTTCGAGAAATCTTCTTAAAGAAAAATATTAAGCCAGGAGACAAAAATAAATTCATAAATTCAGAATTTTTAATGAATAAACGGAGCATATGCTAAAATATAGGTATCCACTAAAAATAATATTTAAGTAATACTAATCCTAATAATATGTAAATATATATGTGTATATATGTGTGTTTGTATATATATATATATATATATATATATATATATATATATATATATATATATATATTATAATAATATTTTTTGTTTAAAAATATGATTCCTTCGCTACATAAGAGTTCTCATGTTTCAAAAACGAGAGCCGAAATCATCCAAATAATTATTAAAATTAAGTTGAATTGTGGTGTTTAATTTAACTTAATTTTAATAATTATTTGGATGATTTCGGCTCTCATTTTTAAAACATGAGAACTCTAATGTAGGGAAGGAATCATATTTTTAAACAAAAATTATATTATAATGTAAGCTCTATTTCTGTATGGAGAACTGTCTTCTTAAAAATAAAAACAAAAATACTAAGGAACCCCGGATTATGCACCCAACGTGTTCTTTTCTATTTTCTGCATACCTGCAACATGATATATATATATATATATAAGTGTATGAGAAATTAAGAGGTATTTAATGCGATATTATTTATTTATTTATACTTTAAACATTATATTTAGTGGGTACACGTGTTTTAGTAACTATCCGTGTTTGTTCAACGATTAAGTTAATCACTATTGATTTTACTAAGTAACATGTATTTCTCGGCAGGAATGGTCCCTGGATTTCATTTACAATCTTCGCATGATTTACCATTTTTACCATTAAACTCCAGGAGACTATCATGATATAGTACCACTCAGCGATAAATTTGCATTTTTAAAGTGGGGTAATTTAGCATTGCGTCTTAAATTAGACTGCAGTCTAATTGAGCCGTGGGACTTCCTGTAACATACTCTTAAAACATACGTGCTTGAAAGTGGTTTTCCAGCGTGAAAGTGGTTTTCCAGCTTGAAAAGTGTGTATACTGGTTCGCCAATTGTCGGATGGAACAGATTTTGTTTTTTAGTAACGGTTTCGACCTATAGACCGTTTGACATTTTTAACTGCTTTGACAACAATGATATCTACTTAACAAAACACGTCTACACATAAACATAAAAAAGTTATATATATATATATATATATATATATATATATGTATGTATACACACACACACACACACACACACACACATATATATATATATATATATATATTGGTGTGTGTCTGAAGATTGTGTTCAAGGATGAAAGAGTCTGTCACCACTCGTTTTTAACCACTGTGAGCATTCAAAAATTCTCAGTATCTCTGATATTGAGTATTTTGAGCATAAATATAGTATATTCATGAAACTATATTTTGTATACATACATACATATATATATATATATATATATATATATATATATATATATATATATATATATATATATATATATATATATATATATATATATATATATATATATTGAGGAAATTGTAAGATAAAATGGAAAAACTTTTCTATTTTATCTAACAAAATTTCGTCAATATTGTTCTTGATATATAAAAATATATAACATTATCTCATATTATATCAATCACACGGACAGTTATTAGCAGGGAGAAGTTATTCCGAAGAACGAAACACGTAGCGTAGGAAATATTTTTTTTTCTTTTGGCCATTGAACAAACCGTTTACATATACATAATTATATAGATAAGAAAACACACACAAACACATATTATATTATATATATATATATATATATATATATATATATATATAT
This sequence comes from Acanthosepion lycidas, assembly GCA_963932145.1. NCBI lineage: Eukaryota > Metazoa > Mollusca > Cephalopoda > Sepiida > Sepiidae > Acanthosepion > Acanthosepion lycidas. The sequence continues at coordinate 43,330,480 of OZ010572.1, read as the reverse complement.
ATATATATATATATATATATATATATAAACGTTATTTTTAAGTAGATATTTATATTTGAGTAGATGGTCTGCTTTTATTTATTATAGAAACAGAGATCGGATTTAATCAATATCCTAATATATATATATATATATATATATATATATATATATATATATATATATGAGATAGTGATATATAATTTTTTTTCAAGAAGAGTTTTGGAGAAAGATATATGACAAAAATCGGACAATTTTTTTTTTTTACATTTATGCGGCCGCTACACCCGCGCACAAACAAGAGTCGCCAGGGAATTCTAAATTTAGAAATCTATCTATTTTTTTAATATATTTTTGTTATATAATCTAGTCAGTTTCAGCTAGATTCTTTTTGTTTGCATCAACTTTGTTATTAAATATAACAAATTGTGATAATAGAATGTCCGCCAAGAATGGTGAAACGTTGTTTGAAACTAGGCGCAATTTGACTGTGGATGAACTAGCGATTGAAGCATTTTTAAAAACATTTTCCTATTAGTGAACTGTTTTCTCTTTTAATTAGAGTAGCATTTTTATGTCAAATTGTCGTCTATATGAATATCTCAACACCAATATGAAATTAAAAAAAAATATTTTCCTTAAGCGTGTCTGTTGGAAATCTTATATATTAACTCACAAATGTAGCTTTAATGTGAAGTGTAGAAATGAAGTTGTTTATGCACAGACTTAACTACATTTCTTGGCAAATGCAAACTGAATTGGGGCAGATGAAAAGAAATTCGGTGAATATATTTGATCTCTATCAATAAAAGGCAGGATATGTGTGTGTGTGTGTGTGTGCGTGTGTGTGTGTAACGTTGCACGGCCGCAATTTTCGACGGATTTTCACCAAAGTTAATGGGAAGGCCAAGACCGACTTTGCATTTCCCAACTCCCATCGATACTTGAAATAATCGATTTTTTCAGTATTCTACGGCAGTTTTCATGTAGTTTGCGGCCATTTTCTACTGGCCAGAGTGAGAGCCTATAGTTGGCTGCCACGAATATGCACGAACAGTCTATTGACCAGCGTGAGAACCAACAGCTGACTGACACGAATGTTAACTAGCATGCTAGCATGCAAATAAAATCGATATTCGTCACAAGGGGTAAAAATTTCAATCTCCATGGCACTTTACTCCAATTGTCTCATTCGCTTGCTTAAACTCAACGTTGATTCTGATTCCGCAGAACTGGGTTAGGTGTGAAAAAGTATTGTTAACATTCTTGTTTCATTCGGTTTTTCCAGTTAGGAGTCCTTTTTTAAAGCTGATCGTTTTGTGTTCATTTAGTTTAGTTCTTTTTTTCGTAACAGATTTAATGTTTAGTATAGAGCTTAGAAAAAATCGCAGTGTGAGATAGGCAAGAAGTAATGCATGTAGCAACATCAGCACGGCAAAGTGCACCCCTTTAAAGGCAAGGAAAGACAAAAATATTTTAATTCAAGTGATAGCGATTGCTGTATGAGTCGTACGATTTTTGAATCAAGCACGGGCAACGCCGGACCATGCTGCTAGTGTTATTATATATTTAATTCCGGTGGCTCTCAAACATATTTTAACACTATTCCGTCAGATATAACGATGGGTAAATACATTATGACTATACATATAGACACAAACAGATCTATCTGCACAACCTGGTCATATATACACCCAGATACATTCATATGTATTTATATCAGGCAGGTTTGAATATCCCTCTATAAAATATATATAAGTTAGGGACATTATATATACACCTATACACACACACACATATATATGTGCGTGTGCGTGTGTGTGTATGAGGCAGAGATCGTATATAAGTCTATATGAATGAAAATCTATATATAGGTGAAAGTATGTGTTATGTTGTAGCTTAATCAGAATCCTATTGTTGTGTACAAGAAGTAAACGTCCTTGCATTTCATTGGTCTAAAAATATGTTTTTTTCATCGTTAAACTCAATTGATAACTATTGTCGTAATGGATAAAACGTCACGCGGCCATTGTTACATCTGGCGTCATATATTCTGATAAAGGCTGTTGGTTCTGAGCATAACTTCGTTACCCGAGGTAGTGACGTTTGCCATAGGTTGACGACGAGCTTGTCTCAATCCGAAGTAACCTGGTTCAAGCCTAGCTTAATTCAAGACATGAAACCTCCAAACAACAATGTCGATTTTAATCACATAGAGAGAGATAACAACATAAATATAGGGGTCATACTAGAATGAAATATGGTAGGTATTCCTGATGTTATAGTGACACGGATTTATGAGAAATTTCAATATTGTCTTTCTCTCAGTTGAAGACTTTTTCGTAAATCTTATAACGAAAAGTTGTTTACGAATTATCTACTTAATGCTGTACATATCAGTAAACCAGTAAACATATACTCGGACACACAAATAAATTGTAAAAATCTATAAATTTTTACATTATGGAGTTTTAGTAGGCTCCTCAGTGAGTATGTGGTATTTTGGTAAAATTAGGATTGGTTAAAGAATGAATGGGTACAAACTTAGCTAAATTCAAGACATGAAACCTCCAATCTACAATGTCGATTTCACTGTTTTAATCACATGTAACATAGAGAGAGATAACAACATAAATATAGGGGTCATACTAGAATGAAATATGGTAGGTATTCCTGACGTTATAGTGACAATGATTCATGAGAAATTCATCTATAAAGAGTTTTAGTAGGTTTCTCTGTGAGTATGTGGTATTTTGGTAAATGTAGGATTGGTTAAAGAGAGATGTGTTCTTGTGGTGAATGAGCAAATTGTTACGAAGGAAGGGGTCTCGAATCAGATTACCTAGGTTTAGGATAGTCGGTGACGATCAGCCTCATTCCACTTCTTCTTCGGCCTTGTCCTAAGATACAATAAATGTACACACACAAAAATAAATAAATATATATATATTCTACATTATCCCTAAATTACATAAACTTCAAAAATTAATCACATGCAAAACCACCAATCTCTCAGTAGAGAACACTCCCTTATTCCACATAAGATATAATACAAATTCTTAAGACCCATTCGACAGTTAAACCGATATTTTCGGGAGTCGGAACTCTGACACAACACATCTCAGGTTTCATTGACCCCCACCGTGAATTCTTTACTACCCAATATTCCTAGCTATATCAAAGATACTATCTATTTCTTACAAAATTGAGAAAAAATAGATAGATTGCTGAACGATTCACTGCTATCACTTCGATATAGTCGAAAGCGTTCGGATATGCACTTACCAAAATTACATATACTAACAGAGGAAAATTCTAAAAGTCCATGATGTTAAAATTTATAGATTTTTACAATTTTTACAATTTATTTGTGTGTGCGTGTATGTGTGTACTGGTTTACTTATATGTACACACACACACACACACGCATATATATATATATATATATATATATATATATGAAGAAAAATATACGGAAAAAATAAACAAAAATCCTAATATGCAATTCGCTGTTTTAATGTTAATATAATGTCAGCGTCGGACGTTTCGGTCTAGTAGACCATCTTCAGGACATATTCATAAAACATAATTAACATTAGAAACGTCCGACGTTGACATAATATTAACATTAAAACGGTATAATTCCATATTAGGATTTTTGTTTTTTCTGAATATTTTTCTTCATACTGTCGGATCTATATCCATATATTTGTTATATATATATATATATATATATATATATATATATATATATATATATATATATATATATGAGAGAGAGAGACAGATAGAGACAGACACAGACAGAGAGAGAGAGAGACAGACAGACAGACAGACAGACGCAATGCAGTAAAAACAAAACAAAAATACTACCTGGTACGAGATGCGGAATAATATAAGTATTTTCTATAAGTGCATCCCAGCTCTGATTTTAGAGTTTGATATCGAGAAAAATACAGAAGAGTAGAGATTGCACACGAGAAGGGAATATAAGTTGGTAGGATTTTCTTATGTATCATTGGCTTTCAGGAGCATAGTATACAAGACATCTGCGATATTATAAAATTCATTCTCACCCATAAGAATTTCGAGGTCAACGGCTACCTTCTTCAGGTCAGAGCCTAGGCGATGGGAACAAAAATGGCTCCCAGCTATGCGAACATATTTATTCATACCTGGAATGAAATATGTTAGGTAGATACCATCTAGAACGTATCAACTGTCGCAGATTAATAGACGATATATATTTTTTCTAATATGGACACATAGTGAGAACACTTTCCATGACTTCAAACAATACATTAACACTTTTCACGGAATGGAATATACAGTCACTTAAATTCTGTATTTGGATGCATTGACACGTTTAAACACATCAATGATAGAAAATATTCCTGTAACTCTAGATAGATACACAAAACAATTCATAGAATCAGTTAAAAGTAAAAATAAAATCATCCTAAATAATAGCTAAAAGTATAGTCGAAAGCATTCGGACATACAGAAGTTTCGGAACATTTCTACATAGAACACATGGTACAATGGATAAAGGCGTTAGATAGACAGGACCCAACCACCTGAAGAAGGCGAGAGCGTACAACGGCCGAAACGCTGTAATAATAAATATGGCGACAAAGATGAGGACAATAGTCCGAATAATGTAAACAGTGTACATAATACCTCATCTCAGAAAAATAGCCAGAAAATAAGAAGAACGCAATAAAAACTAAAAAAAAAAAAAATAACTGCAATTCTTTGACAGTCATTTTAATTACACTTTTAATTAAACAAATACACGCACATACACATACACATACACAGACAAACGCATATATATATATATATATATATATATATATATATATATATATATATATATATATATATATTAGGGAAAATGATACAAGGAATGCATGGAAGAAACTCCAAGGAATTTAAATAAAAGATTATATGTATGCAAAAAGGAGATTTTACAAATCAACATAATCGATGCATTCCTTGGTAACGTGTCTGAACATTATTTTGATTTAAGAAATAAGACTTTGATTAAAAAAGAAATCAATTCACTAAAAATCTTTATATCATCTGCAGTTAATTTTCGTCCAGATTCTAACAGTATTAAACCTTTCTTGGCAAAAGCTTCTATTATTATTATTATTATTATTATTATTATTATTATTATTATTATTTTCTGATTATTATCTTACATTTATATAATATAAAAAAAAAACAGACTAGATGAAACTGGCTAGACTATTTAAATGAACACGTATTATATAAAAGAGAAATTTAATAATTCAAAATTTCAGACTCCTCTCTACTTAGTGCACATGCGTAATCACAAAGGCGTAAGTGCGATGAAGTTTTAAAAGAGGAGACTCGTGACACGAAATGAATTTTCCAATTTTGACTTGATATGCCGTATATTGTTCATATATATATATATATATATATATATATATACAAATATATATATATATATATATATATATATATATATATATATATACAAATATATATATATATATATATATATATATATATATATATATATACAAATATATATATATATATATACAAATATATATATATATATATATATATATATACAAATATATATATATATATATACAAATATATATATATATACAGATATATATATATATACAAATATATATATATATACAAATATATATATATACATATATATATATATATATATATATATATATACATATATACATATATATATATAAATATATATATATATATATATATATATATATATATATATATACAAATATATATATATATATACATACATATATATATATATATATATTTCCCCTATCTATCTTATTATCTCTCTCTCTCTCTTTCTTTATATATATATATATATATATATATATATATATATATATATATATATATATATATATATATATATATATATAAATAAATACACTGGGTGTAAAAGCAAAATTGTCCAAATCGTGTAACAGCATTATTGTCAATCTTAAAAAATTATTTAATGTCTAAAGAGCACTGAACTAATTGAATTTCTTTTTTCCAGGTTTTCGGAAAAGACGTTTAGGCATTCTGATATAGTTTGTCTTAAGAATCCCTAAAAAAATACTTTGTTATTCAGCTAGAAAGAGAACAACTGAGAAATGGGGAGAGGAAAAAGATCATTAAGGCCTTCAGCAATGGTTCCAATATTCATACTCCGGATGCCCTCTTCAAAGTCCATTCAAGAACCATAAAGAGAACGGCGAATAAATTTAAAATAAGAAGGACCAGCACAGAGGACATATCGATCAGGGGTTTACAACAGAAAGAAAGATCATTATTTTAACTTATAGCTAAAGCAATCAATTAGTAAAGATCCAACACAAGTCATAAGACGTTTGGCACTTGAAAGAGAAGTTTCATCTATCACATGAGCTGTGAAAAAAAAGACTATAAAATGAAATCGTAAGTGACACCTGTGAAACACTTTGTTACTCCATATAAATATATGTGTACATATATATATATATATATATATATATATATATATATATATATATATATATATATATATATATATATACACATATATATACGCATATATACATACACACACATATATATATATATATTTACACATATTTATACACTTATATATATATATATATATATATATATATATATATATATATATATATAGAGGTGAGAGGGAGACGAATGCAGAAAATTATAAAAATAGTACCTGGTATGAGATGCGGAATAATA
>OZ010572.1:43276227-43318727 GCA_963932145.1 Acanthosepion lycidas | reverse complement strand
GTGTAAATAGTTACAATACCTCATTTCAGGAATATAGACAGATGCGATCAGTGGAAGTATTAATACAAGATGCGTATCATAAAAGCCAGTAAGTTGAAAAAAGGAATGACTATATTATAATATGATGTAATGACCTACTGAGTGAGTCGAGAAAGTGCGAGTATCTATCTTGAATATAGTTTGAGGAAAAAACCTCGACGAATATCAGTGTTTCTTGTGTATTTTTTCATCAATTCATCCTAATCCAGGTGACAATTCCACTAAGACAGAAACCAGTCAAAAATGAATGATAGTAAGTTGTAGAGTGTGTGTTGTGTCCTAGACACAAACCGATATATATATATATATATATATATATATATATATATATATATATATATATATATATATATATATATATATGGGGGGCTTCTAGCAGGTCTCTGAAAAGAGATAGTGAAACAGAAGACGGATCAGACGGAGATTGGGACCCTCTGCTCCCCGGAGTTGCGGATACACGGGATGAAATGAGAGTGGGTTCTGTGTTTAAGTTGGAATTAGGAATCCATTCAGATTTCATCTTTGTTCACGAAAATGAAATCTAGGTCATGGCGATCTTTGCACATCTCTTTCGCGAAATGAAAAGTAATCAACAAATGAAGATCTGTTAAAGAAAACGTTTGCCCCAGTGTTTCCTCCACACCCAACTTGCGACCCTCTTACACATGATTAGGAAAGCAGGTGAAATATTAGCGAATCAAAACCGAAAATAAAAACGAAGGTAGAATCAGAGGGAAAATATATAACTTTGACTGTCAGGTTAATGCTTAACTATCGATTATAATTACAAGTGATAGCCGTCAGTATTCATTCAATAAGCGCAGAGGATTTTCAAATAAAACAAAAATGATGTCTAAATGACAGCGTAAATATTTGTTTTCCTTTCGATTTGAAATGTAGAACGAAATAATTGTTTCTTGCATAAATGTACTAAGACGTATGTCAAATAAACCAGAATTGAGAGTCGCCTTAAAATGTTTTATTTTATCATGCTCATATTGAAGTTTCATCCTGACGACGTTGTTGATTTATATTACTACATGATAAAAAATCAAAACAAACTTGGTTCTTTAAGGCTGGCTTCAATCAGTGAGATGATTCCTAACAGGAGATATTATGTTCAAAGTAATTTTGCGTAATTCCAAATTTCTTCAGCCACAGAACTACCCTTTTACGGCAAGACTGAAAATAGATTATTCGCAGAAACTAGAAGAGGATCAACTAACAAAAAAATTGTAGGCAAAAAAAAAAAAAAAAAAAAAAAAAAAATCCGCTAGCATTTTAGAAGCAATCAAAATATGCGTTGCCATCAAACAAAAACTTTTATTGTCAACCAATTTGAGACAATAAATATAAAGGAAAGAACTTACTTCTGTGACTAAAGCCGAAACAACCAAAACTCTCTCTGCATAACAGTATTTACTTCAACACGTTGAACACAAGAAATTCCATTTATCTGACTATTCGTCTTGCTAAATAGTTACTCACTACAATAAAGAGAAACCTGCATAAAAAAGAAGACATTGTTCTCATAGATATTCATTCGTAAAACTCTACACCATTCCAGCTGTAAAGTACAATCTACAAATAGGACCTGTTTATACCGTTTCTCAATTACACGAATTTTCCTCTACAAGCATTGTACATGATGTAATGGAATAACCTGTCACCTTCATGAGTGATTACACTATAGGTATTAGCTACCAATAAGTATCTATAAGTCAACATAAGACTACAGAGACTAGCTGGGATCTGTTCCAGCTGTGCTATCGAATTCTCGGCCTTCGGGCAGAGAGGAACCCCGACAAGGATATGCCGAAGGGCAGAGTCTCGTTCGCGGAGGTAGACAGACCCGATCCTGTTTACGCGCGGTCTTCGGGGATTTCTGGACGAGCCTATGGGCTCGAGAAACCCACATTAAATTCGGTCTTGTGTCACATGTGACTGCGTGGGGAAGGAGCTAGCTAGACTAGCTGGGATCTCTTTCAGCTGTGCTGTCGAACTCACTGCCTTTCGACAGAGACGAACCCGGATGAGTCTATTCCGAAGGGCAGTCTCGTTCAGGAAGGTTGACAGACCCGAATCCACTTATGCGGGGTTTGCAGGGAATTTTTGGCCGAGCCTACGGGCTTGGATTGCCCCACATTAAATTCGACCTTGTGCCACATCCTACCCCGTGGCGAGGTTGGTAAATATTGCTAGCTGGGGTCTGTTACTCAGCTATTAGCTGTTGTCGAACTCTCAGCTCGAAGGCAGAGAGGAACCCAGATGAGGCTGTGCCGAAGGGCAGAGTCTCGTCCGAGGAGGTAGAGAGACCCGAACCAGTCTATGCGCGGTTTACGGTGAATTTTTGGTCTAACCTACGGGCTTCGATTGCCCCACATTAAATTCGGTCGTCTGCTACATCCTACCCCGTGGGGAGGATGGTAAATATTACTAGCTGGGATCTGTTGAGTACGACTCGTGACTTACGCGTGAATTACTGACCTTTCAATAATAGCACTCACTACTGTATTGACTTGCGACGACCTTTTGTATGCATAACTGTTACTTTATTCTTATTGTATTGATTTTTACAATAAATCTTTATCATTTTTCGACCTGGTTTTCAAGTATATATATTCATACTAGCAGCATCGCCCGGCGTTGCCCGTGCTTGATTCAAAAATCGTACGACTCATACAGCAATCGCTATCACTTAAATTAAAATATTTTTGCCTTTTCTTGCCTTTAAAGGAGTGCCCTTTGCCGTGCTGATGTTGCTACATGCCTTACTTGTGATTTTTTCTAAGCTCTATACTAAACATTAAATCTGTTACGAAAAAAGAACTAAACAAAATGAACAGAAAACGATCAGCTTTAAAAAACAACTCGTAAGTGGAAAAAACGAATGAAAAAAATGTTAACAACAAATACTCTCTCACACCTAACCCAGTTCTGCGGAATCAGAATCAACGTTGAGTTTAAGCAAGCGAATGAGCCAATTGGAGTAAAGTGCGATGCAGATTGAAATTTTTCCCACTTGTGACGAATGCAGCTATGGATTTTATTTTTTTCGTATGCTAGTTAATATTCGTGTCAGTCAGCTGTTGGCTCTCACGCTGGCCAGTAGACTGTTCCTGCCTATTCATGGCAGCCAGCTATAGGCTCTCACTCTAGCCAGTAGAAAATGGCCGCGAACTACATGAAAACTGCCGTAGAAGCATGAAAAAATCGATTTCCAATATCGATGGGAGTTGGGAAATGCAAAGTCAGTCTTGGCCTTCCCGCTAACTTAGAGCATGTGCATGTAAATTTTGGTGCAAATCCGTCGAAAATTGCGACCGTGGATTCGTTACACACATACACACACACACACACACACACACACACACACACACACACACACACACACACATCCTTCCTTTTATAGATAGAGACAAGCACGGAATATAACAGTACATATATAATTTCGAATTGATAACCTTGTTTAACCTTCCTGTATAAAACTAATCTTTTTTTTAATCACTGCCTTTATCATTCATACCTCCTTGTACACTTCGAAGTATTTCATGAACGCTGGTTCGTCCGCAACAAGGCCACTAGTCTTCTTCTAGGTGTCGTGTTCCTTCGGAGCATGATCGATTAAGGTTCTCCCTAATTTCCTATCCTCTCTAGCTCTTAGTAAATGCTGTCTTTTCGCTATCTCACCTACTCTCTATTCTGTTGACCATTACACAATCTCCTTAGGGAGGTCATGCGACGCTTTCCTTTGTCTGTCCATCACTATGACTTGTTTGTGTCAAATTTTCTAACCCCTCTTTCCTCATGTTATTCAATAGAAATTTCAACTATCTCTTTCTGATGCTAAATGTAGGTGTTTCCATTTTCTCTAAAATTTCATCATTGTACACAGGACATTGATCTCGTTTATGATTAGGTTTACATATCGCTAGAAGCTATTCAATTAGAAATGCCTCTGGCGACTTGTTTTTCAAGAAGTGTCTTGAATCATTCTTTCAAGAGAAGTGGATAGATAGTGTATGTGCTACAGCTCTCGGCATATTAGGTAAACTAAATTTGCAAATCTTTTCTCGGAAAACGAAATTCTGCAAATTTAATTAAACTGCCTTCAAGTAAAACGGTTTCATTTTCTAAAGAATTGTTGGAAAGAGCGGACATAGTCTGTGGAAAGAAACCTAAAGATCTTTCTGGTTCCATTCAGTCCCCACCACCAAAAAAAACTCCCTTCATTTTATGAAGAGAAAATCAAAAACATACATCGAAAAAAAAAAAAAAAAAAAAAAAAAGAAAGCATTTTCAAAAAAGAGAAAAAAATCTGTATAAGCGACCCTCTTTAATTTCATGTTGGTTTTTAGGTAGATCTTGGAGCGACTTTTGCGTTATCACATTTTTTTTTTTTTCAAAATCACTGGATAAGAAGCGTCAAAAGAAGATCCTAAGCATAAAACCACCGTGGCCAAAATTCATTTGTTAGGTGCATAATATCGTGTAAGATCCCATCTAACCTGGATTCAACAAGTTGTCGTAAGATTCATCCTCGGAGATATATTGAGCTATATATGTCCTCAGATTCTTGATATTTATAGCTGTGGGATCTACTGAGGGAATTACGTTTCTCAAACATCTATCATAATTGCTAGATTGCATTCATATGAAGTAAACATGTTTGGTCAGGCAGTTTGTCAAACATCAATTCTGATCAACTTGAGCCCGATGACACGGCGCTTTATCTTACTGAAAGAACTCGTCATAGTTTGAGTAACATAGAATACCGGAAGTCACGAAGCAGAGATCACAGTTCAATAAATCGACCTACTTGATATGCATCAAATACCTTCTGTCTTGAATGTGGATTTGAGTTAGCGATTCTTATCTGTTTCCAAAGACATTTCTAGTCAGCTGCTTTTCGTCACGCTCATTGAGGACACGTGATCGGCCACTGAAATGTCCACGTTAAGCAGTAATGACTTTTATCTGGTATTCGAAATACACACGTGATACGCAGATATAGGGATGTCAAATGTCCCCCCAAATTCAGAAACAGAAAGGTTCCATTCATGTGAGATACACCATCATTCATCTTTCGAAATCCAATGATTCACGTCGGCTTATCCTGGCTAGCTTAGCCGGTGTTCACACTGACTCGCCAGATGTGATATAGATATGTCATCAAAGAACTGTTGCGCCACAGTTACACATTACTATTCCCTAATTTTTGGCAATATTAATTCCACGCGATCTGTTCTTCCCAGGTTCTACCTCTTCATTACACTAGAGTTATCGCCATTCGCTTGTAGTATGTTCAAGGTAATTTTGGTTTAGTGTGTTTTACGGCATATCAACCTCATTGGCTTATAAAATGCCGACAAGATTTTTATTGCTGGTAATATTTTTTTCCAAATATGTATTTCTGGGAATATTTACCTTTTTCAAAAATGTTCTGCTGGTAAAAGCACATTGTTGGTATTAAAACCTATTTTTATACTTTCATAGTGTTCTGACCTCTTTTGAGGATGTAACTATTTGCCAATAGCTGGGACTCCGACAGGCGCCACCGCCCCGGGCCAGGGAGGAGCCGGAAAAACCAACAACTAAGAAGCGGTTCCACGCTCCTCAAGACCTCCGGATAAGAGGCTTTGCTGCTGGACGTAGTTTATCGCCTTACCCAGGACGCGGATGTAGTTGATCGTCATACCCAGGATGCGGAGGTAGTTTATCGTCATATCCAGGACGCGGATGTAGTTTGTCATACCCAGGACGGGTTCAAAGTAAGCTTGAAGTAACTGGGCAATTTCTATCAACTCTCCACTTACTGAAGCACACGGACCCGTTACTGAATAAGACTCGATGGCATTTCCCATTTTACGCGGCAAGCCACATATGTGTAACTTCATATGTAGAGTTTACATTTTTGAGATGTATTTTTACCCAAAAGATCAAAGAGCCACTGAAGTTAGGGTCCACTGAATGAGGTTTTTTTATAGACGTAAGAGTAAGTATAAAGTGCATATTATGAGCATTTGTAGGATAGATAATTGTTGACACTAGACTTGAATCGGGAGTCTGTTCTTCAAATCTGCTGTTTTTGAGAAAAAGCTGTCCGAATAAAACGTCTTTCTAACAAATGGTGTTTTAATAAGCGTACTTTAGATGTTGCACAAAGTCAAATGTACAGGACACTCAGTTAGCATCGAACTCACTCCTGAGTTGTAATTGTTCCAGCGAGACAAGCTTGCAAATCATTACACTCCCTCCAATTGGCCAAACGTCTTTCTTACAAATTGAACACTAATGTAAATCAGGATAGTTCTATCCGATCTACATGTCATGGTGCATTTTAGCCGCAAAGTCCTGAACTACGGCAGAAATTCAACTACAGAATATAGCTTGTCAGAACATATTACATGAAAATAGCGATATAGAGTAGCGGTTGGCCTGAGACGTTTCAACTGTGGGAAAATGATTGTAGAGTTGAAAATAAATGATCACCCATAAAACCGCGTAAACGCTTTTCAACACTGTCCAAACTTCAAAGTGTAGCTCCCACTAAAATATTGCAGTAATGCTCCATTTTCCGTCTCTTAAAGACAGATCACGACAGGCAGAGTCGTTTACTTGTTGGAATCGTATACAGAGTCGACCATCAGTCTAGCATCTTTAGCGATTGATCGTATATCCACTTGAGAAGTCTAGTTAATAGACGTTGAAATCAAGGAACCTCTTTGAGAGTGCAACATTTCCTCGTGAATGGAGATAACTCATCATTTGATTTGATTTGTTTTGTTTGTTTAACGGCATATCAACAACTTATGGGTCATTTAATACCGAATTTTAATTTTCTTGGGAGCTTTGAAGTAATAAAGATATGATATATGTTATTCTGCTTTCATAATTGAATACATGGTAGGTGATTCTCAGCTTTTGTGCATATATATGTTTATATGGACATAATTACAAGAGGCATTGAAATATATAGTATGATACAGATATGTTGAAGTTATATTTTGGAATACAGTTTGCTTTCAGAAATTGTAGTATATTATATGGATTAATATCATGAAAGATTTCTTTCATGTTGATGGATTGGTGTTAATTTTACTATAAATACTGTTTGTATTATTTAAATTATTATTATTATTATTATTATTATTATTATTATTATTATTATTATTATTATTATGTATTATTTAAATTGTATAAATTACTGTTTGTATTATTTAATATATAAAAATGTATTGCTGGTATTTTCACTCTACAAATGTATTTTATACATCCGCAGTGTTTTGTTTAGGGGTTTACTATTTGCCCATGGCTGGGACCCTAACAGATGCTACCACTTCAGGACAGTGTGGACCTGGCAACAAATGCAATTGAGTGATTTTTCCACGCTTCTCATAACCCCCAATCTCCTGATGTGCGTGAATAGCTCAGTGGTGATATAAGATTTCTAGCTTGGCTTTTGAGGTACTCATGATTACACAAAATGAAGGTTTTAAGATCAGAAAACACCAAATGAAAGATCGACATATCCGACATACCCCGAATAGGTATCGGGACGAACAAACTACAGTAAGTAAATAAAAACCATGGCGTTCTGTCACATTTTTCATTCGTGAAATTACGGTTACATATAACAGAAATAAAAGCAACTCAGACACCATAAAAGAAAGAGCTTCTTTGTTGAATTCTTTTGAGAAGGCGTGTTTAATCTTTATATTTTGATTTGTTACGACTAATTTCCTCTTTCTCTGATTTTTTTGGTGCCTCTGCCCTCCAGTATTTTACATCTGTCTGCTTTGTTCTGAATTACTGAATCTTGCTGTACAAAGAGACTAGAACTTACGAACACAATACCAGCAACAACCACCAGCAAAATTGCAGACCTAGAAAAGTATCTTCAAACATTGTCTACAATCACTTGTCTATAGATCAGAAGCGTGGTGGTGCCAACACAAAGAAATTATTCGGAAAACATTCAACTATCGGCTGATATCACACAATTCTTTTTGTAAACTGTAAGAAAACATGAAAGGGGCCGTGTGTTTGACATTGCGTTGTGTATTGGCGGGAAAACCAAGAGTCTAATAATATGACTTTAGGAACACTGAACATCTGTAATGTAAGGGATCATTTTAAAATTAGTTATCGTTGACTATGCGTAGTATGAGTGAAGTAGCATTTTTGGCATGAAATAATAATAATGAACGGAAAACAGCATTAGAGAATAAAATAAATTCGCATATATGCATTGGTCAAATGATTCAATTAATATAACACTAACTAGAGATATCAGTAAAGAGGGTTCTCGACTTACGACAGATGTCATTTCCTACGTTGTATTCTTAACCCGTTTTTCCGTGTAAGTCGGAACGTAACCGTAGTTTGAATTTGATGGTGATGGCTTTCCTTTACTTAGAGACATCACCATTAGAAGAGATCACGCTACGCTTGGGAGCTATAATGAATGGCAATAGTTTCCCATAAACGTAACACAAACGAAAGACAGCGAATGCAGAGCAGTCAAATATGACGTACAACCTGGGAACAATATTGCGTCGTAAGCATGCATCGTCGTAGGTCCGGGAATTATGGTATATGTTGACATTAGTTAATAAGTAGTAGCAAACGATGAATTTGGGATTCCAAGAATTGGAGTATTGGACGAGTTCACCTATTTACTGACCGATTTCAAGAGAGAAAAATTAAAAAGGTACCGTATGTAACCTGTATCATCGGAATGTCCATGAAATTTCGTTCGATATTCAATAATACAACGTCTATATTACCCGTTATTTTTATTGTGGAGTAAAGATTACACACTCGGTGCCTCTAAGAACTCATCCAATATTATAAACAGTTTCATAGTATAAGGAGGTTAGTAGTGGCTTTTGAGTCAAGCAGTTAGCTAGGCTCGCAACAAACTTGTCGAACTCTCTGACTTCGGACAGAGAGGAACACATAAAAGGCTATGCCTACGAAGAGCGTTTCATCTGGGGAGGTTGACAAACCAGACTCCAGTGTATGCGGGTTCTACGGGAAATTTTTGCCCAATCCTACGGGCTCAGAATCGCTCCATGTAAAAACTGGAATTTTGTCCTGCCTTGTGGGGAGGTTTGGTAAATACCAGTTGCATTGGTGTTAGTCTTCATACTAAATATACAGGCGTTACTGCAATAGCCAAGTACGAGTGTGTATTATAACAATAACATTACAATAGGAAGTTATAATACTTTCAAACGCATTCTCCGAGTGTGGTTCGGGCGGTCGCGACTTGACTACGAAGGCGTTGTCCTTGAAGAGTAGGTTTGAGGCGTGTGCCACTACCGTCTTTCCTCTAATCTTTTACCGGTTGCCTGTACTTCATCTCAATAAGGCACATAAGAAGACGATTGAGTGCATGCTTTTCTCCCTCTTGTAGTGGGGGACGCAAGCATCATGTCAACAGATATGTCTGTGCCCAACGTCCGTATCATGGAGATGTGCTGGGATTGCCACATTTGGTGAGTGACCCAACGGAACGAGGTTAGCTTTCCGCGCGTTGACAGAGGACTGGATCTTGGAGGGTGTGTGTTAGGGACACCTTCCCTAGCCTTATCACCAATCCCCTTTCTAGGGCTGAGCGACTTCGTAAGCCCCAGAATCAGTCGAGTTTCGTCAAAGAATGTCGAACCGCCTTGAGGGTCATTCCTCGGTCCAGTGACTCGGCCTAGGAGAGGCTTTTATGGGGAATTGATAGAGGGGTCGCGAAGGATCCTCTCTGCGATGGGTTCAGCTTGTCGGCGGCCGTGTTGCCCTCCTTTTGGTCTTGGGCGACAGCAGCTGATTACCTCATCAACCATGAGTTTTCGTTTACCTGTCGATTGGTTCAGAATAAGCTATCTCTCAATGACTAGCCTTCAGATGGGGCTTGGCGTATTTGCCTGGTTGTCATCGGTGTGATCTTCATACAACTTATAACATTGTGCTCGAGTGCGCACCTTCTGGGACTATGCTGGCGAGTTAACAGCTCGTATCGCCCCCGAAAAGCTCGTGCTCATTGATCTCGCATTCGCGTTTGACAATGTGTCTACCTTGTATTCTGGTGTGAAACGAATAGTGTTTCTGGCGCTGCTAGCCGTGACTAGAATGGTGAATGATGGAGTAAATCTTGCGATGTGAACGCTATTCTCATCAGGGTCGGACTAGATTCTTTGAGCATCAGCACAGGGTGAAGATAAGAACAGACAGAAATGACTGTAGCGAGCCTGGTTTGATGGAACGAGGCTAGCCATGATTTCCCTATAAGTCCCAATGTGGCGGTTTCCTGTGAAGACCTCCCATGGTTAAGATAGACTCTTCTTGTGTACCTAGTTAGCGTGAGTAAGTGTCGTTCCCGGCTTCCTCTTTTGGCATGATCTAAGTCGAGATTCTCAATCTCCCCAGTTTATTTTTGGTCTCATCTCGACTGCATCAGATTTTTCGTCCTATTAACAGCAAGTATTTCTAGTTTGTGTGTTTTGTTATATTTTAGTTTGCTTTCTGGTTCATCCCCCATCTCATTTCATACACTCGATAATTTTTTATAAATAATTTATATGCTATTTTACATAAGGAATATTTTATGTCATGGGGTGTATTGTAGGTCGACTCTGTGTGTGTGTGTGCGCGTGTGCGTGTGTGTGTGTGTGTGTTTCAGGTAATTTGGTGTATGTAGCAGTGAATGGCGGCGGATAGATTCTTATGGTGTGTGAGTAAATTGTTTAAATTCTTTTATTTATTATTTATTTATTTACATTTTTCGTTTCAATAGGAGTAGACAGGTTTGCCTATCTTCCGGTTCACACTCCTTCCCGGCCTTTTGAAATGGGTCGTGAATCCGATTAGCTCGGTTGAGGATAGGTAGTGCTGACCAGCCTCAACCAATTTCACATTTTTTGACCTTGTGCCAGAATTACTGTACCTATATAGTAATAAATAACAGTCGCATCGGAGTTAGTCCTAGGTTCTCAACAAGGCAAGGCCTCTGTCTTCGGGCAAAGAGTGACAAGACCCCTGTCTTCGGCCGGAGGATGACTCAGTCGGGATCCTGTATACGGGATATATAGTGTCTTCAAATAGAGACTCGGCTGAGAAAAACTCTACACGTTGTAGTCAGGTAGTTCGGGGTCTGGCTTGCCAGTGACAAAACCTCTGTCTTCGGGCAGAGGGTGTCTCAGTCGAGACCCTGTCTTCAAATAGAAACTCGGATGAGAAAAACTCTACACGTTGTAGTCAGGTAGTCATGTAGTTCGCTGTCTCGCTTGCAAGTAACGAGACCTCTGTCTTCGGGTGGATGGTGACTCAGTCGAGAGCCGAGTTCAAATACCGGTCTAGTTAGTTGCGTTCACTTTCGCACTAATGTAATTAGGAATGACATGTTTCAATCTCATTATCGTCTACTAAAGGTTAAATAGCAGTGTACGCCATGCTATATAGCCTTGTGCGACAGCCAGTCTAGAAAGAGGGAAACTCTCAAACTTGCAAAAGGAAAATAGGATTTTAAGGGCAATAGGGTGTTTCTAAGAGTGATTAACTGATTGATTTGTTGTTGTTATTATGATTTATCAACCATTTTAAACGTATTTAAAGCCGAAATATGTTTTTGGATTGTAAAAGATTTTTGGAGATTTCTGGATGTAAATAAAAGGAAATGTTTGATAAGCATTAAAAAAAAAAAAAATTTAATATCCTCGCCTTCTATTTTGACATATTGTTTTATTGCTGTTGAATTTTCCCGGTCTGTGGCAATAGGCGCCAATTTTATGACAATTGCTGCTGATTTTTCTGCCATTTGAACATGCTTGTCGATGTTTCTGTTATATGATGATGACTTTCTGTGTTTCTACTAAGTGACGATGGCTTTGCGACAAAAAGTAAATCTGTTAGTACTTGGTATTAACTATCAGCAAACATTGGTTAGGAAATATTCATTGCAAAAGCTTCTTACATTCATTGGTAACCTTGACAAGATTTTTTCATATATAATTAAATCTTAATTTTTATGTTGTTTATCGACTATAAGAAACTAATATTGTTATTTTCATGAATATTTGGCTTGTGATTTTATGCGAAATTCTCAAAACTGATTAAATAGATAAAAAAAAGATAATTCAATGTGAGTATTGGTAGACCAAGGTGCCACACGAGAATGAAGAAGATTGCTATCATTAAGACGTTACGATTGAATAAATTTAAGGAACTCTGCCTGCAAGGTCGGTATACGAAAAATTCGACAAAGCCAATTATGGTGGCTGTGTTTTATCCACAGAGTGTTGCAAGATAATTAAACTTCGATTTCTTCAACGCACCCTAGTGAAAAACATTCTTATAACTTATGAAATGGCTAACATAAAATCTAATCTAATTTTTTGTTTAACCACTCGACTTTTCTTTATCTTCAAATTGGTTTCGAGATTTCAACGACATTCTCGAAGTAATGACCAGGAATTGCAAATTTAGCAAAACATAACACAGTGTAGTTTATCGGAAAGAGAACGCGCTGCTTCAATATATATATATATGTATATATATATATATATATATATATATATATATATATATATGTATATATATATATATATATATATATATATATATATATATATATATATATATATATATATATATATATATATATATGGAGGTGTACATTGAAGTCAGCATCCAGAGACGACAGTCTATCTCATGAAATAGACTGTCGCCTCTGGATATTGACTTTAATGTAAACTTTTATTTTTACATACGGCCCATCCCTGACATTGAGCAATTTACCCCAAACTATATTTTATCATATATATATATATATATATATATATATATATATATATATATATATATATATATATATATAACTGTCCCAATGTTACGACCGCTTTAGGCTATTCTTGTATCAATGATCAAGAGAGATTTTTATTATTTATTTTTAACTGAATATATGAGTTTTTCATGTATGTGTCTGAAGTTGTCGAAATGTATTCGTTTCAAAACACTGTCACTACATTTTGGCCGTCTTTGTAGTTAATATTATTGGGTGTGGTCTTTTTCCTGTTTTAGTATTAGGTTTTTCACTATTTCTAATCTTTTTCAATATATGTAAAATAAAAGGAAGCCCTAATAATAGGAAAGGAAAGGGCAACATTCAATAACATTAACTACGAAGACGGCGACAATGTGCTGAACATGTATGGAAAATAAAACATTTCCATAACTTCAGAGCCATACATAAAAAATAAACACCTTGAGAAAAAATAATAATAATAAAACGACAAAAAAAACACAGTAGATAATGGCTAAAAAAATAACCGAGTGCTCGGATATGAAGAACTTTTGAACAGTTTTTACACACTTTGGTTTCAGAAAAGAAAACGCTTCTACGACCAGAATGAAAATTATATATGCATGTGTTATTATTATTATATATATATATATATATATATATTTGTAAATAAGTAATTCATCGAGTCTAGAAGAAACCTCAACAGAATGCAGAAAGCACTGGACGGCCGTTTCGACCTATATTTGGGACTCATCAGCAGTGCGCATCCACTACCGAGAATTGAAACCCGGACATGTACGCTGATGAGTCCCAAATATATCACTCACAACGGGAGAACTTTTGCCGATATTTACTGCACAAACTGTCGATCCGTTGTCTCTTCAGTTTTGTTTACGGATAGGGCGATATTTGGAAGAGATGGAATAACAAACTTACACAACCCGCATTTGTGGGCGGATCGTATTCCCTATGGTACAATACAGGCGAGATACCAAAATCACTTTACGATTAATGAACGGCCTGGAATTGTAGATGACTATCTGGTAGGTTCATATGTTCTCCCAGCACGTCTTACAATAGCTGTCTAATGGGAAATTATTTCAAACACACTTCCAGATCTGCTAGAGTATATAGCCTTGATAATAGGAAGACGAATTTGGTTCTTGCATCATGGGTATCCAGTACATTTTAGTCACATTGTTTGCAAGGCACTGGCTGACATATACCATGAAAGATGGATAAGTACATGTTTAAATGGTGCAGTCGAGCTACACATAACATCATTTTGAACTGATTCAAATTCCAGATCTGTAAAAATTGTTAGGTTGATGACAAAGAGTCTTGTTTACACCACATACAACAGCCGATTCTTGGGAACGACTGAGGCGGTGTAACATGCTTGCGCAAAACTCAACAAACAGGAAATTCGGACAGAATTTTTCTCAATTTTTATCCCGAACATTCGAAAATTGAAAAAAAAAAAAATTGTTATCCGTTGCATTTCTGTATGATAACGAAATTAAATACAAACATTTCTTGTAATTAAAACAGGTTCGTAATATATATAATTGAATTTATTTATTTTATTGAGTCTTTTTTTCCCCGCAGATATTTGTTTCAGGGGTTTTAAATAGGTCAGCTCAAAATTAATATCATAAATTCGATAGCCACAATTCAATCGATAATTTCGCTTTTCTAAAATGCCTAAGTAGTACTCGTATTATTTGCCCTGTCTCCTTAATGAGACATGCTGAGACACAAGATGGTGGTTTAATAAGGGGCAACAGGTGTATGTAAAAAATTGTCGTCTCTAGTGCAATAATGAATGGAAGTACAGTCACAGTAGGTGTTCCCTCTGGACCGGGCACATCTCAGCATTTTGTTTTTCTCAGCTGCACCTATGGAGGGAGACACAACTGAGTCGTAATCTACCCAAGACATAAATGCAACTGCGAGATGATAATCCCTATTCCGCATGTGTCAGGTAATAATATATACTAGTAAGTGTTCTTATAGTTTCAGATATACTCGAGTTGTAATTGTATGATTACCTCCCTTCCGCTGCTGATGATTGGTATGGTGATTTTCTAACCGAGGCTTAGATGTGGCACAAGGCCGAAAGTATGGAGCACCTAGTGAGGAGTGAACTCACTACTCAGTCGTAATTGTTTTAGCGAGACAAACTTGTTAACCATTACACCACGTCGCGGTGGCCTGATGATCGGTATGTCTACAATGCTTTACGGCTTAAAGGACAACAAACCTGTCGCAGAAACAAGTCGAACTATTTATGGGCGTATTAAATAGATCCCTTCGATAAAAAAAAGAACACCGAAGGTTGTTTAAAAATTCCAGAAAAGCTGACTTTACCGTAAAAGTTTCGCCACAAACAAAGTCGTCTTATTGAGTTTACCGATGGTGAGATTTTGTTTTAGTTCACTAGAAATCGTGATATTATAGCCGAAGAAAGAGAATTCAAGACATCCACAGATTTCTTGCCGTCATTTTTAATCAACAATCATTAATCTTTACAAAATGGTGAGATGCATTTACGAAAGCACAGTGAAGTGCAGATGTTCACTCTAGCTTTCCTGGGGGGGGGGGGCTTCTGTCAAATCACCAGGAAGCCATTTTCCAACGACATGAAAAAATAACTTTTTGATGATTTGACAGGAGCCAACTGTAAAGCAAAAGAGAACAGCTGCACGTCTCTGTACTGTCGTAATCGCATCGCGCCGTTTTGGACAGATTAACGAGTGGTGATTAAAACTGGGTGTTTTACAAGAATATAAAACTATGCACACAATGGTATAGTGAAAGAACAAAAAAACAAGGTCGACTCAAAGTTTTGCTGCTTTTTGGAAGAGCGTTGAGGATAAGCGCATACTAATATTATAATTAAAAACAGTAGTTAAAATTGTGAGGAGGCATGATAGAGTAGTGGATAGTGGATAATCCTTAGATTAAGAGTCGAGTTCGAATTCCAGTCCAATTCATTATATTCACTTACGTGCTTGGATATGAATCCTCTTCTCCAGCTATTTTGTCCTGTTATTTGCCGAACTATGGGCAAATAGCAGGACATACCGGGTTCTATAGACTTGGATGGCAACTGGCCTACCGCAGAAAGAAATAGCAACCTACTACATGAAAAAAAAAAAAAAAAACACCTGCCTCGTCATATCAAGTTCCGAAAGATACATGATCGCCTAAGCGTTTATCACGCATGGCACATAACTGACCGAAAAAAAAAGTATTGCTTTGAAAGAAAATAAATCTATTTAGATGTAGACTTTTATATTTAAAATGTCCAACTCAATAAAACTTCAAAACCTCAGCTGTAAAAAATCCATATCCTCCTTATCACCCAGAATTTGCATCTTATAGTTACTAACGAATTCAGCATTTCCGATACAATTCTAATAGCTGAGATATTAAGGAAAGGGTGGAAACTGATCAACATGTCTTTTTTATTTATTCCCCAAATTAAAAATAGTTTGCCAAAAATTGCTGTTGAAGTTTCCCGGTCTGTGGCAATAGGCGTCAATTTTATGACGATTGCTGCTGATTTTTCTGCCATTTGAACATGGTTGTCGATGTTTCTGTTATATGATGATGACTTTCTATGTTTCTGTGTTTCTACTAAGTGACGATGGCTTTGTGACAAAAAGTAAATCTGTTAGTACTTGGTAGTAACTATCAGCAAATATTGGTTAGGAAATGTTCATTGCAAAAGCTTCTTACATTCATTGGTAACCTTGACAAGATTTTTTCATATATAATTAAATCTTAATTTTTATGTTGTTTATCGACTATAAGAAAGTAATATTGTTATTTTCAGGAATATTTGGCTAGTGATTTTATGAGAAATTGTCAAAACTGATTAAATAGATAAAAAAAGATAATTCAATGTGAGTATTGGTAGACCAAGGTGCCACTCGAGAATGAAGAAGATTGCTATCATTAAGACGTTACGATTGAATAAATTTAAGGAACTATGCCTGCACACCTTCAGCTGTAAAAAGTCCATATCCTCCTTATCATCCAGAATTTGATTCTTATATTTACTAACGAATTCGCCATTTACAATACACTTTTAATAGCTGAGATATTAAAGAAAGGGTAGAAACTGATCGACATGTCTTTTTTTTTTATTTATTCCTCAAATTAAAAATAGTTTGCCAAAAATTGTTTACTTTGTGAATCATCAGCAAAATCTTATTGGAAATGATAGACTACGCTTGCTCTAGAGTTGCCCAGCATTGAAAGAAGCGCTGCGACTCTAGAACCTTAAGCTAAGAACTCGTATCATGTTATTAAATAGCCTCGTCAGGTGTAGATTCTTATATAGATGTCATGCATGGTGTGCAACTGTGCTAAAAATGCCTAAAGTATCAGCTATATGCGAATATTTTCTCAGATCAATAATTACAAATGGCGTCAACAGCATGAAACCTGTAGGTCATAAAGAAGCCCATCCTTCGTCAGATGTCATAGACTGGTGCTGCAGAATTCCAAGCAAGGGACTTTACCAAATATCAGAAATTCCATCGCTTGAAGACTTTCAACAGCAACAACCATAATGGATAGAACAGGCTACTCAATAACAAAATAATGACGGGATCAAAATGTTGACTTAACACAACACTTTAAGAATCATGCTATGAAGGAAGAATTAATACGAGAAAGAGAGTAACAGTTAGCGGACTTGAGAAACCTGTTTTTCTGACAAATTATTTTAAGAGTAAGATCATATAAATTTCAAGAGACATCAACAATAAATCTTCAGTCAATGAACGTTTAAAAGGAAAACGGTCAATCTCAACTTTTGCATGTTCCTGTATAGCTAAAGGATTAAATATAATTTTTTTAAAATTATGGACTTAAATTCAGAAAATGTTTTGAGGATAGACTGATATGTTTGTGTTAACTCAGTTTGGTCATATCTGTGGAAAAATGATATATATATATATTAGGTTGGTGCAAAAATAATGTCGGTTTTTGACGTACTTTTTAACGTCAAAAACGACATCTTTTTTGCACCAACCTAATACGTATTAATATGTATCAGGACAATTTTAGAAAAATCTATGACAAAGCGAAAAATTATTTTTCACGCGATGCGTTTCGTCATATAAGACTTTGCCCGACTAAAGTAATGAATACTTTGATGTGATTACGCGTCAAAGATTTCTCTGTGAAATATTTTATGGGCCTTTCGTTTCGCGTTGAATGTTAAATGTTTAGGATATTCTTCATATAAATACATTTAATTTATTTCCCCTCTTCATATAAAACAAATGTAAAATTAGAGCTTCACCTCTCCTTCATACGCATCTTTAATCATATCAACGTAGACAACCGCTCAGTCCGAACATGACACGCGAAAATCTTTTGGGCACTGTCTATCTATATATCTATTTATAGGACGAAATAGTTCACACAGAACTTTCCCCACTATCTATCTTTCTATCTATCTTCATTTCTATCCTATGAAGTTCTAAAGGACAAAACAGTTCACACAAAATTTCCACTACTATCTATCTATCTATCTATCTATCTATCTATCTATCTATCTATCTATCTATCTATAAAGTTCTAAACGACAAAACAGTTCACACAAAATTTCCACTACTATCTATCTATCTATCTATCTATCTATCTATCTATCCGCGTGTCTTTGTATGTGTGTGTTCATTTGTATGTTTGTGTCTAACTGTGTATTTTTGTAGTTTGTTGAATCTTCTTGTTTACATTTTATTCAGAATGTGATCAGTACGTCCAAAATAAAAACTTGAAGATAATGCAGCGCTCTATTTGTATATAATTAAAATCACGTCTATTGGATAAATATATTTCGAACTGTTGATAGATGATAGGATGTTGGATGCGAAAGAATTTCGAAAATAAATCACGGGCAAACAAATATTAAGCTGACATGTATGCTAAATAGAACAGAAGCGTCTGAATTTCCCACATTAAAATAATAATATTTCAAAACGAGGCTGAATTCACGCGTGCTGAAGAAATTCACAAAAAAATGATTATTCCCAGCTGGCTCAAGAAAAACAAGATAGTTCCTTAGAAATTCTAAGGAACTATTTAATCCTTTAGCTTTAATATATTTATTATATTCAATATAAACGTAAGTGCTTCATCTTTGAGTGAGTATTTAACCATTTAATATCATAAGTGAGAGGGAAAATGATATTGAGAGATGGAAACACAAAGTGTAATAAGAAAAACAGACAAAATGGATGGAGACAAGTGCTTAGAAAAATCTAATAAAATCAGAGAGAGAGAGAGAGAGAGAAAGAGAGATGCGTATGCACATATGATACCCAATATTCAGGGGAAAATGAACAGGAAGCAAAAGAAACTTGTCAGAAAACTAATTTTCATTGTCTCATTGAAAATACCGTCTGTTTGCAGACAGGATCACAATGTGTACTTGTAAAAAAAAAAAAAAAAAAAAGTGGCAAAAATACTGTATGACGTTCTGTTCCAAATTCCATAAACCTTTCCGTTGAACTACTTATATATGATATGATATGATACACAAAGTAAAAAAACGGATGTCCCAAAAAAATAATTTATACTTTTTGACAGTACTAACACCTAAACTACCAAATGATAAAAAATGAACAAGTGTAGAAAATGTAAAGTTGAGAAATAAAACTTTAGATAAGCAAAAACAGAAAGTTAAAATAAGACAAACAATCTTCAAGTTAGTATTTGTTTTTGTACAACTAATACAGAAAAACCCGGTAACTGTGGAAGCAGCTGAAAGATATAGTAAACAATACATATATAATTCAAATAAATATAATATAAATGCAATAAAATAAATAATAAGTGCAAATTATATTAACTTATTATATTACTTTTAAGCATTATTTACGTTTCAGTTAAACTTAAAATGCGTCAATATTTTGGAACTTCAACGAAATGCATCATCTTTATTGACTTCAAAACAGCAGTCATGACTAAATTATTTCTATAAAATAAAGTTGTCATTGTACATTTAATTTTGATCTCTCTCTCTCTGTCTCGCATACAAACACACATACATACATACATATATATATATATATATATATATATATATATATATATATATATATATATATATATATATATATCGCATTTCTCGATTGTGGAATTATATCCTCGTTTCTTTAAAAAATATAAGTGATATATATATCAGTCGTCAGCTGCTATCTGCTCGAATCCTGTCTTTTTTTTGCGTCGTCTGTAGTTAATTTTTCATCAGTATTATTCCATTCTCTGTAACTTCGGGCGTCTTAGTGGATTTAACTCCTTACTTGTGGGGAAATGATTAAGAAAGGAAAAAAAAAAGAATATATATTCATTAAAAATGTCAAGAAGTGAGTGCTGAGAAAAAAAAAATCAGAACTGTCTGTTTTATTCTGCCCAAATAACCAAACATTAGAACTTTTTCGAGAACTTCATTAACACACACACACACACACACACACACACACACACACACATACACACATATATATATATATATAGATAGATAGATAGAGAGATAGAGAGATACGTGCATACATATTTATAATAAAATTTTAGGTCAAACTCCAGTGGCGACAGTCTGTTTCATGCTTGAAAGCCAAATGTCAATTTTCATGTCGTATGACCTGAAGATTGCAATTTTTGGCCTTAGTATCCACATATTATATTATATATATATATATATATATATATATATATATATATATATATATATATATATATATATATATATATATATAATATGTGGATACTAAGGCCAAAAATTATATATATATATATATATATATATATATATATATATATATATATATATATGTGTGTGTGTGTGTTTGGAAATTAAAACTTTTTTTGCTTATTTGCAATGCTGTGGGACTCCACCAGGTTAACACGCATCTCCATATGGCAAAAAAAATCACATCTCTAAAGATTTAAGATATCAACTGTAAAACAAAACAAAAAAAAACATATCCTAAATTTTTTTCGATAATTTGCTTTGTACGATTACTGATTCAATATTTAAACAACCATCTTGATGAACTAGTTCCTAAAATATTCGAAACTGTAGAGAATTATCTTCAAACGGTGTTTTGTCCAATTTAAAAGTTATTTTGACCAAAAACAACATATCAAAATTAGCGAATAACGTAAAGGAAGGTTGGTGGGATAATAGAACAGACTTGTTCAGAACTATTTAATATTAGGTTGGTGCAAAAATAATGACGTAATAATGACGTAATAATGTCGTTTTTTGACGTATTTTTTAACGTCAAAAAACGACATTATTACGTCATTATTTTTGCACCAACCTAATATTTCAGTTGCATAAACAGCTTTCTTAGATCAATGATTAAAAATGGCCTCGATCGAATGAAAAATGTCGGTCTTCGTGAAGACGATTCTTCTGTGAACCATGAGGATCGCGGTAGAGAATCACAAAACAAAGAACTGTACCATAATTTGCGGTCATTCACTAACAGAAAAAATTAAAATGGATGACGTCAACTGAAATTGAATCAAGATAATGACATCCCCTACTATTTCAAGCAGAGGATTAGGAAGGACAACCCATCCTTGTGAGAAAAAAAAACAGTTACTGAACTCGTGGAACCTATTTACTTGAAAATTTTTTAAGAGTAAGATTTTATAAATCCATTCGAAAATATTAGGTTGGTGGAAAAATAATGCGGTATAATGTCGTTTTTTGACATTAAAAATACGTCAAAAAACGACATTATTACGTCATTATTTTTGCACCAACCTAATAGCACTGGCTGCTCGGTCAGTGAATGTCGAGCGTTTCCTCATAAAAAAAGGGCTAATACTGCTATAATTGTTTTGATATGTATATAAATGAATAACTTTTTAAAAAAGGCATCGCCTTATATGTGTGAGTGTGTGCTTTCTGAGAAAGAGTGTATGGAATAATAATCTTATCTTGGTATCTACTAAACATTTTACACACCAGACAATGTGTCTTTTTAAAATTTCTTTTCATTTTTAGTAAGATGTCAAACGTTCACTACCGATTTTCTTTTCCTCTCGTCGAGAACACAAAGTGAATAGCAAAGAAAAAATGGAACCAGTTTCTATACACCTGCACTATTTACGAATTTTGAAGAGATAATCAGAGTCGGCCAAGAAGCTAAAAAAAAAAAAAAAAGGAATCGCTTATCATTTTTTTATTACCATTCACGCTATACAAGGCACAAGAGCCACTCAAATTAAAGGATTATTGAAGGAATTTGTGGTGTGAGCGTTGAAGAGTAAGAGGGGTAGTTTATGAGGCTTATCAGTGAGCAAATCAAAGTATTATAGACTCGCCTGGAAACCCAACTGATTTAAATCCAGTCGAGAGTCTGTGGTCAATCTGCAAGAAACAACATCGTGGAATGGACATACAAAGTATTAGGTTGTTGCAAAAATAATGTCGTTTTCTCACATATGTTACTATGTGAGAAAACGACATTATTTTTGCAACAACCTAATACTAACACGTGCACTGGGTCATTTTTCATTGGAAAAATCCGAAAATAAAGCAAATAATAACGGAATTATTTGTTTTGTTTCAATTAATTTGCGGAAGGGTGTAGAAAATGGATTGGAACAGGAAATATACTTTGAATGACGCTTACATTGATCTCACGGACCTTAGATGACTGGTTATTAACTCTTACCTTCATGAAGATTTCAGGAAAATATCTACATCGAAATATGCAATCATGGCATAGGAGACTGAAAGGAATCAAACTATTCAAGAAAGTCCAAATGGTTATACGAATAGACGAAATTTATTATGTAAACTATTTACATTTTTCGGACCTTTATCCTCGTCTTTGTTGTCGTATTCACGACGTTTCGGCCGTTGTACGCTCCGGCCTTCTTCAGATCACTGAGATTTCGAACTGACTCATTTATTTCGTCCACCGGGTTAGATTTTTTTTCTAGTTCCACGTGACTTTTTTTGTATTAACAATACATTCTGTTTTCTTACAATTCATGGTCGGCTTTTTCTACTCATTCTCATTGGTACATTAAATTTATATTTACTTGATTATTTGAATGGGTAGAAAGTTCGTATTCTGACCGTGAAACCGTGGTTCGAATCTCACCATAGTTGCCAGGAAGGTGACTCCCTGGTGTTATCGGACTGGAAGGGTCGGTCCCAGCGTGCGAGAACTTTGGAAAGTGTCTGAAAACCATACCACGTGTTGTCCCAAGCCTTGTGAAATTGGGTAGACGGTTCTCTTGGGTGCCGTTGATAGCTGTGCAAGCACGAAGTCGCAAGTCATCGTTGTTCAAATTGTTGATCACGCTAGGTAACATGTTTTTTGCCAGAAACTGTAACTAAGGTCTGCTTAGCTTAGTAGCAATGGGTGTTGAATAAACACAAATGCACCTGAGCAAACCTCTGCAATAAAAATTGGCTAGCCGCCCTAGTAGACGGGTATCCTCGAAAACGTGTGACCAGCTATATATACGTACACTTGATTTTGACATTTCCAATTCGTAGATCATAGCTTGTCCTCACCCTTTTGCTATCGATCATATATTCTGTATTTAACAATTCAGGGTTGGCCGTTTCTATTCACTTTCCTTTACTATTAGGGTGGTGCAAAAATAATGTCGTTTTCTCACATATGTTACTATGTGAGAAAACGACATTATTTTTGCACCAACCTAATACATTAAATTTATATTTGCTTGATTTTGACATCTCAAATTTGTTGGTGCATCTTGCCCTGTCTTTTTGCTATCGAGCAACCATTCTTCCGGCTATCTCAGTTTTATTTATTTCCCTTTAAATACGCAACTATACATGTTTTTGTTCACTTCTGCTGTGGCTAGGTATTGAACTAACAACTCTTTGGGCCAAGTCACTGGATTACTTCAACCAACGATTTTATCCATGCAGATATAATCATAAAAATATCACCTCTCGTGACAAATCGACCCTAGTGAGGTTCGAAACCATGTCTTATAATCGAAACAGTAACGTTTTAGACTGCGCACCAAACGCAATATTTAAATGACCGTTATTGTTGTACTGAGAACACTTTCCAAGAGCCTTTCATAAAGACAAGAAGAATTAAAAAAAAATAAAACTGTTGAGGCAAAAAGAACTGTTGAAATCGGCAAGAAATATTGACATCATTGCTATAACTTTATCTCAGACGAGAGGCCGCCAGTCACCTTTAGTATGAAAACTACATCAAAGTTAAATGCACCAGAACCAAATACAATAAAGACAAAATCGACAAAACTCAGACAAACGGCAAACACTGCCTCTGTAGGGGGGGGGAAGATGAAAGAGTAAAACACATCATGAATGAATATAGAAAGTTGGCTGAAAAAGAATTTAAAAACAGACGTCTACTAGAAAGAATGTTACACTGGGTACTGTGAAACACAGACTGATTTCACGTCCAAGCGGGAAACCAGATTTGAGATTGGGCGTCGTAAATAAGGGCAAGTCATCGTGACAGAAAATGCATGTGACTTGGGACGAGAAACAGAAAATGGAAATTCCAAAACATATCAGGATCTCTCCTGGGAGCTGAAAAAATTGTGGATTGTGAGAACTAGTGGTTTTCAGTTGATTTTTCTTCAACGGCATATAAAATTCTATGGGTTATTTAATGCCGGAATCTAAATAATTTGAACACAATTTTATGGATTCGACAAAATACATTTTGAAATGAAATGTATGCCTCCAACTACAGATGCAAGATATTTCTGGTCATTTTACTATAGATTTCTAGTCATTTTACTATAGATTGCTCTATTATTGTTGCTATTTTTATATAAAAAGGAAAATGTATTGCTGGTACGTTTACGATAAAAAAATGTATTTTTATACGTTCATACTGTTTTATTTGGGGTACAACATTTGCCGATAGCTGGGACCCTAACAAGTGCTACCATCCCGGGTCAGAGTGGGTCTGGGATCAACAGCAATTGCGAGATAGTTTCACGGTTCTCAAAACCACCATTCTCCCTTGCTGCCGGATGTAGCTTATCGTCATACTCAGGTCTGGTAGTGGTAGAACTACCACTACCCGACCCGAATAATTTTACTTATAGTGTTCAAAACACTATAAGTAAAATTAAAATTAGGAATGCGTGAAGAATTGAAAATACAGTGTGTGATGGATAAATGGCTGACATTTTATATTAATTTATTTCGCGCATGCGCGTTGTTTTTTTATTTTATTGACTGCACAGTATAGTTGGGCACCGTCTATGAAAAAAGGAGCACCATGACGCATTTCACTCCGCCAGAAATTTGGAAACGGCATGCTGTACTGCTTGCAATTCGCATCGGAATCTCCAGTACGAACATTTCAGAGAATTTTGGTGTTAATCTGAGGAGAGTGTATAGGATTCAGAAGAATTGGATTAGTATAATGGTGATTACGAAGGTGTTTGGAGTGATCACTGGTGATGGTGATATTATGCCTCTATTTATCTTTCCACGGGGCCTTAGACCCAACACGGAGGCCTACATCAAGTTCCTTGAGGACGTACATCTTCTCTGGATCAAGAGGGTGGCAGCTAGAATACCCTATGTCTAGCAACAATGACGCACAGGCAGAAAAGCCCAGTCATAGCTGCCAGACAATTTCTGCGACCACATAAATCTGTCCACCTAAATTCCCACACTTTTAACCACGGCCTCCAGAAGACTTTGAGATCTCCTGCAACTTTTCTGGAAGGTCTCCTTGTTTACATTGATGGATACTACAATAATCCTTACTTTCAGTTCATCTTTAGTCTTACAAGGAGATTTGTTGGTCCCTCGCTTAACTGTGTCCCAACACATAATAATCACGGAGGTTGCAGTCTAGGAAGTTAGGTGGCCAGACGTAAGTGGTGATGTGATCGCTTTTTCGAGATAATCTAGGAGAGCCGTGGCATTGGTAATGGTCTCTGCAATGATAGCCAGGTCATCTGTATAGTCAATGTCGGTCAAAGTTTTGTAGGATATCGACTTCTGGTTCTTAGTGTTAAAATAAAACCTAGATGGTATTTGTCAAGTGAAGTTCTCACAGTACTAATAATTTGTGAAAGGTCTACTAACATGAATCTTCTTGTGGTTAACAATGTACATCTGTATGCTACATTCATCTCATGTAGATTGCCGGATAAATGATTTCTCCTTCTTCGATGGAGGTTTGACATTTTCCCGACTTGTTACATGTTTTTTGAATATCTTGCTAACTTCATGTATTGTATACCTCTGCTTATATTCATCACAAGCCGTAGTTTCCGACTGAGGATGACCCTTATGGCAGACCATTAAGAGGTACGTTTAAACAGTCTTTGAAGGGTTTCTTTGGTTTATGCTGGGGTTGAGTGCCTTAGAGCAACTAGTCGTAAAGCATTTGTTTGGGGATTTTGTTGGCATCAAGGCGAATTAAATGGCCTTCTCAGCGAAGTCTGTGGCGACAAATGCGCCCTTCAGTGCCTGATTGCATTGAAATTGTTTCCAGAGACAGTGTCTAGCGTGGGAGATAGCTAGTAGATACGAAGACACGATGCCCAGGGAATCTCTCTAGGGCATCTAAGTTTTTGCTTGCTTGTTTGCATGACTGATTTGTCTTCTTCGGCTTATCAACCCTTTAAAGTTTATTTAAAGTAAGAAAAGAGTTTTAGAGTGTAAGAATTTTTTTAGTTAATATTGGTTTAGTCATACAATATTTACAATTTAACCTATAGCTGTGGGCGAGAAGAGGTGGACTGATACCTTTCCAAAAGGTATTTTCATGTAAGTGGATATAACAAACTCAACGGGAATTGGAAATTGGTTCTTCGATTAAAAATTCCAAGCCATTATCTATTACGACAACCGCACATTCAAGCTTATAGCACCTCGTATTCCCAAGCTGTCATCCATCAAGATAAAGAACAGGATCGACGTTGCTTAACTTCGGTAATCGTAAGGGAACCGATATTTCAACGTGATATGGTCGCAAGTCTAAGTGATTGCGATACACAACCCAAGTACGTACCTATATATATATATATATATATATATATATATAATATATTCATATTTAGGAACATTGTGGTTATAAAATAGCCACATTCCATTTCTCCTCTCGCTTGTAACCTTCCATGACAATAAAATAGATATTTTTTTTAGTGCTAAAGCTGAATTGCTCAAATAAAGCTTTATAAGCTTCTACTTGGAACTGTTACTATATTACAAATACACTCAATCGCAAAGCTTTGGGGTGGACTAAGTTAACAAATCTGAAAATATCTCTAGTCGGGTCCCAACTGCAACGTTATCCGCTTCTTTTATCAAAACCTGTCATCATGTTGAGCTCCGTATATCCTTATCTGTTTCCATTACTTTTAACTCAGAAAACATGTCATACTATACTTTAGCATTATTTATTTATCGTGTAATGGAATCCAATGTAAATTTTCAAGCGTCTCATTGAACAGCTGAATTCGGGATGACCAAAAATGACAAACTTTTCTATTACCCAATATGGCAAAACTTAAATAATTCTACTACGTAAATAAGAATATTTTTTTTTTATATAGAAATAAACAGACTAATCTCATTCAATTTCCAGATTCTTTCTGTAGCCAATCTCCATTATTGTTGTCCTCTTGTAACGTTACGCAACACTTTATTTGTTTTATTTATTTTCTTATTCGGTGTTTACATAGAAATATAAAAGAGAAAAATACGACGGGAAATTTTGAAAGAAAAGCATTATTATTGAAAATTCCATCAAGATTCTATGCTGAAAATATTCTTTAAAATAAAACAGAAAAAAAACCCCCAAAAAACATTGAATCAAAAAATGAAAAAAAAATCCCAAACCCCATTTTTCGATTCCAAGGTTCATCAATAAACATGCAGTTATTAAAATTTACTTTATTTTCAGTTTTTCTTTTATTTTTGTCGCACTTTTCTATTAAAAATAAACTAATGACGCTGAATAAAAGAAATGGTAATTCATTACCATTCTCTATGAAAAACCGGAAATATTTAAATTCGAATGAACAATAAACGGCATAAAATGAATGAAAACTAAAATTACAAAAGCTACAGAGCAACATTTTCTAATTTAAACGCGCCTCTTCGGCAGTCAGGTCGTCTTGCTAACCATTGCTACTGAATGCTGAGTTTCTTCCATACAGACTCTACTCACTTTCTTGTTCTCTTGTGCTAAAAAAGGTTTATTTTGGGAAATTAAACATGTAGTAGTATGTAAACCTACTTATATACATATATCTATATATATCTATCTATCTATCTATATATATATATATATATATATATGTACATGTAAACCGAATATAAGAGAGTTGTCGAGACCGGAGAAGAAGTCTCTTATGTCCGGGTTTCTCTTATATCCGGGTTTGGTCTATTTTGTTTAGGTAAGTATAGCTCGAATTTGGGACCAGATAAAACATCTCTTATATCCGGGTTTCTCTTATATCCGGGTTACACTGCATATATAAATAAAAGACACTGGTGGACTTGGTGTCGATAAATCAACGACGGCTGTTTACTATTTAGCGGATAAGGTAGTGCCGTGTGCCTATAAAAAACATAAATAAAATATTTGTCGAAAAAATAAATGAGGGGGTAAAAAAATTCAAGTGCGACGTTCACCGGTTGTTTATTATTATTATTATTATTATTATTATTAGGTTGGTGGGAAAATAATGACGTAATAATGTCGTTTTTTGAGGTATTTTTAACGTAAAAAAAACGACATTATTACGTCATTATTTTTCCACCAACCTAATATCATCATCATCATCATCATCTTCTTCTTCTTCTTCTTCTTCTTCTTCTTCTTCTTCTTCTTCTTCTTCTTCTTCTTCTTCTTCTTCTTCTGTTGCGTCTCTTTCACCTTCTTTTTTACTGTCAATCCACTCATCAGACGAGCAAATGTAATCCGCCCCCAAAAAAGAAACAAACATTGGCCCTCGCTCTTAGCCTCCCACTTTTTATCTCACCTCAAGCAGGCCAGAATTTGCATATGTGCAAATCTAGTCTCGTACAGACAAGACAGGCACTTATCAATTGCACCCCCAAGAGCGGCCATAGTTTCTTTTCAACACTTTGCACGCAAGACCACGTCCTTTCTCGTTTTGATCTGTCGGTATGTCATTTTTTCGTCACAACACCTATTACTACTGAAATATTAATTATATTGTCAAAAATATTTATAATAAAAAATCATAAGTTATATTTATCATTAATTCAATCTTTCTAAACCAATGAGAATTGACGCCAGTTTTCTCCTCTACACACACACAAACATGTGACTTTCTCACTATCGAAGACGTAGTCAACACAGACAGGCCTTCAGTACGTGCGTTAACGAAAATTTCTGCCCATTTTCATTTTTCAGGCCATAATAGTAATATATATATCGTAGCAATTAGCAAAAATACGAGGTAAGAAAACACCAAGACACTAATTGTATTATCAGGACTAAATTACACGGACAGTCATTAACTCATCTCTTAAATAAAACTTACTTATGTGTATTGTGTCACCATGCGCAAAGGAGTAAAACATCTACTTGATGTTAGGATTGAACTGACAGTCCGGCATTGTCTTCTGAGCCGTAGCAATTATTCCCATGTCTCTTTTTCACAACTAGTAATAGTGGATTGGTAGCTTTTTCTTCTAGTTTAGCAAATGAACTGAAAGAATCACCAACACTGGATTACATCGCTATAGTGAATAACTATTGTTTATTATTATATAGTTTTAAAACACTCTACCGACAAAATAGCCATCGAGTCTGTTTTACCGGAACCGGCAAAATAGCCTATTCGTAAGAAGAAAAAAAAAAGAACATATTCGCCATTTCGAAAGGGTATTACTACTGTGTACCGTGTATATGGATGCACTGAAGGCGGATAAATGGCAGCTGTAGTGTGAAAGGTTTTAAAGTGATGATCTTGGCATATCCGTCAAGTCTCGCTACGGAAGAGGTTTCACTCTGAACGAAGAACATTTTAAGGCAACTTTTGAATTGGATCCACTCCAAAGCATCAGGGATTTGATGCCAAAAATTGTTTTAATGAAATATCATCATCATCATCATCATCATCATCATCGTCATCAGGAGCAGCAGCAACAGCAGTAGCAGTATAATGGAGTGTCTTCCTGAACCTGGCTTTCGGAGTGTTTTCTGCGAAAGGATAACCGGTGGCCAGTAAGACCTACGTAGGAGGCAGAACTTACAGCACCGATTACAGGAGAATGTCTGGTAATTGGCGAAATGCACAGGATTTCCAGCGCTGCTGCTGCTCTTACCGTTATCTTTGCTTAAAAACAAGGTAAATTATCTGGTAGATCTTGTGCTGCAACGTCTTTGTGAAAGCAGCGTCTGCTGTCCTCTGACCATAATCACAGCAGGTGATGCTATTTTATAAGGAGTTCTTGATTCCTTTCAGAGAGACTAGCTTTCTCAGCGACCTACTAAATTAGTTAATCGAAAAGAAACGTCTTTGAATGACGGACGGGTGTCTAGCATATGAATAGTACCGAAATGTTTCTTAAGCAAGCTTTTAAACCAGTTCGCTATGTACAGTTTGGTCGACATATGTACACCAATGTTGTAGCTTGCGTCAGATTAAACTATGTGCTTTATATAAAAATATAGGTCTCTCGAAAATATTCCAATGACATATTTCATATTCATTGAAGCTTTCTGAAT
Organism: Acanthosepion lycidas; assembly: GCA_963932145.1. NCBI lineage: Eukaryota > Metazoa > Mollusca > Cephalopoda > Sepiida > Sepiidae > Acanthosepion > Acanthosepion lycidas. The sequence continues at coordinate 43,288,148 of OZ010572.1, read as the reverse complement.
TTGCATCGTCTGTGATTAAGTGATGTTAATCATATCTTTTTAACATGCAAATCTACTCATTTTTTTTTTCTGAAGGTTTGCAAAAACATGGAACCAGACATTGTTTTATAACGATATCCATCTTCGTGTAGAAGAGGTAGACAACTGAAATAATCAGGCTGTCCATTCTAGGAGTCATTTTCATTAATATCGTAAACAGATAACTCACATAAGAATTAGAAAAAAAAAAAACTATTTTCAAGCAAAGGTGATAAAATATTCATTTATTTATTTTACAAAATCTCTGATTGTTTTAATAACAGTCTGTTTGATGTATTTGTTTTGAACCTCGGATCATAAATAAAACCTATGCAAAATACATTGTTCACTTTTTTCCTCCATTAACGTATTGAAGTGAATCAATTAAAACTCGAAACTTTGATATTATCAGGTTTTTAAATCTCAAACGTTGACTGATTTTCTTTGTTTTCTTTTCTTGCTCTACAGATACTAACGACAGCAACTGTCAGATTTGATACTAGCCATTTCCTCTGGATATTTTTTGTATTTTATTCCTAATTAAAAATTTAAATCGGAAATGTGAATTTAAAGCAGTCGGACAAAACGCGTGAATATAGAAAAGACTTTTTATTAGCAGTGCTTTATTGAAATATCAACTTCGCATAAAATTGGAACTTTCCTAGATTTTGAAAACAATGTCCAGCTGCAAATGTCTTTTGTTGATAATATTTTCCGACTCGATGCTTTTTAAAAATATGCAATTTTTTTTTTTTTTTTTGCTTATTTCAAATATAGCTACTGAAATACATTTATTATCAACATAGCACATCTTAATTTGTTTTTTATTAATATTTATTAGGATTTTTAGATTTTGATAAAATTTCTCGTACATAATTTGATTTCTCTTGAATGAATAAATGATCAGCACCCCATCAAAATATGCAATTAGAACCACATCAGAAACTTTCTTTTTCGGTCATTTCATTTAAATTTAAAAAAAAAAAAATTAAACGTATATATGACAAAAGTGACTAGAACAATCTACAAAATGGATGAAATAAAAAGTTCGATCGAAATTTCAACGTATAGAAGGCCGGAGCGTATAACGATCGAAAAAAGATGAGGACAACAGTCCGAACAACGGGAATAGTGTAAATATCCCATATCAGAAATATAGACATAAACATTAAAACATTAGATTATTATCGAGCCTAGATTGTTAAATTTGCAGTCAACCCTAACTCAAATAAAAAAAAAAAAAAAAAAAAAAAAACTCACGTATAATTTTGTGTTAATTCTATTTGAATCCATTACATTCACTAACGTGCTAATAGCCTTCGGAAAGGTATGAATCCTCCTCAGTTACTGGCAAATAGCAGGACATAACGGGTTCTATAGCCTTGGATGGTAACGGGTCTACCGCAGAAAGAAATGGCAACCTACTGCGGGGAAAAAAATCTGCCTCGTCAGTCGTGTATCGAAAGATACATGATCGCCGAAGCCTGTATCATACATGGCAGATAACGGAGTTGAAATAAAAGGATGTAACTAAAATGATTCCCAACATACCGGCACAGTATACAGAGTTAAATCATATTCGATGATGACTCGGTGAAATTCCCAGTTTTCTAAATAAGAAGATTGCAGACAATTATGATATCGCTGATGTTATCAACATTCAAGTTGTTATTTTTAAGAAGTTTTTTTTTGGTGATGGTGGGGGGTGGGAGAAAACGAAGCAAAATATTTGGTTCAGTGAGAGAAGTGAATCCCAAATTTTGCTGTAAAAAAACAAAAAAAAACAAAAAAAACAAAACAAATAATGATCAAATATTAGATTGGTGCAAAAATAATGTCGTTTTCTCACATAGTAACATATGTGAGAAAACAACATTATTTTTGCACCAACCTAATATAATTCTAGCTATTTCTTCTTTTTCTTTTCTTTCGATTTCATATATTTTCTAGGTGTAGCGCTAAAAATGGGATGTTATTACAGGAGAAATGACTAGAAACAGTTTCGGCGAAGTGCATTATCGGCAATACTTCCCTGGCATTTTACCTGCGTTGAGATGGAATTGAGAAAAACAATGACGTGACGCGTTGGCAATAACGCAAAACATGCTGCACGTTTGATTTCATAAAACACATTAAAATGAAACTCGAATTCTTGCATAAATGCCAATCGAAATAGTAGCGGTCCTGATCGACTGCTGTGGCATACGAACGTGCTTCCTCTGTACTTTCTACTGAGCAAAACGCATCGTCTAGTACACGCTTCAGCTAATCTTCCTGACATCTGCAAAGTAGTATCAAAGATACGATGTACGAGATTTCTAGAATAAAAGCGAATAAGTGAAATTATATAGATATTGTTATGTTAGTTGAACGATCACGTTCATCGTGATTAGCAGATGCAAAATAACGATAATAATCTTTATCTATTCAACATTTTCCAAGATTTAACACTGCGCATATACATGTACAGATTTTATTACTTAAACATTATTTTTAGAGGATACTCATATTTGAGTAGACGCTCCATTTATTGATGAAACAGTATATTTATTTTCGTCTAGCGGTCTGAATGTTCAAGAAATGATATTAAAAAATACATAGCTCTTCGTCAGGTGGTCTGAATGTTCCAGAAATGATATTAAAGATAACATGCCTTCTTCGTCAGAATTCGAGCCTCTGTGACTCCTGGGCAGGGATAACCGTCATTAGATCCGCTTTGATTTAGACCACTTGGCAACAAAATGTGTCGATGATCAAACAAAGCTGAATAATGCCTTTAAACGCAAATTATTCCCTGATTCTCGAGATTGACATACCTGTTTCATATCCTTACATAAACAAAGTAATTTCTAAATAAGTGATTTATTTATTATTTCTACATTATTAAGTAATATTTATATTAAACGTTATTTTTATTGGATACGTCTACTCAGTTTTGGGCATTCGCTAAAATTAGCGTTTAAGCAATGAAATCTGTCGGATTAAATAAAAATCGATCACTTCTGTAGAAAGTACAAGCACAGACGTGATAGGATGGGCGCTCATCGTTTAAAGCATTGCACACAACATCCTAAACAAATCTACTAATAGAAAACAGTTTTCTTGTTTTCTCACCCGAGGCCAATTTACTTATAATGAAACCTATATTGCTGAAAGGCATTCATAGCTGATATAAAAATAATCTTGTATATAAAAAATATCAACATTATTTACCCAGGATTCCAAGTATTAGAAGTCAAGTTTATCAAACAGAAATTAGGACTGGAATGAAAGCCACAATGGCACCTAGACTGCTTCCACCATAAAAAAAAAAAAAAAAATTCAGGATATAGAATTAGAAAATACTAAACGTATTACATAACTCGGTGTATGGATGTTATATCAAACTTAGTATATGGGATGAGAAAATTGAAGACTGCGCAAGAGGTAGTTTCGCATATTTCTACAATACTAAAACATTTCACCAGACAACTCGAGTCATATTCCTTTTTTTAAGTAATTCACCCCAAGCAAGGCGGGAGTGCCACCAGTATGCAAGGGGTTACAGAGAGTGTAAGTAAGAGAAAAGACTGGGAAGTGGGGAGTGAGAAAAGGATAGAAAGAAGAACGGAGGAGGATAAAAAGAAGAACGAGGATCAAGATAGCAGAAGTTGTCGATTGACATTACATTTAAATTTTTGAAGATTATCAGGGAAGCAAGTAAGAAGCAGGGTGTTCCACTGTCGGGAAGTACGAGAGAAGCTGTTGCAGTAGAAAATAGAATAGCGGTTACATTCAGCAGTTTCGACAGTTAAATATAAAACTGTGGGACCAAGATGCCAACCTAGTAGCACGCTTAAATTCATGCGGTCGGGACCCTAGTTAAAATAAATTGTCAGAGCATATGTCATGAAAATATGTATAAAAATGTCAGAGGGAAGCCTCAATGACTGGAGTCAAGACCACAAGTCAAGACAAATCCCATTCATATGTATGTCATGTATGATACCAAACCCGTCCAGATATGTATAAAATAACAGCTGAATATAACCACTTTCTCAGGTCAATGGTTTACATAGAATTAGTGATAATTATTCATCTTTAAACACTTCTGGACAGGCGCTACAGAATCACAAACAAAGAACTGTGTAGCAGTTTAGTAGAAGTATTGGAAACAGGCGAAATACATGATCGGCAATATTTTCCTGGCATTCATTGATGATTTGGCGATGATCATTCAGCAACTCTACACTAGAATTTCGTCGACGAACTTTGTAATTGTTCGGTCCAGTCGTCAGGTGGTAACAGTAAATGTCTGTCAATTTTCGTCAATTTAAAAAAAAATAATTTAGGCAATTTTAGTTTAGTGTTAGACAGGTTTTTCTTCTCTCTGCATGTGCGTGTGTGTACGCTGGTACATGTGCGTATGTGCAAATGTGTAGGATGTCATATATACATCGATCGAAGATATAAATGGTATAAATTTATAAATAACGGTTCAAATTATCCAGACTATATATATATATATATATATATATATATATATATATATATATATATATATATATATATATATATAAACAAAGAAAGAATAATAACAAGCCAACGTAACAGGAAGTCGAGCTGACATGCAAAATCTATTTTCCGGGTGTTAGAAGCTGTCTAACATCCATAACTGTGTTGATAAATATATCAACATAAAAACATATATATATATATATATATATATATATATATATATATATATATATATATATAAACGCACACATAAGCATATATATATCTACAAATATATATGCTGAACTTTTCCTTGAGCTATATGATATTGCTCTGAAGTCTATACATTATGCTCTCTACCGATCTATCTTTTTAATCATTTATATCAAAAAACACTTAAATTATCATTTACCCTTACGGATTTTATATTATTATTATTCTCTCTCTCTCTCTTTCTCTCTCTCATATATATATATATATATATATATATATATATATATATATATATATATATATATATATATATACAGATTTAGTAAAGATGGTATAAAATTCCGATAACGAAAAACACTACTCTTAAAAGAGTGCGCAATACCAAGTCGAGCAAATAATATTTCTTCAGAGTTATAACATATTCTTGTTATAACATCACTATAAAAAATTAACGCAGTCACTTGATAAGACACAAATAGTGTTGAAACAAAATTGCAATTTTTGCAGTGATTTTATAATTTTGAATAATAATAATAATAATAATTATTATTATTATATATATATATATATATATATATATATATATATATATATATATATATATATATATATATATATAGTTCGCCCTACTTTTTAAACTGTAAATTGCTGTAATATTTTGGAACATTCTCTAATTTAAAATTTGAAATTCTAACGAAATTTTATATTTGACTTCGTAAATTTCCTCAATGAGTCGGCATAAAAAATTGCTCATTTTTTTCTATTATTTCCTTTGTCTATAGGGATATATTTTATTCATATCTGCACGAATAACCTTCGCCATTCACACCTCAGTTCGATGTTCAATTATACACTTGCATCTCTATCACCGATTTCTAATTTAATTATTGTTTTTAATACCCGTAGCTATATTTTGACTTGTAATCCTTCTCGGTTGAATATCACACTGCGGTGTGAAAACCGAGGGTCAGCCGCACATGGCTGACTTTTGAGCCCACGCGCTCTCTATTTCTCCCTCGCCTGTATTTAGAACTATATACATATATACACATATATACGTACGTATGAATAGGAATCTGTGTATAATTTTGCCCTTTTCTTTTCGTTACAAATTTCTAATTTTATTATTTTTTTTTAAATACCCATGTCCATATTCCTAAGGCAATGTATTGTAATATATTTTTTTTCAAGGGGTTTATACGAGTTATATTCGATTTTTTTGTATTTGTTTATTTTTTAAGAAAGTAAATCTATGTGTTGCTGCGAATTGCCATTCAGTTTTAATATTTGTATTAAATTATATTGTTTCAGATTAGGAATGTAATTCCAAATGTCTTAGACGTTGATCCCAAAGGACATTATTCGTTTGTGTCAGAATGTATCGTTTCTTGAAAATTTGCCGTCGATTACATAACCTTGTCTGACAAGGGAATGTCATGGTACTGTGATGAAATGGTAGTTAAGCAACACGTTGTAAAATGAAGGCCGGGCATGTAGTGTGGTTACATGTTTTCAATATAGGCTAAGATGAGCTAACTTAAATCCTGTAAATGCATTTTAAAGGCGACCGGTTCGTCAGAGCAGTAGTGGTATCGTCAATGCAGAGTCAGAGACTAGATTTTATTCATGTTCTGTTGACTATTGGTAGTCATATAAAATGGTTTCCATGTTTGACTGAAGAACAATTATTCATCATTTTCTCGAGTAAAGACTGTCAAACATAATAATTGATTATCAAGCACTATTTTCTGCCACGAGACAAAGGTCATGTCGCTGACCAGGACGAGGCGTTTCACCTATTTCTATCAGCAATATAGCCGTTTCTTGGAACCACTCAAAAGAACAATTAAAAAAAAAACAAAATAAAAGAATGCGTTCAACCGATTATTCTTTTTGAATTTACTGAGAGACTAAAGGTATATTTCATTTTTGTGCTTTATAAATAAGGGTAACAATAGTTATTATCAAAGGGACCCTTTTCGTTTATTATGTCAAAACAGTTATTAGGCGTTTGCAAAAAGCGAACTTCGAAAGATTAAGTTTGATTGATTTGATTGTTCAATGGCATATCAAAGCCTTAATGCCGAAATTTAATTTGCTTTTGAGCTTTGAAATAATAAGAATATGATCTGTCTATATTTCTGAGATGAGGTATTATGTAAACTATTTACATTATTTATTCACTATTGCTTTCATCTTTGTTGCCATATTTATCATAACGTTTCGGCCGTTGTACGCTCCGGCCTTCTTCAGGTGGTTGGAATATCGAACTTTATTTCGCTCGCTGGGGTAGACTGTTCTAGTTCCACGTGCCATGTCTAATGGATGTCAGTTATCAGTTATCTCCTGTTAATTCCCCGGCTTAACCAGGTCTTGAACTCACACTCCTATCACTCGACCTAACTAACGCCTTTATCCATTGTGTCATGTGTTCTTGAAGACATCTGTGTATGAATTTCTGGGTATTATAAAACATTTTACCGCAACCATTTTTTACCAGTGATAGTATCCAAAGTGTGTGAGTTCAAACCTGTTTAAGGCGGTGGTAAACTTGGAGAGGGGAATTAACAGAAGATAATTGACAACCATTAGACAGGGCACGTGAAAGCAGAACAGTCTACTCCAGCGAGCCAAATAAAGGGTTCAGTTCGACATTCCAACCGCCTGAAGAAGGCCGGAGCGTTGTGATAAATATGGCAACAAAGATGAGGACAATAGTTTGAATAATGTAAATATTGTAAAAAATATGATATATGCTATTCTGCTTTCAAAATTGAATACATGGTAGATGATAGCCAGCTCTTGTACTTATACATGTTTGAGACAATTGCTTTGTTCAACGGCAAATCAACCTCTTTGAGTTATTTACTGCGGAAATATAAATCATTTGATCACAATTTTATGGCTTCAACTAAATACATTTTCAATGCAAATTTATGCCTTCTATTACAGATAAAATGTATTGCTCGTCATTTTGTTTTAAAATGTATTGTTAGTAATTTTGCTATAAATAGGTATTGTTGGCAATATTACTATAAATATGTATTGAGGTTTTTTTTCTTATATAAAAATATATTGTTGTTCAAGTTCATGCTATTCTCAGCATCCTTCTGTAGAAACGCATCTCAAATCCGTCGTTCATCTTTACGGAGATTGTGCAACATTCATCGCCATATATGATAACTTATATCACATAACATTTCAGGCGTCCTGGGTATGACGATAAACTACATCCGCGTCCTGGGTATGACGATAAACTACATCCGCGTCCTGTGTATGACGATAAACTACGTCCAACAACAAGGCTTCAGATAATGTTTTCGGAAAAATAATGTTGCCAGCTATACGTTTTTGAAACAATAATGTTGCCAGGTATGCGTTTTTGAAACAATAATGTTGCCAGCTATGAGTTTTTGAAAAGATAATGTTTCCAGCTATATGTTTAATAGTACTGTATATTTAATATTTGTATAGGTATATATATATATATATATATATATATATATATATATATATATATATATATATATACCTTAATTTGGCATTAAATGACCCACAGTGGTTGATATGCCATAAAACACAACCAACCAACCAAACAAATAACATTTCAGAATTATTTTCTTTGTTTCTTAAAATAAAAAAGGCTGTATTTTCGTTCAATGCCGACAAAAATTATTTCATAAGAATCGAGAAATAAAATAATAATTACAGATAGAGAAAAGAAGGCAATGAGCGGAAGAAAAAAAATAAGAAAATGCTTATGATTCCTGAAAAATAAAAGATAAAAAAAGATATCATATTTAAAAAGATAGCCTAAAGGGAGAAAAAAGTATAAAAATGAACACCTGCAATGTATAGGAAACGATAGAAACTATTTAAGAAAGAAAAAATAATGACCAATGGATGAGACTATCTATTATGAAAAGAGAAAAGATTTAAGAAGAAAGAGAGGAGAAAGAAAATAGAGAAAAATTTAGAAAGAAGGAAAGAATAAAGAGAAACATTAGAGAAAGAATGAAAAGAAAGAAAAAACAAAAGAAGTGAAAGAAAGAAAGAAAGAAAGAAAGAAAGAAAGAAAGAAAGTAAAAAAGAATATCTAGAAAGGAAGAAAAGTAGAAAAAAGAAAGCAGAAGAAATAAATGAATAAATAACGAATGAAAGAAAGAAAAAAGAAAGAAAAGAAATGAGAAATTTTAGAAAGAAAGAACAACATGATTGTTTTGATTGATTGATTTGTTTTCTACGGATTATCAACCCATTGCAGGTTATTTAAAGCCGGAAAATATTTCTAGATTGCAAGAAGTTTTTTTTTTGGCGGGGAGTTAGTGATACAGGGCTTATTAATTAACCCATATGTTGGGGGAGAATATGTGGACCCATACCTTTCTGAAGGGTATTTACGCGTAAGTGAATATAAGGAACCCAACGGAAACTGGAACCCGGCTCTTGGATTTCCTATTCCAAGCATGTATGCATTATACCACCCACACATCCAAGCTTACAGCATCTGGCATTCTCAAACAGTTACGCATCTAGGTGCTGACCAGAACTGACGTTGCTTATCTTCGCTGGTCGTATGAGAACCGGTCTTTCAACGTGATGTGTCCGTAAGTGCAACAGGAGGAAGAAAGAAAGAAAGAAAGAAAGAAACAAACAAGAGAAAACAGATGAAAGAAAGAAACAAACAAGAGAAAACAGATGAAAGAAAGAAAGAAAGAAAGAAACAAGAGAAAACAGATGAAAGAAAGAAAGAAAAAAATAAAGAATGAAGGAAGGTAAAAAAGAAGAAATGCTCAAACGAAAGAAAATATTAGAACAATATGAACGTTCAGAATGATAGCAGAAATAAAAGACTAGCCACAAAATAAAAGAAAAGACAAAAGAAATAAAAGAGCCAATGAAGACGAGAAATAAGTAATCTAAACATAACAAAAAAATGAATAAATAAATGAAAACCCCAAGATACATGAGAATGAGGAAAGTAGTTAGCGGCGAAAGAGCAAAGAAATGAAGGAAAAAAAGAAAAAGAAAAGGGAAAGACAACAGGAAATAAAGATGAAAGAGCCACATAAACAAAGAAGAAGAAAACAAATATTGAAAGTAATAAACAAAACATCACGGAAAAAAAAATTGGAAAATAAAAACTCTCGAAAAACAAGAAATATTTCCAAGCCGTGAACTACCTTGGCATCGAAAGAGGTGATATGGAGAAAAAATATGTAGGAATTATAGAGAATTATGTTAACCTGATTCTAACGAAATAATGTAGATAGGAGACATAAAAATAAGTGCCATTTTGTTGTGAAAAAAGAACTCAAAATTGCAGACTGATGTCAATGATTACAAGCATTAGAATTTGTCTGGGCCAACGAACTTATTTTTCTGTCTCCCTCTATCTTTCAGCTTCACACTCATTCTGCCGGCCTCTCTCTTTCACTCTCCCGCTCTCTTTCTCGCTATCATATATATATATATATATATATATATATATATATATATATATATATATATATATATATGTGTGTGTGTGTGTGTGCGTGTGTGTGTGTGTGTGTAGCCTACATATATACCTCAATCATATGCAGACTGACACACGCATACTTATGTATGTATACAGATGTAACAAAAGTCATAGGATTGTAGTACGCAAAGTTAAGAGTAGTTGGCGCCATCGTACCTTGACGTTATGGAAACCTTTATCAGTTGGTATCTGACGTTTGATGTACAATGGCCAGGTTATGTCACCCATACATTTGTGGTCATCTCCTTTGAAGAAAAAAAGACATTTAAAATGCTGAATGTTATCCTAACTCGAACATCACAAACATATCAGAAACGAGGACGGCACATATAAATTTTTATTTATGCGCTGAGCAACATAAACAGGATTTGGCGTAGTGTTTTATTTATTATCGAACCCAAAACACTTCAGTACATGGGGGACAGATACAAATTGCCATGTTGCTTCATCATTGTCAGAAGCGACTGGGGACAGAATTGACCTTACTACATTAAATCCAATGGAAATAACTAATACGATGAAACTAGACATACTGACTTGTTAAAGGTCATGGGTTACCCGTAAAGGGAATATTATGCGGCTCTAATGTACCTTGATGTCATGGAACTGCTCAGACTGATACCAATTGTGCCCTGACATTCGGTCTGTCAGTGTGACTACCTGATAAGCTGCACAGTGATGCTTATTAGCGGTTTTGGAATGGGCAAGATATTCTGCGCCAAAGAAATGATTGATTGATTTTTATGGCTTATCAACCATTTACAGGTTACTTAAAGCGAGAAATCATTTTTAGATTGTAAGAATTCCTTTTCTTTTGGAGATAATAATGATTTAATGATACAAATCTTACTAATTAATCCATAGCTGGGGAGAGAAGAGGTGGATCCATACCTTTTTCCAGGGTCATTTGCGCGTAAGTGAATGTCACGAACACAACTGAAATTGACAGTCGGCTATCCGATTAACAATTCAAATCGTTTTCCATTGCATCGCACACACATCCAAGCTGACAGACCCTCGTATTAACAAACGGTCACCTATCTAGGTCTGACGAGGTCCAATCTTGCTTAACTTCGCTGATGGTACAGGCCAGAGAAATTAGGCATTCTGTTTCAGAAAGTGCGTATGCATTTGTCACCCATTGATCTAAGAGTGGGCGGATTTACTGGAAGTAACTGGTGGAAGTTATTACGCCCACCGTGTTGCAGTCGAACATGTGTCCTCAATGACCGATGCCACATGTGTCTTCAATGATCGTTACCACATGTGTCATCAATGATCGTTACCACAGGTGACTATTGTAACACTGTTTTAAATTCAATAGATTCAAAGCTGTAGGTAACAAGAGTCCATGATGCATAAAATAAGAAGTTATTTTTCAATCACCCTGTAGAATAAATTTGTAAATTCTGAGACATCGTTATTGTGAGTTCAATCGCTGGCCCAGGATGATACAAACTTAGACTCAGTGAAAACAGGGCTAACAATAACTGGGCAGTCCTAAAAATGACAAGCTATCCCGTGGCATGTACTACAGAACAAAAACAATCTATCCCAAAAAGTAAGTAAAGTGTTCAGTTTTACAACTTTTCCACGGATGAAAGGCCCTAGCCCTCTTGCTGCTTTACTGCAACTTCCATGAACAATATTCAGGCGAATTTCACTCCTGAATTCTACCAGGCCAGATTTTTAC